>VZQC01004941.1:449335-501529 GCA_009823505.1 Rhizomys pruinosus
TGCCCTAAATAAAAAGAAAAAAATAAAACTCCCACCAAAATATAGCTTAACATCTTCCTTACACTAAGAGAAATGAGATCTCTTGGAGGGATTTTCTGTACTATCTATCTATCTATCTATCTATCTAGCTATCTCATATTTTTTATTGTTATTAAACTTTTCCTAGGTCACAACATCATTCTCAGTCTAATCTAGAATTGCTTCCATCCACGTCCCCCCACCCCACTCAAGTCCCTGACTCTGCCATACATGTCTTGTATCTTTTTCTGAGTCTTTCCAGATTTTTTGAGTTCTTTGTTATTATTCTCTCCAACTTGTATTGCTAGTATATATATAGAGAATATATATATATATATATATACATAGCATTTGAATTGGAGGATTATTTTTCCTAAAAGATGTCACGTTTCCCTTTAAGGAAGTGCTTGAAGGATCTTCCTTGGAAATCGCAAACAACTATCAATCCTGTACTTTTGCTACACGTTGGGGTCTTTCCCTCCCATGGTCCCCCAAATGAAGTCCAGTAAGCACGCATTCTGCACTGGCCTCCATGATACAGCCCAGGTAGTCCAACAGTGGCAGTCTATATTCTGATGAGGCTGACATCCCCTTAGCTGTTTAGTCCACAACCTGGGTATCTCAGTAGTCCCCATCTGGCATTGAAGGTTTGGAGGATTCTTGAAGAGACATGAGTCCTCAGTCCATATTGGAAGGTTAAAAAGCTGTGTGGAGGGATAATTTTATTTTGCAAAAACATCTATCAAAAAATGTGTCAAATCCAGGTACTATACTAGCTGGGGCCTCTACCAACAGTCAAATGTATCAGTAAAGAAAACAATCAAATGAACAAACAAACAAACAAACAGCTGTCTTTTTTCACAGCCAAAGGTCAGGACCAATAAATCTAAACAGGCTACAAAAGCATTAAAGTACAATGGGTAAAAAACCCAAATAGTAAAATTGATACATTATTTTAATTTTCAGTCTTTATGTTAAAGAACTAAAATATTTTATTCTTCAAAGAACTTTGATAAAAAAAGAACTTTGATTAGCTTTCATCTGTTTATCCACTAAAATATACTTAGTATAGATGGTGTTATTTCAAAAAAAAAAAGAAAGTAACAGAAACAAAAACAAAAACACTGTAATATAATCGATAGTGGTATTTCTAACAAGCTTTGCTGTGCCTGCAGCAAAACCTGGTATAATAAATAATGTTTGCTTAAGTGTCTATGCCTTTACTATTTATGTGTCATCAGTAAAATTGCAGAAAATAACCCCTGGATGAATGAACTCTCCTTCTGACCACTGGGCCCTGCCATGCTCCAACTGCCTCCTCACCCTGCTGCAGCCTTCGCCTGCTTGCCTCAGTCAGGACATGGTCTAAGCCATCCCAAGCCAGGCTGCCACCAGGCCGCATGCATCCTCAGCCCTCAGCCCTCTGCCTTCTGCTCTCTGGTAAAGATGTGGAGTTGAGCTGCCAACCTCCAGGGAGGAGGACAGACACTGAGGCCCATGGCGACAACTTAAACAAAAACAACAAAATGATGGATTAATCTGCTTTCCATCTACACCTTCCTCCTTCCTCCTCTCCAAAGACTAGGAGCTACTCCCTAAAAGAAAAACAAAAAGAAACTTTCCAGAGGCCAAGGAAATCATTGCAAACTCACAATAATCACAGACTGGACTTATTCTATCAGTATAATTATATGTACAGGCACTTCCAGCCAAACTTAAGACTTTGGAGGAACAAATAAGATCACCATCTCTGTTAGATAGGGATCAAGTAATACCTTTATGTCTTGAGGGAGGAGGAAGAATGTTGCTTTTAAGAGGAAAAATGTTCCTTTCTTATCTATGTCCTGCAGGAGGAAAAAAAACTGTTTCTTTCATGTCTATGTCTTCGGAGGGTGGAGGAAAAATGTTGGCTTTGTATGTGGATTATTGGAAAAGACTCTACTACCTGTCTCCTTGATCACCTGCCCCCAATCCAAGTCCTTGTAGGAGCTGCCTCCAACCCTCAGGCCACCTAAATACTCCCTTTTGTTAGCAACAATATCCACTTTAGGAGATGTGTTTCCTGGTTTGTTAAAAACCGAATTAATGGAGTGCACAGAGTTTAGATGGGGATTTCCCAGGACCACCTGAAGCACAGAGTACTGGCATGCAGGCTAAACAGGCATACCACAAACCCCCCTCTACCAGCTGGAATTGCTAAGAGAGTATCCAAGTGGATTCTTTGGAGAACCTTCAGAACAGAAAGGGAAGAGTAAATTAGACTTCCAATAGAAAGCCTAAAACTTATACAAGTCAATATTCCATAAGCAAGAAGAAAAACAAATCAACAAACAATGAAGGCATCTGAAGGAGGCAAGCAAAGCAGGCCTTCAACACAGTGAAAAGGCATTTGGGATTCGCATTGGAAAACAGGCAAAGAGAAACCCACTTGCCAGGGTTACGAAGAAGGGATAACATGGGAAAGGTGCTGTATAATTCCACACCAAGCTCTACCAACCCCGTGTGAGATTCCTACAGTGGGATCCTCCTAGGGATGGCCCAGGACACAGTTCTTAGAGGAACAATTGGGGACATATTCAAAGAAATCAAAGAATATAAAGAACAAGCCTGAGAACTAAGGAAAGAGAATGAAAAAGTGAAGAAGGACCTAGAGAGAGAGAATGACAAACTCCGCAAGGAAGTGGAAACACTGAAAAGATTCCATGTTGAAAGAGAAAAGGAAACCAACCAGCAAAGCAAAGAGCTACAGGAAGAGATTGAGAAGCTCCAAAAGGAAGTGGAAATACTAAAGAAATAACAAGATGAAATGAAAAAGGAAATCAAACACTCATCCAATCAAGAGGAAATGAAGGGAAAAAGCCTCAGAAGTTGAATGAGAAGAAGCAGAACAAAGAATATCAGACCTGGAAGATAACACAGAAGAGCTAAAAACCTCAACTAAAGATAATGAAAAATTAAAAAATACACAAAAGTGGAACAACCAGGAATTGTGGGACACTATGAAAACATCAAACTTGTGCATCATAGGAATAGAGGAAGGAAAAGAATCCCAAGAGAATGGTATTGAACAGATCTTCAACAGAATAATAGATGGAACTTTTTATACCTAAATCTCATGGATCATAATGGAACAGGTGGTAGAAAAATACCAATATATCCCTCAACATTCACCATCAAAGCTCCCTCATAAAAGAAAAAGTGATGCAAACAGATGGACAAAACTGCCTAAGTTTTAGAGAATAAGAGACTGCAGAGGGTGTCCTTGGATAAGATTTGCATATTAAACGTCACTCTCCCACTACTCACGTACCATTGCTGAAGAGGGGGTGGGCAGAAAGATTGTAAGAGCCAGGGTGCATGCATGAACAAAAGGAAACAGAGGCTCTGAGGACACTAAGAACTTTCTCATATGAGCTTGCAACAATGGTGAGAACATGCACAGGACCATGCCAAATCATTCAGACAAAATTCAGAACAGAATGAGGGAAATGGTCAGAAGGCCACAACACTAGATGAGAAACCATTGGCCACCAATTGTTGCTGGGTGAAAGAGAACATATCTTCTTTAAGAGAAAGACTTTAGATATGCTGATTAGACCCCAGTGGATTAACTAGCATGAAGGGACTTTTGGGTACCTATGTTTCACCAGAAAGACTTACATATATGACCAAATGAATGAAATCCATTAGTTGTATGTGGGGAGCATTGATGCATGAGGGGGTCTAAATTTGATTAAGATCTATTATATGAAATGTACAAAAATTCAATATAAATATTTTAGTGTATTAAATTTGAAAACCTAAGAGAAATGGATGAATATCTGAAATTATTGAAATCACCAAAGATAGATTGACAGCTTAAACAGACCCATAACATATGAGGAAATTGAAATATTAATACAAAACCTCCCAACTAATAAAAGCCCAGGCCCAGACGGATTTATGGCAGAATTCTATAAGAACTTTAAAGAAGACGTACAAGCATTATTATTCAAATTATTCAGAAGGATAGAAAGAAGGAAACCTCCCAAATTTCTTCTGTGAAGCCAGCATCACTATAATACCATAAGTAGCCAAAAACACAATGAAAAAAGTAAACTATAGACCCATTTCATTAATGAACATAGATGCAAAAATTCTTAACAAAATAATAGCAAACTGCATACAAGCACACATCAAAATAGTCATCCGCCAGGCATTGTGATGCATACGTTTAATCATAGCACTCGGGAGGCAGATGCAGGTGGCTGTTTGTGAATTCAAGGCCAGCCTGGTCTACAGCATGAGTTCCAGGACAGGTGGGGCTACAGGGAGACCCTGTCTCAAAAAGACAAAAACAAAATCAAAACAAAACAAACAAAAATAACAAAAAAAGGTCATCCACCATGACCAGGTAAGGTTTATACCAGAGATACAGGGATGGTTCAACATATGTAAATCAATAAATGTCATAAAGCACATAAACAGACTGAATGACAGAAACCACATGGTCATCTCAATTGATGGAGAATGGCTTTCAATAAAATTCAACATGCCTTCATGTTTATAATCATAGAGGGAGTCATTTATTTTCAATATTCCTCAAAATATTTAAAGCCGTATTGAACAAACCTAAAGCCAACATCATTCTAAAGGTGGAAAAATTAGGATTCCCCTTAAAATCAAATATCTGGAGAGTGACTTCTTGGGCATTCCATTTATATTCAGTCAACATAGAGAGATCAACTACAAATGAACCAGCTTCATTGTAGCCAAGATATTTGAATCAGTTAATTGGTTTATTCAGGGAAAGTGCTAAGGAATGATGTTGGCTGGATACTATAACCACCATATGTACCACCATATATAATCCCTCCATTTGCAAGGCAAGGGGACAAAAAGCTATCACCTAAGACATATGAGATGTGAGTCCTACTCCTACCTGCAGGTGTGAGTGTTAATAGACCAAATATGTGAAGGTGATGTGCAGGTGATCAGTGTCCTCTGATTCATTTCAGATGGCATAATGGCAAAGCACATTCTGATAAATTAAAGTATATGGAATTCAATTTTATGAGCTGCATATGATGGATTAATATATTTGTCTATGTTTTATTTTGTCAGTTTGTAAAAATAAGTAGAACTAGAAAATGAACATGATTTCTAATCCATTTCCCTTGATATGGTAACTCTAAAATTAAAGGAAAAATTTTGGACACTGAAGTTAGTGTAAACAATGCAGTGAAAAGAGATAAAGAGTTCAGAGTGCATGTTCAAGTCTGAAATTTAACAATGAACAAGTACCTCCTTAGAAAGTACCTGAAAAGTAGGCTGTTAGAATACCAAGCCACTGGAGGAAAATGATGGAAATTCAGTGTTCAGCCAATAGATGATCATAACAATCAGGGGGGATAAAGCTAAGAGGTGCTAGCATGTGTGAAAACTGAATTGTAGCTTAAAATATTAAAATATTTATAAATTGCATTTGTGAAGGGTGTCCATTTGACCTTAATATTCTTTTGTTTGTAAGAACATGTTGATGAATTACACTGAAATATATTATTAAAGTTTTATGAATATTACTACATAAAATTTTAAGTTTTAGTTTTTGCTTATCAAATATGTAAAGTTCAGTCATTATTTTATAGAACCTATAATTAAAGAAGATCCATTGTATGTTACTTACTTACAAATGCTAAATCATTGGATTTCTGAACAATTTTTTCTTATCTAAGGTCATAAATGGAGATGAACACATATATTGCTTTAGAAATGAAAAGTAATGTATTTATGATTTGCCTGATGTCTTCATTATACGCAAAGTTATTCCCATGCAAATTCAGGGTGACTGCAAGTGATTGTACCACACTTTATATAAATTGGGAGATCATTTATTTCTGCACGGAATTTAACCCTCATAGAAGGATAAGTAAAACACATGAATTAGTCAATTAATTTGTAGTATAAAACATCATCTTAGTACTCAGGAGGCAAAGACAGGTGGATCTCTGTAAGATACAGTCCAGCTTAGGAAGATATAGTATACTCCAAGCCAGGTGGGGATAATAGTAGACTCAAAAAGTCCCACAAATATATTTATCAGAAAATAAAAGCACATGTAAATTTAGTATTTTCATAGGCTGTTATCTTTAAAGGATTAAGCCAATTATTATAGTTTTAGCAAATAAGTTATTGCACACATAATCAAAATAGGGCTACTAATTGTTTGCTAAGCTTCAAAGCAGAAAAGTGAAAATTGTAAGAAATCTTACTTCAAATAACTAAATCAATAATGAGAAATGAAATAAATTACAGGACCTTCTGATATTTAAATCACAACAACAGAATGCTATATAAATTTGTTCCATATTTGAATAAGGCATAAAATAAAATGTCAGACAATAAGAGAAAGACTAATTTTATATTACTATTGATTTTTTTCCCAAAGACTTCACCAGCTAAGACCCTTCTCCCCCATCTCCCCTTCCCACATGCAGGTTGTTTCTTAATTCATAATTGATCAATTTGCACAGACCTAGTTCTCTGTCAGGAATCTCAGGGACACTGTTGTGTGGAGATCTGAATTTGGTTTCCTCTTTGCCTCCCCTTTGAAGCCTCCTGGTACTTTGGCAGAACCTGGCTGGAATGTGATTTCTGGAAAGCGAAGACCTGGACCTATTGTTTGAGAAAGATCTGTGAGAAAGATAATGAGATTGAGACAGTGAGAGGCCCAGTGGAGATCTGCTTTGAGATCTTGTTGGGATCCCGAGGGTGGAGGAACTGCAGCAGTGTCTTTCACTGTGTCTCTGACATTTATTGTTTTCTTCCTTGTACTGTCTTTGTTGTGTTCCCTGGCTGCAGCTAGGTTTGGCGTGCTGCTGCCCATTGTTGTGGAACATCTGTACCTTCAGCTTATTTCCATCTAGTGAAATACCATCTAAGGCTCTGATGGCATCCTCAGCGTCACATTTATTGTAGAAGTTGATGAAAGCGAATCCACAAGACTCTCCGGTATGATTCGACGGGATGTACACATCATTAATAGGACCAAAATCCTCAAAGATCTCCCTCAGGATGGTACTGGAGGTTCGGCTTGAGAGGTTTTCGACCTTGACTGGGGTCAGTCCATCCACTTTAAGGAAAGGACGGCTGTAAGCCATGCTCCTTGAGTACTCAGTTTTGAGTCGACTGAAGACAAAATTACTTACTGGAAAGTGTGGGCCCTTGAGTTGAGCCCAAGAGGCTGAAACCCTCTCCTTGGTTTCACTTCGCGACAATGCTATAGCGTTTGTTTGTTAGATTCTACGTGGGCCCGCTCAGACATTCTAGAACATTTAAAGCAGCCCTGCCCATTTATAGAGCTAAGACCACTTGAGAAACAGAGAAACACCTACATAGCTGTTTTAAAGAAGTATGTGCTTCTGAGTACAACACAATCCTTTTGGAATTTCCAGGAGAAAGCAGAAAAGGACTAAACAATGAAATGATTTTTAACTGAGATTAAATTGATAATTCATTTTGTCAAAACACTGTACTATGCTTTTGAAATTAAGAGTAAATAATTCTTGGTATCTCAACTCTTGTCAAGCAGAAGAGAGGGAGAGAAAAAATGGTTTTTGAGCTATAAGCCAAGAAATTCTACAAGCTCAGTAAAGGGATATTGCAACAGCACTTGTTGAGCCCCAAAGGGGATGCCACTTTGGAAAGAGATAGTGGCTGGAGTGGCTAAGTAAACAAGTTTGAAATGTTGGCCAATGTCTGATGAAAGTAATATAAAAGACTGCAAAATATAATAAGTCTGGATGCAGGCAGGCTCAGCTGAATTTGCAGGCAAGTGCATCACAAAAGATGCTTTGAGCTCTATAAGCATCTCATTAGGAGAAGAATTTATTTCCTCCAATTTCATAAAATCAAACACACATGTACACATACATAAAAATAAAAAACTAACCATTAAAAATGAAAATGGAAATGAGTTTCAATATCCACTTCTAGAAATTTGTTCCTAGGCCCTAAATTACTTTCACAAGGTCCACTTTTAAATGTTTCATGACATACTAACATTGCATGTTCTGCAGTCCTTTAACACCTAGAACTATAGAGGGTGCTTATCTGAACCACACCACTTCTTGACTTAGTCAAGAATATTTGTGGCTTGAGAGTAAAAAGAAAAACTCTTTTACAGGTTGATGTATTTGTAACCCTGCTGTTGGCATAACTTTCCTGTTTGTCAGTTTCTTTTCATATATTTTGTCTCATTACATCTATTAAAAAGTGTTCTGTCTGCCCTGTCTGTAACTCTTGCCTGTAATTTCACTACTGAAATATCTCAAATGGTGATGAATAGAAGGGATCTGTGATAAAATTGGAATACTCTTTTTTTTTTGGTGTTTTCCAGACAGGGTCTCCCTATAGCCCCAGCTGTCCTGGAACTCACTCTGTAGACCAGGCTGGCCTTGAACTCACAAAGATCTGCCTGCCTCTGCCTCCCAGGTTCTAGGATTAAAGACATGAGCCACCACGCCCGGCTGGAATACTCTTTACTCATAGCAATATTTATTTTTTCTGCCCTCAGTTAGACTCTGAATTCCTTAAATACTGTATCACATGGTTATTTTGGAAGTGACTTCATGATTTACGTTTATTCAAAGTAAAATTTTTCCTACTATATGTATTTGTTTCCTGGAACTGTTATAATAAACTAGAATCAACTTCATGGACTAAAATAACAAAAATATATTTCTGAGAATACAAGTTATCAAGTATAATTAATGTTGCTTCCTTCTGAAAATTATCCCAAATCATTGCATGACATTCCTTTAGATTCTTGGGATTACAAGAAATCTTTGATATACCTTGGTTTGTGGCAACATCACTTGAATCTGAAGACTTTTCATGGCTCTCTCCTTTGTGCATGTAGACCATTCTGTACCTTAGTTTCCCTTGGGTTTTTGTATGATAATTATAACTGCTATGAGAGGTGGCAACCACCTTAATTTAAAAATTGTTGAGATCTACAACTATTTATATCACCTGATATCCTAAACCAAAGTAATACTTTATGCAATACTCTTGGCGGATATGAGTTTGGGGGAGACTCCTATCAACCACTACAAATTCTATGTATATTTCTGTATGAAAACTTACATTGAACACAAAGATAAAAAATGATAAGACACTGTAGATTTTTGCACTGGAAATGCTAGCTACTCTCCCTTACTTTTGTCTGAGCATATGTTTTGAAATTTCAGAACACAATGATGGGGATTTTGGCAATAAAGATGTTGTATCAATGCATAGACTATGACTTATTTTAAAAAATAATGAATCTCAGCCGGCTGTGGTGGTGCAAGCCTTTCATCCTAGCTCTTGGGAGGCAGAGGCAGGCGGAACTTTGTGAGTTCAAGGCCAGCCTGGTCTACAGAGTGAGTTCCAGGACAGCTGAGGCTACAGGTAGACCCTGTCTGGAAAAGACAAAAAAAAAAGTAGTGAATCTTGACCTTCACGGCATTGCAAGACACGGGTGCCAAAACCTACATGCACACAGTACATTCATACACATACAAAAAGTAAATAAAATTTTAAAAAGTAGTGAATCTCATTTTGAAAATAAAAACTTCAGAGAAATATAAAAATGTCATAATAGGGCTGGGCAAGCTGTACATACTTTTAAAACCAGCACTCAGGAGTCTGAAGCAGATGGAATTATGGAAGATCCAGTCTATTTTATTCTACATAGCGAGTTCCAGAAAAGCTGGTGCTTCAGAGAGATCCTGCCACAAAAATGTCATAATGGTATGCATTGTGTTTTTTACTAGGTTGTGGGAGCTGCTCTTGCTACGAGCAGGTACAGCACAGTCCTGCTAAGGGAAGGGGTGCACAGTGCCTGCTTGCAGTTACTGTGAGGAACTGACCACTTGTTGCAGAGGTCAGTTGTTTACTTCTTTTTTTTTTAAATTTTGTATTTATTTCTGTATGTGTAGGAATGTACTTTCTGCATGCAGGTCTGTGCACCCATGTCGTGCAATGCCGTGGAGGTCAGAAGCGGGCATCAGATTCCCCTGGAACTGGAGTTCTCCTGGAATTGGAGTTTCAGACGGTTCACAGCCGTCATGTGGATGCTGGGGATCGAACCTGGGTCCTCTGTAAGAGCGGTTGGCGCTCTTAACCGCTAGGCTATCTCTCCAGTCCAGTTGTTTACTTTCATAATCCGACCTGAGAGGTACTTCCAACACAGGACCTTAGCCTGGGAAAACAGAACGCTTCCATCTGGCCATGCTTTCCCACCTGCCCAAAGACTACTGGTCTCTGAATAGGAATTTCAGGCTGATGGCTGATGGCTGATGGCCTATATTAAGCCTACGCCCACTCAGAGTTCACTTCACAGCTGGTGACCTGATAGGTCTCTGCCCAGCCCTACACCACATTACCAGGTTTGTGGTCTGATGGACTGCCATCCTACCCACCTGCCATGACACTCAAAATCTAGGCCTGTTTCAGCCTGTACGCATGCAGAAATAACAGCCTGGAATTCTGCATAATGATGGTAATGGAGAATTTGCTTTATTGCCAGGTGAAACTCACTTTTATAAGCAAAATGATATCAGCTCCCAGAGCCAATCACAGATCACCAGTTACATGCCATGGTATACTGCTGTTCCACCTAGCATCATGTGCCTAGGTAACATTTCCTGCTCCCTCTTGGAGTGAGGTCAGAGGAATTCCATGACTTCCACATGGTTCTCTGAGGGGTGCTAGATGAGAACTAGCCCCTAATTCAAACTGGATATTACCACACTAGGTATAAAAATGAAAGAAAAACTGTTATCAGAAACTATTTGTAGATCCACTTGTGAACATGTCTCATCCGAGGTTAGGTTTGTGTGTGAGTGAACATTTCCAGCATGCATGTCCCAGAAGACACAAGAGAAGGTCATAGGACTGCTCGTTCTATGCCCATGAATTGGCATGACATGATGAGGTGATGATACAAAGGTCTGAGATTGGACTGTGGCAGGTGATATCATGCTGCCTATATAATGACATGTTGCATTTGAATAAACCACCAATTTGTACTTGGTTTTGTTTTCTTCCATGTGTCCTTTGACTTTGCTTCCTTGCACATACTTTTTACATGGCCTGGAACACAGTGGGACTGACTTCTTACTACTTCCATTAGTGGCTCAATATTAATAGAGCATTAAGCTCTTACAACTAATGATTTTCCCAGCACCCACATGGCAGCTAACAACTTTTTTATAACTCTAGTTCCAAAGGATCCAGTACCCTCTTCTTATGTATACAGACACTGAGTGACAATAATGGACCTACCTACATGCTGACAAAACATTAATATACATATAAGTAAAAACTGTTGGACAGCAGTCCTAGATTCAGGCATATCTTGGACATGTGCAAGAATATATGCCTAGCATAGTACCCAATACCACAGTACAAGGCACACCCTGTCACCTGATGCTTGCACTCACATGGCATCATGAGGTGACTTGTTTGTCTTCGCACCCCTTTCCAGGTAGGCCCATTGAGCTGGGATGACACATCATAATGTGAAGGTCTAGGATTCCTGGCTGTGACATGAGGCCATATAATGTAGAGGCTTCCCACTATGCACCTATATAATATGCCTTTTGCACAGAATAAATAAATTTTTACCCTCTCATCTGATCTCTGGGATGTTACTAGAATAATTACATTCCATACGTTCTTCAGTCTATTCGATTGAGGAACTGACAACTCAGCAAGTGGAGCCTAAACAAGGACAAGGGAAGAAATCCAGTGAGTGAGTCCAGGAATGTGAACCCTCATGATGTGGATTCTCCAGTTGTCTTCTAAGGAGTCTCTTCTTTAGGCTGAGAAATTTTGTGCCACTGTTCTCCAATATTCCCCCAAATATTTGCTGCTAACCTTTTCTTCTCCATTATAATTGTTATCCTCCAATACTTGGGCCAGAAAGAGACTAGTATCCCTGAGATATTGCAGGCTCAAATAAAAATGAAATAGAAAATACCCCTCCCTGTTGTGACTCTAGTGCCACACCCACTATTGACAAGGATTTGATCCTGGAGCCAGAATCTGACTCTTTCTTAGATCTTAAGGATTCTCAGGACCCATCTCCTTACCAAAACATCTCTCTCCAGTCTATGCCCCCACATATGCTGTCTCTCTTCTTTACTCATTCCTACCAGGGTCTGATTCAGAAGGGGAGGAGGAGGGGTGACCAAATGATGAACCACCATATGCCTCTTCCCAGTGGCCACTTCCTATCTATAAGCTTATATGTCTTGAGTCTTTGGTCACCTAGAAATTGGCTGCAGGGCACATTGTGCCTTCCATTAGTCCCTGGAACACCTCTCTTTTCAAGTTCATGCCAAACTATAATATCTTATATATACTATATTATATATATATATATATAATATTCCCAAATTATTGGCTATTAGCTCTTCTCCTTAGAGGAATAAATCCACAGCTGATGCCACATGTTTATGTCCTCTAGGTTAGGATGATGTTATAAGCCACAATAAGAACTTGTCACCCTTTACAGAAGAAACACAGTTTGAAGACAGATTAGCATTACCATCTGAGCATTTTGTGTGTGTGTCTATGCTCACAGCATGTTAGCTTGACATAATAAATTGGTACTACTTAAATGCCTGTACACCCAATAGCTTGTGCTTTGTTAGTATGACTAAAAAGGGTATCACTGGGAAAGAGTCATATCCATGAGGGGAAACATCCTAATAGACTAGAGTCTCAAAATGACAACTCGAAAGAAAAATTAGACTGTTTTCATCTCACCCCACTTGTGCTCTTTCCCAAAGACCCAGGGACAAATTTTGGAGAGAGGGGTTGTGGTAGAATTACGGGCTCAGGAGAGATAGGGGTTGATCGATGAGAACTACGAATATAGTCTGGACTCCTGATTCTCAACATGCCTGTGCATACACACGTTTCTCCAAACTGGACTTGGGGAACCTTGGGTGTTCAAAAATTGGAACTAGATACTTGCAACAAATGCACCAATTAACCTAATTGTATGAATACTAGTAACATTCAATGTATCTGCCAAGGCTCTGTGCATTATACTGTAGAATCCCTTAAAATATACAAAAATATTAATTAAAAACAATAACTAATAAAATAAAATATAAAAGAAAGAAAAAAAAAGAAACAAAAAAAAAAGAAAAACGAACAAAATAAGAAAAAAAAAAAAAAAAACAAAAAAAAAAAAAAAACAAAAAAAAAAAAAGAAAAAAAATAAATTAAAAACTTGTCTGGGAATAAAAAAGAAATTGTTACATAATTTATCCCAGAACATTTGTTAGGGATGGGGCAGTTAATTTTCTCCTGGAATTCTTTAAATGGGCAGCCTCAAGGACCACTAAGACTTGTGAGGAGTACGAATCCAGGACAACCAGTCCCATTAGCTAGGAGAACATCCTCCGTATAGTTGATATGATTGTCTATGATAGGATTTAGAAAAACCTGCTTAGAATATGACCACAAAAACTTGACAGATTATGGACTATTTTTTTTTCTTCAGCATTTGTGTCAGAACTTCCATTGGTATCACTTTGTGAGGGAGGGATGTTTCCTATGAGGGACAGTAAAAGTGAGGTGAGGTCTGTCTTCAGGTGTAGAGGAATAGAAATAAGCAGTCTTTAATATTATTGAATAGCACTGTCTTTGTCTACCAATATTTTGCTGAGAGCAAGGAGTCCATGTTGAGTTAGTTCTATCTTTTTCATTGTAGCATAATGGTCTTAAGGTTGTGGAATTATCACAACAAACTCCCCCGTCCTGTTTCCTTCATTCCACGAACGGGGTATTCCATGGACTAATGGAAGGCTCAATGTGCCCTGCAGCCAATTTCTAGGTGACCAAAGACTCAAGACATATAAGCTTATAGAGAGGAAGTGGTCACTGGGGACAGCTGCATATGGTTTCGGTTCCTCATGTTCCCCCCTCTCCTCCCCTTCTGAATCAGCCCTTGGAGGAATGAGTAACGAAGAGAGACTAGCATACACACTATCGTCGGGGCTAGGACTGGACGAGAGTGTTTTGGTAAGGAGAGGGTCCTGAGAATTCCTTACTTACGATCTCAGAAAGAGTCATATTCTGGCTCCAGCGATCAAACCTTGTCAATAGTGTTTGTGGACTAGGCAGTCACACACAGGGATGGGTATTTTCTATTTCATTTTTATTTGAGCCTGCAATATCTCAGGGATACTAGTCTCTTTCTGGCCCAAGTATTGGAGGATAACAATTATAATGGAGAAGAAAAGTTAGCAGCAAATATTTGGGGGAATATTGGAGAACAGTGGCACAAAATTTCTCAGCCTAAAGAAGAGACTCCTTAGAAGACAACTGGAGAATCCACATCATGAGGGTTCACATTCCTGGACTCACTCACTGGATTTCTTCCCTTGTCCTTGTTTAGGCTCCACTTGCTGAGTTGTCAGTTCCTCAATCGAATAGACTGAAGAACGTATGGAATGTAATTATTCTAGTAACATCCCAGAGATCAGATGAGAGGGTAAAAATTTATTTATTCTGTGCAAAAGGCATATTATATAGGTGCATAGTGGGAAGCCTCTACATTATATGGCCTCATGTCACAGCCAGGAATCCTAGACCTTCACATTATGATGTGTCATCCCAGCTCAATGGGCTTACCTGGAAAGGGGTGCGAAGACAAACAAGTCACCTCATGATTCCAAGTGAGTGCTAGCATCAAGTGACAGGGTGTGCCTTGTACTGTGGTATTGGGTACTATGCTAGGCATATATTCTTGCACATGTCCAAGATATGCCTGAATCTAGGACTGCTGTCCAACAGTTTTTACTTATATGTACATTAATGTTTTGTCAGCATGTAGGTAGGTACTCCCATGTTGTACAATCAGTGTTCTGTATCATTACGAAGAGGGTACTGGATCATTTTGGAACTAGAGTTATAAAAAGTTCGTTTAGCTGCCATGTGGGTGTGGGGAAAATCATTAGTTGTAAGAGCTTAATGCTCTATTAATATTGAGCCACTAATGGAAGTAGTAAGAAGTCAGTCCCACTGTGTTCCAGGCCATGTAAAAAGTATGTGCAAGGAAGCAAAGTCAAAGGGACAATGGAGAAAAAACAAAACCCAAGTACAAATTGGTTGTTTATTAATGAAACATGTCTTTATATAGGCAGCATTGATATCACTGCCACAGTCCATCTCAGGACCTTTGTATCATTCATCTCATCAGTCATGCCAATTCCTGCATAGAACGATCACGTCCTATGACCTTCTCTTGAGCTGTCTTTCTGGGACATGATGCTGGACATGTTCATCACACACAAACCTACCCTCGGATGAGACATGTTCACAAGTGGATCTATAAATAGTTTTTGATAACAGTTTTTCTTTCATTTTTTTTTTTGTGTGTGTGGGAAGATCCTGTTTGAGTGAGGGGCTAGTTTTTCAGTTAGCATCCCTTAGGGCATTCCTCTGACTCCACTCAAAGAAGGATCAAGCAATGTGGCCTAGGCAAATGATGCTAGGTGGAACAGTAGTATACCATGGCATGTAACTGGTGATCTGTGATTGGCTCTGGGAGCTGATATCATTTGGCTTATAAAAGTGAGTTTCACCTGGCAATAAAGCAAATTCTCCACTACCATCACTACACAGAATTCCGGCTTTATTTTCTGCATGCGTACAGCTTGACACAGGCCTAGATTTGAGTGTGGCTAGTGGGTTGGATGGCAGTCATCAGACCACAAACCTGGTAATGTGGTGTAGGGCTGGGCAGAGACCCTATCAGGGTCACCAGCTGTGAAGTGAACTCTGAGTGGGCGTAGGCTTAATATAGGCCATCAGCCATCAGCTTGAAATTCCTGTCCAGAGACGAGCAATCTTTGGGCAGGTGGGAAAGATGGCCATATGGGAAACATTGTTTCCCAGGCTAAGGTCCTGCTGTTGGAAGTAACTCTCAGGTCGGGTCATTAAAGTATAACAACTGGACTGGGAGGATAAGCTCCTAGCGGTTTTAAGAGCGCCAACCGCTCTTACAGAGTGGGTTTGATCCCCAGCACCAACATGCCGGCTTGGAACCTCTGAAACTCCAACTTCCAGGATCGAAATCTCCAGTTCCAGGGGAAAGGGAATCTGATGCCCGCTTCTGCCTCACGGCTTGCACGACATGGGTGCACAGACCTGCATGCAGAAAGTACATTCCTAAACAAACAGAAATAAATCCAACATTTAAAAACAAAAAAGAAGAAGACAGGTAACAACTGAACATTGCAACCAAGGGTCAGTTCCTCAACAACGTACTAAGCAGGCACTGGCACCCCCTTCCCTTAGCAGGACTGTGCTTACCTGCTCCTAGCAAGAGCAGCTCCCACAACCTAGTAAAAAACACAATGCATACCATTATGACATTTTTGTGGCAGGATCTCTCTGAAGCACCAGCTTTTCTGGAACTCGCTATGTAGAAAAACTAGAGGATCTTCCATAAATTCCATCTGCTTCAGATCTTGAGGTGTGGTTTTAAACGTATGTCCGCTCCAGCCCTATTATGACATTTTTATATTTCTCTGAAGTTTTTATTTTCAAAATGAGATTCACTACTTTTTAAAATTTCTATTTACCTTTTGTATGTGTATGAATGTCTACGTGTTGCATGAGGTTTTGTGCAACCCTGTCTTGCAATGCTGTGGAGGTCGAGATTCACTACTTTTTTTTTTTGTCTTTTCCAGACAGGGTCTACCTGTGCCTAGCTGTCCTGGAACCCACTCTGTCGGACAGGCTGGCTTGAACTCACAAAGTTCCGCCTGCCTCTGCCTCCCAAGAAGCTAGGATGAAAGGCTTGCACCACCACAAAAAAAAAAAAAAAAATTATTATTTTTTTAAAATAAGTCATAGTCTATGCATTGATACAACATCTTTATTGCCAAAATCCCCATCATTGTGTTCTGAAATTTCAAAACATATGCTAAGACAAAAGTAAGGGAGAGTAGCTAGCATTTCCAGTGCAAAAACCTACGTGTCTTATCAATTTTTTTTTTCTTTGTGTTCAAGTAGTTTTCATAGGAAATTCATACATAGACTTTGTATGGTTGATAGGCGTCTCCCCCACATCATATCCGCAAGAGTATTGGCATAAAGATTACTTTGGTTTGGATCATCCAGGTGATTATAAATAGTTGTCGGATCCTCAACCAATTTTTTTCAATTAAGGTGGGTGCACTTCATAGCAGTTATAATTATTCATACAAAAAACCCAAAGGTAACAAACTACGTACGAATGGTCTACATGCACAAAGGAGAGAGCCATGAAAAGTCTTCAGATTCAAGTGATGTTGCCACAAACCAAGGTATATCAAAGATTTCTTGTAATCCCAAGAATCTAAAGGAATGTCATGCAATGATTTGGGTAATTTTCAAAGAACGCAACATTAATTTATACTTGTAACTTGTATTCTCAGAAAATATATTTTTGTTATTTCTAGTCGTGAAGTTGATTTTCTAGTTTATTATAACAGTTCCAGGAAACAAATACATTTATAGTAGGAAAATTTTACCTTGAATAACGTAAACCTGAAGCACTTCCAAAAATACACCATGTGATACAGTACCTAAGGAATTCCAGAGTTCAGAGGGCAGAAAAATAAATATTTGCTATGGAGTAAAGAGTATTCCAGCGGGCTGTGCGTGGCTATGTCTTTCATCTAGAACCTGGGAGCGAGAGGCAGGCAGATCTTTGTCGAGTTCCAAGGCCCAGCCTGGTCTACAGAGTGAGTTCCAGGCAGCTGGGTGCCTATATAGGGGAGACCCTGTCTGGACAAACCACCACAAAAAAAAGGTATTTTCCAATTTTATTCACAGATCCCTTTCTATTCATCTCCATTTGAGCTATTCAGTAGTTTTGAAATTATAGGCAACTTCCTTTTTTCTCCCTTTTTTTCTTTTTTTCTCTTGAGTTACAGACAGGGCAGACAGAACACTTTTTAAATAGATGTAATGAGGACAAAATCTATGAAAAGCAACTGACACAACAGGAAAGTTAGGCCAACAGCAGGGTTTAAAATACATTTCAAACCGTAAAAGAGTTTTTCTTTTTCCTCTCAAGCCACAAATATTCTTGACTAAGTCAAGAAGTGGTGTGGTTCAGATAAGCACCCTCTATAGTTCTAGGTGTTAAAGGACTGCAGAACATGCAATGTTAGTATGTCATGAAACATTTAAAAGTGGACCTTGTGAAAGTAATTTAGGGCCTAGGACACAAATCTGAGTGGCTATTGGGAAACTCACTTTCCTTTTCATTTTCTAACTGGTTGTTTTTTATTTTATGTATGTGTCATGTGTGTTTGATTTATGAAATTGGAGGAACTAAATTTTTTTTCTCCTCATGGCTGCTTATAGCGCTTCTTCCCAAGCATCTTTTGTGATGCACTTGCCTGCAAATTCAGCTGAGCCTGCCTGCATCCAGACTTATTATATTTTGCAGTCTTTTATATTACTTTCATCAGACATTGGCCAACATTTCAAACTTGTTTACTTAGCCACTCCAGCCACTATCTCTTTCCAAAGTGGCATCCCCTTTGGGGCTCCACAAGTGCTGTTGCAATATCCCTTTACTGAGCTTGTAGAATTTCTTGGCTTATAGCTCAAAAACCATATTTTCTCTCCCTCTCTCTCTGCTGCAAGAGTTGGATTACCACAGAATTATTATCTCTTAAAAATTTCAAAAGATTAGTACAGTGTTTTACAAAATGAATATCACTTTAATCTCCAGTTTAAACTCCTTCCTTTTTAGTCCTTTGCTTGCATTTCTCTGGAAATCCAAACGGATTGTGTTGTACTCCGAAGACTATCATTTTTTCAAAACAGATATGCTAGGGTCTCCGTTTCTCAAGTGGTCTGTAGCTCTATAAATGGGCAGGGCTGCTTTAAATGTTCTAGAATGTCTGAGCGGGCCCACGTAGAATCTAACAAACAAACGCTATAGCATTGTTGCAAAGTGAACCCAAGGAGAGGGTTTCAGCTACTTGGGCTCAACTCAAGGGCCCACACTTTCCAGTAAGTAATTTTGTCTTCAGTCGACTCAAAACTGAGTACTCAAGGAGCATGACTTACAGCCGTCCTTTCCTTAAAGTGGATGGACTGACCCCAGTCAAGGTCGAAAATCTCTCAACCTGAACCTCCAGTACCATCCTGAGGGAGATCTTTGAGGATTTTGGTCCTATTAATGATGTGTACATCCCGTCGAATTATATTACCGGAGAGTCTTGTGGATTCGCTTTCATCAACTTCTACAATAAATGTGACGCTGAGGATGCCATCCTGGCCTTAGATGGTATTTCACTAGATGGAAATAAGCTGAAGGTACAGATGTTTCACAACTATGGGCAGCAGCACGCCAAAGCTAGCTGCAGCCAGGTTACACAACAAAGACTGTACAAGGAAGAAAACAATAAATGTCAGAGACACAGTGAAAAACACTGCTGCAGTTCCTCCACCCTCGGGATCCCAACAAGATCTCAAAGCAGNGGGGAGTTTTGTATATTCCACAACCTTAAGACCATTAATGCTACAATGAAAAAGATAGGAATAAACCAACAGTGGACGCCTTGCTCTCAGGCAAAATATTGGTAGACAAGACAGTGCTATTCAATAATATTAAAGACTGCTTTATTTCTATTCCTCTACACCTGAAGACAGACCTCACCTCACTTTTACTGTCCCTCATAGGAAACATCCCTCCCTCACAAAGTGATACCAATGGAAGTTCTGACACAAATGGCTGAAGAAAAAAAAATAGTCCATATCTGGTCAAGTTTTTGGTCATATTCTAAGCAGGTTTTTCTAAAATCCTATCATTAGACATCATTCACTATACGGAGGATGTTCTCCTATCTAATGGTGACTGGTTAGTCCTGGATTCCGTACTCCCACAAGTCTTAGTGGTCCTTGAGGCTGCCCATTTAAAGAAATTCCAGGAGAAAATTTAACTCCCCATCCCTACAAATTTCTGGGATAAATTATGGTAACAAATTTCTTTTTTTTCCCATGACAATTTTTAATTTATTTTTTTTTCTTTTTTTTTTTTTTTTTTTTTTTTTTTTTTTTTTTTTTTTTTTTTTTGTTTTTTGTTCGTTTTTTTCTATTTTTTTTTTTTCTTTTTTTTTCTTTCTTTTATATTTTATTTTATTGATTTATGTTTTTAATTAATAGTTATTTGTTATTTTAAGGGATTCTACGTATAATGAACACAGATCCTTGCAGATCACATTGAATGTGTACTAGTATGTTCATACAATTAGGTAATTGGTGCATGTTGCAAGTATCTAGTCCAAATTTTTGAACAACCCAGGTTCCCCAGAGTCCAGTTTTGGAGAAAACTTGTATGCACAGGCATGTTGATCATCAGGAGTCCAGACTATATTCCCGTAGTCTCACGATTCACCCCCCTATCTCTCTGCAGCCCAATCTACCACACCTCCTCTCCCACAATTTGGTCCCTGGGCTTTGGGAAAGGAGCACAAGGGGGTGAGATGAAAACAGTCTAATTTTTCTTTGGAGTTGTCATTTTTGGACTCCAGTCTATTCAGGATGTTTCCCCTCATGGATTTACATCTTTCCCAGTGATACCCTTGTTAGTACTACTAACAAAGCACAAGCTTTGGGTGTACAGGCATTTAAGTAGTACCATTTATTATGTCAAGCTAGCTGTGAGCATCGACACACACACAAAATGCTCTAGATGGTAATGGCTAATCTATCTTCAAACTGTGGTTTCTTCTCTGTAAAGGTGGACAAGTTCTTATTGTGGCTTATAACATATCCTAACCACTAGAGGACATAACTTGTGGCATCCGCTGTGATTTATTCCTCTAAGGAGAAGAGCTAATAGCCAAATAGATTTGGGAATATCTATATATATATATATAGATATATATAGATATATATATATGTGGCTAGAAACGGTCACTGTTGCACAGTATCTCCAGGCTGTTGAGGTGTAGCTGATATTGACGGAGGAGTCTTGCTTGTCTCAGGGAGACCAATATTTTGCTGTATTGCTTTAGTGGCCTTTGGTAGTGCTTTCTAGCATTTCAGAGGCAAGTTGTACACTAGCAAGTGACGTCTCATAATATTTTTCATGCTCACACCAGGTCTTCGACAACAGGGACTTACTGCCTTTCTCCTTGCATATATCCCACTTATAGGCAAAAGGCCTTTATAATTTGGGGGGGGCGGGTTTGAATCCCCTAGCCATCATCCCCTAGGCAGAATCATTCATTGCTGATGTCAGAGCTTTCCTGTCATAATATATTTTGCTTAATTACACATCTTATAAACACTTTACTCTTGAATTTGGCTCTAGATAGAGAAACATCCTTTCATAGTTCCTATGGTAACAAGTTTCATTCAGCCTTGGATGACAATAATCAAGTTCCAGGAGACGTTGTCCCTTAAACAGCTCAAAAGGGTTTTAAGGGGACAGAAACTGGTTGGACCCTCGACTTCGTATCTCCTTGGAGGAGATATGACTGCTTTATGACTGCTTGAGTTACCGGACAGAGCCCTCTTCTCTCTGCAGTGTGACCTGAGAAGCATGCATTGTCCCCCAAGAATCAACATTGCTCTGCTGGGGGCCTTCGTTGTTAGATTTGACCATTACCTCTGATTAATTGCTATGATTCTTGCTCCAGGGATTGTCCAGTGGAGGTGATATGGCAATCTCATGGGCCTCTAGAATGGTTTTGTCCTGTATATAATTGAGTCCAAAAAATAACCCCCACCTGAAAGCTGTCATGATTAGGATGCTTTGCCAGAGAAACCTTGACCTTTTGGGCATGGAACCTGAATGCCTGATTCTCTCTCTTAAGGGTCTCATGGAATGGGCCATGCAACATAAAGACTTTCTCCCTTGAAGGTTTTCCTGGCAGCACTGATAACCACATGCCTGCCCATTGGGGTTGGTCAGCTTCCTGGAGTTGCCCCTAATGTGCCTGACAATCCTCGAGTCACAGGCCATCTCTTGGGCCCTCCTTATATTCACTCATGCCATGAATTAAAGGGGCTGACATGATGTCCATTAGGATGGACTCCTCCTGCAAAGTCCAACATTTCTGACCCCCATACAAAAACTCAGTAAGTCTTAAAGAATTTTTCCCTATTTATCAGGCCTGTTTGTTGTTTCTCTCTGAACCCATTAATCTCTTTACTGATAGAAAATGATTTGTTTCTATGATAAATTTGTTACCTTATGCTAGGTATCAATTGGGCCTATCCAAACGGTTTTATATCATCATCTTTCTCTGGAAGGAAGTGCTTAGGGAATGCTCAGCACTCTGGCTGTCTGGGCCACTGAAAGCTCTCAATGATGACATAAATAGGTTGGCTGCAGAAGGCCCCACCTTCCTGCTATTCTGTCGTTTCAGAAGCTACTCACTTACCCTCTCAGTTCCACCAGTAAACAAATAGCATACATCACAATTTTCACTCCTTGAGAGTAGGCCAATATGAACTACTGGTCCATAGCTGCAAGACCTTCTCTGCATTTGGGGCCCTCTCCAGCCCTTAGCAGTTAACCCTCGTGTCCTAAAGACTAATGCTCTTTGGCAGATTGATATTACTCATTATTCTCATTTTGGCCATCTCAAATAGGTGCATGTTACTGTGGGTACCTATTCTCACTATGTAATGGCTTTTAGTATGACAGGAGAATCTGTGGCCAACATCTACTTTTCTGAATATTGATCATGGGTATCCCTCTCTTTAAACAGAAGAGACTGAGGTGCGGACAATGGTGGATCTAAACTCATGCAGTGACCCCAAGCTGCAGGAATTGATGAAGGTAAGTAATAAAAAGAGGCTCTGGAAGCTGCTTATCCACACCAGTATCTGCAGGTGTCTGTAGAACCACGTAGTTCACCCCATATTCTGTGTAGCTACCACATGACCACTGCAGGAGAACATAGAGTCCTAACTATCAGGCAGCTCATGGTCTAATCAATGGGAGTCTAAACTGAGCAGAGTTTTATGTGATGGTGTCCATGTTCACCTTGGCCAGAAGGTGATCACTATCAATATCTTGTACTGCTTTTGTCAAAGTCTCAATGGACTTCATAACATAGAAATTAACATCAGCTCCATTTTCCAGGTGAAGAAACTGTTTTGAGAAAGCCAAGTGATGTGCTTATGTAGCGCATTGAGAAAGATGGAATTAGAAGATAGGGCTGGGTCTCAGTTAATACAGTGCTAGCCCAGCATGCACAAANACACACACACACACACACACACACACACACACACACACACACAAGTCGAAGGCCAGGCTGGGCTACATGAGCTCCTATCTCAGAAAAAGGAAGAAGAAATACTTTCAATTGGTGGGCTTAGAACTTGCTATATAGACCAGGCTGGCCTAGATCTTACAGAGACCCACCTGCCTCTGCCTCCCAAGTGGTGGGATCAAAGGTGTGTGCCACCATACGCAGTTTGGCCAGCATTCTTTTAGTGATCTAGATGGATTGTAGTTTTAAAGAGAGTATCACATAGAGTCGCTGTATAATTATTATTTTGCAGAGCTAGAGAGATGGCTCAGCTGTTAAGAACACTGACTGGCTGCTCTTGCAGAGGACCTAGGTTCAATTCCCAGCACTCACACATGGCAACTATCAACTGCCCATAACTCAGTTTCAGGGGATCTAATACCCTTTTCTGTCCTCCATGGACATTGAATGGCATCAGTGCACTTACATACATGCAGGACAATATTCATATGCATAAAATAAAAACAAGGTCAAAAAATTATTATTTTCCAAATTTTGTTTCAGATATATGTGCTTGGTCAGCAATTGAAAAGTATTTCTTCTTCTTTTTTCTGAGACAGGAGCTCATGTAGCCCAGCCTGGCCTTCGACTCATGTGTGTGTGTGTGTGTGTGTGTGTGTGTGTCTGTGTGTCTGTGTGTCTGTGTGTCTGTGTGTGTCTGTGTGTGTCTGTGTGTGTGTGTCTGTGTGTGTACATGGAAATACACCCACATGCACACCAGCAGACTTATGCCTACTTTACACACACACACACACACACACACACACACACAAACTCAACATCAACAGCAGCACTAGCAAATCTATTCAAAAGGAGAATCAGTATTTTCTCTGAGACTGACCCTTGATCAATGGAACAAAGCCATGTGAGACAGGGACAATGTTGTGAATAGCTAGAGGTCTAAAACAGTCTTCATCACAAAGGAAGATCAGAGCCAACTCAGCAACCTGCCTAGGGGTGGCACTGCCCACAAGGGGCTGGACCATCCCACATCACTCAACATCAAGACAATACTCCAAAGATGTGGCCAAAGGCCAGTCCAATGGAGGGAATTCTCCAATTGAGGCTCGCTCAATCTAAGAGTATCAAGTTGACACTAATGCTATCCAGCATAATTGACCCCTTGTCAACTTGACACACAAAACAACCACATTTCTATTTCTTGCCCCCAAGGTATGATATTACCCTTAGCATCACAACATAAGATGGTACGAACTTAAAGTCCCATAGTCCTTAAAAACTCAAAACACTTAAACGTTCAGTCTGTTAAAATCTCCTAAATGTGGACTCCTGTACAATTCAAAACAAGTATTGTCTTATTTCAAGGGGAAGAATTAGGCACACCTAAGCAAAACCTATGTCCAGCCAAGTAACTCAGTGCTGGACATCGGGGATTCACTCATGATCTTCTGGGCAACAAAGGATTTTGGGAGCTACATTTCACTGTCTCTGCCATCCACAAAACACACAGCTCATCTTGCAGGTCCAGGCCAACTCCTCTCCACAAACACTGATGATCTTGTTAGTAATACTATGGTCCTGGCATCTCCCCAAAGCTGGGGTCTCCACTGAAACTGAAGCTGCAACTTCACCAAAGGTCTCTTTTCACCCTGTCTAGTGTCAAGCCTCAGCTTCTCTTCATGACTCCTGTGATTCTGGAGTCTTCACTGCAACTCAGATGCACTTTCGCTAATGGTCTGTCCTGAACTCTCATAGTGCCTCCATGACCCCTTTCAACACCAGAAGCATATAGGAGACTCTTACACATTACCATGGCCTGCTTCCAGCTTGAGATGGAGGTTCGGGCCCCGTATGGACCATAGCTTCTGTGTGATGACCCTGAGGAAATTCTTTCCAGGAGATTAAACCACAGTGATGCAGATCTCTTGTTACTTATAGCTGATTTTTTCCACCCCAGATAACCCGTAGCCTTTTGGTGCTCCCCTGTTGATGACTGCTAGTGACTACAGATTCCCTAAAGTGCTCTGGGCTGCTGGTCAACATGCCTGGCCCCAGCAGTGGATGGGAGTGGGAGGGAGATGGTATCGGGAAGCCTGGGGGTGATAGATTCAATAATGAGCAAAGGAGAAATTCCACTGGAGAATAACTCAGCTTTATTTTTACAACCCAGGTTCTTTATACTGGATCTTGGGGGTTGCAAATGGGGGTTGGAGCATACAGGAATTTACAGCATATGCAGGGTGCTAGCCGACGAATCCCAAGGTGTGTACTCTAGATCACTACAGGAATGTGACAATGTTTTGCCCAAAGCATCAGGGGCATTTGTGCCAGGCAGGTTCCATAAAGGAGCAGGAAATCAATAAGATTTTGCCCAAATGGAATGCCCACACTAACCAGCATCAACTGTCCCAGTTAAACAAAGGATTCACTTCCTGTTCTCATCTCTTGCTACATACAGCTGATTCTTTAGCCCCAGTTGACCAGGACTCACAGTGTGAACCTGTTGAAGAGCCTTTTCCTGTTCTAGGCCCTACTCAAAGTTTGCTGCCTTCATAGTCACTTGATATATACATCTGTGTAACACACCCAGATGAGAAATATGCTGCCTCCAGAATCCAAAAAGGCCCACTAAACATTGTGCTTCTTTCTTGGTGGAGGGAGGTGCTGGGTGCAACAACTTATTCTTCACCTTAGAAGGAATGTCTCTGCATGTTCCACACCACTTAACTTCTAGAAATTTCACTGAGGTAGAAGACCCTTGAACTTATTTGGATTTATTTCCCATCTTATCAAGAACATGCATTACTGACAAGTCCAGGTTACTACCTCCTGTTAACTGGATCCATCAGCAAAATATCATCCATATAGTGGACCAGTGTGATATTTTGTACAAGAGTCAGATGATTGAGATCCTTTCTAACTGAGTTATGGCACAAGGCTAGAGAGTTAATATACCCTTGAGGTAGGACAGTAAAAGTATAGTGTTGGCTTTACCAGATGAAAGAAAATTGCTTCTGGTGGTCCTTATGAAATAATATTGAGAAGAAAGCATTTGCTAGATCAATAGCTGCATACCAAGTACCAGGAGGAAGACCATATCTGGTACAGAAGCTGCAATCCGTATCACTACTTGATTGAGATTTCAATAGTCAGATGTCATTCTCCAAGATCCATCTGTCTTTTACACAAAGCCAAATAGAAGAGTTAAAGGGAGGTGTAGTAGGGATCACCACCCATGCATCTTCATATCCTTGATGTTCACACTAATTTCTGCAATCCCTCCAGGGATATGATAATTTTTCTGTTTACTACATTCCCTGGTAGAGACAATTCCAATGGTTTCCATTTAGCCTTTCCAAATATGTAACTCTTACTCCACAGGGCAGGGAATCAATATCAGGATTCTGCCGATTTATAACTGTATCTATCCTGATTAAACATTCTTGAACTGGGGAAATAAACACAGGATGAGTTCTGGGATCCACTGGACTCACTGTGAGTCTGACTTCAGCTAAGGCCTCTATCATCTACAGCTCTTTCAGCGTAACTGTTTCAAGTTCCACAACAATGAACTATAAGCACTCAATGGCTTTTCTACTCCACAGTTCCAAATGCTTCCAAAATCCTCCCCAAACACCAAAGGCAGGTCTATCATAGCAATAGCCCACTTTCTGGCACCAATTTCTGTTCTAATTTCTCTTCAGTTGCTGAGAAAAAAACAGTCTGGCCAATACCAACTTGAGGAAAGGATTTATTTGGCTCACATCTCTGGGGTCACAGTTCATCACTGAGGGAGACCAAGGTAGGAACTCAGGGCAGGAAACTGAAGGCAGGATCTGAAGCACAGGCCATGGAGAAACGCTGTTTCCTTGCTTGCTCCACTAGCCCATGCTCAGCCTTTCTGAACAAAAAGCCCAGGGGTGGCCCCACCCACAATGGACTGGACCCATTCATATTGCTAAACAATCAAGATAATACTCCAAAGATGTGGCACCAGGCCAGGCCAGTCCAGTCCAATTCTCCTATTGAAATTCCCTGAATCCAGGTATATCAAGTAGATACTAAAGCTATTCAGCACAGAGGCCTGCATGCAGATGCAGTCTCTGGAAGACAAGAATGGAGGGCACATTGGTGGGCATAGGCCTGAGTTGTTGGGTGGTGCTCACTTTATCTGGCAGACCCTCACCTCACCTCAGGCAGAGTTTTGACTTTCCACCTTTAGTTGCATTGGCTGCCTTGGAATCCTAGTCTTCCTTCCCAAACACCATTTTCTTCTTTTCAGAGGCTCTGAAAATGCAAGACATTCTGGATGCACCAACTCACTACTACTCCCAGCCTGGTTGAAACCCTTTGATAGTTAATCTTGTCAATTTGATGTCATTTAGAATTGCCACAGAGACAAATCCCTGGGCATGTTTGTGAGAGGTTATCTAGAGTACATTAAGTGAGTAGAACATTGGGCTAGAAACATGGGTAGCACCATCCCATGGGCTGGAGTCCTGGATTGCATAAAAAGAAGAAAGCAAGTTGAGCACCAGCATTCAATTCTCCCTGATTCCTGACTGGACACAGTGTGGTCTGTTAACTCAGGCTTCTCCCACCATGTCTTGCCCACCATGTTGGAGTGTACCCTCAACTTGTTAACTAAAACAAACCCTACCGTAATTTGTTTTGTCAGGTCCTGTGTCACAGCCATCACCTGTAGCACTTCATGCTGCCCACTCCCAGGACCAGAACCAGGGAGTTATCCTTTAGAACACGGATTCTCTTTCACCAAATCTCTCCAGGAAACTGCTTCTTATTCAGTTGATATAGGTCCTCCCTGGTAAACAGTAGGGAGTCACTAAATACCATCATCCTTCCTCAAGACAGTGAAGCCCACTACTTCACTGTCAGGATGTGGGAAGAAGGAATTGTTCTGTCTCTAGACTTTGGTTGGGTCACCAACCAATACCTGTCAAAAAGGACCAGTTATTACTACTGCATCCTTCATGCTGATTAACTGAATACCTTCATAATCAAAGAGGAAGTTTAAGACAATGCAGTTTTTACTTCCTTACCTGTAAAGGGAGCTGACACAGCCATGTGTGTCTCAAAGATGTGGTATGGTTTGTTGAGTATCACACACAGGGCATCCATTCGGTGCCTGACACATACATGCTTTGGTCAATAGCATCTGCTGATTAACAGATGACAGAAGTGATGGTGAAATGTAGAACACTTAAATGACAGGAGATCCACTCCTGTCCCTACCCATGTATACAGTAACAACAAAAAGTACCATTAGGCTGTGTATTGATTGTGGCCATAAATGTGTGTGTGTGTGTGTGCTTGTTTCTTTTTGAGACATAGTCTGCTGGTACCCCAGCTGACCTGGAACTCCTTATGTAGAATAAGCTGGCCTTGAACTCACAGGGATCCACCTGCCTCGGCCTTCCAAGTGCTGGGATTAAAGGTGTACACCACCACACCAAACGTGTTGCCATAAATTGTATATGAACCATTAAAATGTTTGTGTTTAAACTTGAGTCCTAACCCTAAAATGTCTAGTATATGATACCCATAATCTTAAAAAATGTATATCTGAAAATCTTTGGTCCCCAGAATTATGAGTAAGGCATATTCACCTTGCTTAAGTATGCATCTACATATATAGTATTTGGAGCTGTTTTTATAGAGATGTGTGCCCTTCCTAAGTTGAAGAAGCATGTCTCATTTATTGTTTCCAGGCTTCTCCAGCCTGTTAGGCTGCCTCAGGCAATTCCTAACACTTAATGTACATTTGGTAAATGAATGAATGGCTAATCTAAAATCTAGTAATTTCTTGTACACTAAACTTGTTTGGTACTCAACCCTCAATATTAATGGGTATTAATAGTTAAAGGTTGTAAATGCTGGCTGAAAACAAGAGAAAAGTAGAAGCATTGGGGTACGTAGCCCAGGTGAATCCCTGATCCCCACTGAGCATTGTCCCCACTGAGACTGCAGCTGATGGTCTCTTTAGCAAATATCTAGTCAGATCAGAAACTGCCTTGAAATATTGTAGATTTGGCTCTCAGAGTGAGGAGCAAGGAACGTGGCCAATGTGACGTGTCACTTCCAGGGAAGGGTGTACAATACCCTGGTCTCACATCCGTGATTGTCCAGGTCTGGCATCACACATCAGGATAGATGGACTCAGATGTCAGCTTTCATGTCACAGAACTGTTTCACAGTAGACATGATGCTCTTATGTAAACTTTAGTTTAGCCCGCCCTGGGCTGAAGGCTGGCCATACATATACAACTTCAAACTATTAGTAGAGCCAGGTACAGTGGTCCACACTTTTAATCCAGCACTCAGGATGCAAAGCCAGGTGAGATAGAGGCCAATCTGGTCTTCATAGTGAGTTGTAGGCCACCTGAGACTACAGGGAGACACTGTCCAAAAAAGGGGGAGAGAGAATGGAGAGATGGCTCACCAGTAAATAGCACTGGCTGTTCTTGAATAAGACTTGGGTTGGATTCCCAGCACTCACTTGTTGACTCCAATTCAAAATGGTCTACCCTCTTCTGAAGTGTGTAGACATCACACACATGTGGTGCATTTACCTTTTGTATATTCAGGCAAACACTCATACACATAAAATAAAAATAAATAAAATGTATTTTCAAAACCTCTGATCAGGGCACATAGGCAGAGTGAACCACTGTACAGAAGTGAATATCTCAGGAGCTCCTGGGACAGATCAGCTTGAGGACAGGTCTGAATAACACCTGTGACCTTACTTCTAGTTAGTTTCCTATCTCCCCTCTTCCCTACCCAAGATTTTCAAAACAACATTCAGCATTTAATGTCTCCCTCCCAGTGACTACCACCCCCTCTAACTGCACAGCCAGCCACCTCCTCAACTTTCCATTGAATTGGCCTACCAAGATCATCAATACCAATTCATATTTCTTATCCTGCTGGTGTTCTCCATCACATGTGGTTTCTGTAGTCTTGTATTCTCCCCATAGTTCTAAATTACCAATGAAACTCTTAGAATCATGATCATCCACACATGAAATATGTGGTTTCAAAAAAATTCTGATGTCAAGTTAACAATCAAGATTAACCAGAATGTATCATTCCTTCTTGGCCTCAATCCCATTTCCTAGGATTTGCTACCATTGCTGCCCCCACACCTGCTTTTACATTATCCCAGATCAGCACTCTCCTTGAAACTATCAAGGTCATTTTTAACTATTTTCCAGATGTTTCTACCTGGATGTCCCACAGTCACCTTGCCACCAACCTGTGCCAAACAAAGCTGCTTCCATTCTTCCATTCTGGTTTGCACTTCAATAACTGGCCTTACATTTCATAGCCAGTAGTGAAATAAGGAGTCACCTGAATGGCACATCCTTCTACATTACTGAGGTGATTAGTTTTGCCATTTTAACACTAACTAGAGATCCATGAGAAGAGGGAATCTCAGTTCAGGAATTTCTTCCATTAGATTGGTATGTGGCCATGTCTGTGAGACATTTTCTTTTTTTCTTATTTTTTTTTTCTCCTCTTTTTGGTCATTTTGAGACAGAGTCATCCTGTAGCCTCATCTGTTCTGGAATTTACTATGTAGACCAGGCTGACCTTGAACTCACTGAGATCCACCTCTGTCTGTCTCTCTAGGTACAGGGATTAAAGTTATACACCATCACGCCTGGCTGTGAGAGATCATATTGATGTAATAAAAGAATGAGGACTTTTTGGGGGCTGGAGGGATGGCCTTGCAGTTAGGAGCGCCGACCTCTCTTGCAGAGGACCCGGGTTCGATCCCCAGCACCCACATGGCAGCTGCGACCTGTCTGTAACTCCAATTCCAGGAGGACTCCAGTTCCAGGGGAATCCGACAGCCTCTTCTGACCTCCGCAGCACTGCATGACACGGGTGCACAAACCTGCGCGGAGACAGTACATTCATACACATAAAAGAATAAATACATAAAATAAAAAAGAGAATGAAGCCTTTTATAGCTAGAGCAGAATCCCTAATTCCACATCCCTATAACTCCATTGGAGCCGGGATGGGTGGGGCTTTCTGTTTGCTGAATGAGGACCCATATCCTGAGGCTTCCTTTTTGATGTACAGGGCAAATGCCTCATCTCCTAACACACCTTGGGAGTTCTACAACTCTGGGAGGAATCACTTTGGCTTGTGCTTCCCAGAGTATCCCCTGAAGAAAAAATAACACTGTGCAACAACAGTGATTTTTTTTAATAAAAGGAAAATGGGGAGCTGTGGGGATTCTGTTTGGCAGAAGCACTTAGGAAGTCAGCTGGCAACCCCCAGTCCTCAGGCTGGCATGCTGCTGATGCCCTGCTTGCTTTTGAACCCTGCCTAGTGCCACTGTCTTTGATGTTTTGGCCAAAATATTGCCACATTCTTGTAGTGATATGGATTATATGGTGTAAGATCCTGTATCTCCCAACTCCCAGTCACACCCCACAAGTCCAGTATAAATACCCCATATTACAGTAATAAAGCTGAGTTATTCCTTCGTGGAATTCCTCCTGGCCTCATTTTTTAGTCCGTCATTTCATTGTACTTTCTTTGTTCTTCTCTTTCTTTCTATTTGGGCTCTTCCTACCTCTCCCTCCCCATCTCCACCAGGGCTAACACCCTGGTAATTAACCAGCTGGCTGGTGTCATCAGAGAGCTTGCAGTCCCGGGAAACTGCGAGCTCTGGTCAACAGGAGAAAGAACATTGGAGAGGCTACAATGTAGGAGGGAGGAACCAATATGGGTGGTATAATTCCTAGACAGGTGTTTCTGAGCTAGAAAGGAGGCTGACTGGGACAAAGGAAGTAAGCCAGTAAGCAAGGTTCCTCTATGGTCTCTGATTCTCTTCCTGCCTCCAGATTCCTGCCTTGCATTCCTGCCATGACTTCCCTTACCTATAAGACAGGCAAATACTTTCTTCAATAAGTTGCTTTTCTTCAGAGTGTTTTATGATAGTATCAGAGAATGTAGCTACAGCAGTTCCTCATACCTTGTTAGACACAGGTCCTGGCAAATGTATTTTCTGTGTATGCTGTTTCCTGCCTCAGTAGCCCACTGGAGAACTTCCAGATCTTAGATCACACTTCACATAGCATCTCTGTTTCAAGTCCTGTCCTCCATGTACATTCTTTCCTCCCTCAGTAGCCTACTGGAGATCTTCCTCATCTTTCTACATTTCACTGATTCTCTCCACACTTCAATGAACCCATAGCACACTTGTCATTTTCTTTCTAAACTTTTGACTTTGACCTTTTAATCTTAGGAATCTTGTCACACAGGCCATGAAAAGAGCTTCTGTGTGTTGTTCCTTGAAGTTTCCCTAATGTTGACAGCTATCTGAACTGTCATACCAATATCAAAACTAACAGACTAATCGAAGAAAAATGTTAAGAAAGTCACTGGCTTCCTTTGGCTACACTAGGTTTCAATGTGATACCTCTCTCAGTTCTAGGATCTAATCCCAGTTCACATGTTGCTTTGCTTGGCAAGTGTTCCTCAGTCCAAATTACTTTATTCATATTTCTTTATCTTTTATGAGCTTGGCGCTGTTTGTAGAATGATGCTCAGTTTGGATTTGTCTGATGTGTTCTCATGATTAAGTTAATACTATTTATTTGTGGGATCCCTCCCGGCAAGAAATAATCCATCACTCCTAGTTCCTCTCAGGTACACAAAGTTGCTGTGACTCATTAAACATGACATTTATTAACATGATTAATTTGGTGTCTGCCATCTGCCTTCACTGTAGAGTTATTTTTTTTCCTCTTTGCAGTTAATTTACTTATGAGAAAGTTACCTTGAGATCATGGAGCCTTCATTTTTCTTTTATTTTTTTCTAGAATGGTGTTTCGGTACCAAGTATCAAGTGTTTAAATTGTTCTTTGCAGCATAAACAACCAAACATCTCAGCAAAGTGTGGTATTCGTACCAGGTGATGCAATAATGAACTAGGCATAATGAATTCTAGAAGCTCTGATTCTAGAAGTCATTCTAGAATGCTCTTTTGTTTGGTAAGCAGATTTTGTGTATGTTTTCCTTAAATCACATGACAAGTCAAATAATTGATAGAGGAAAGTTTATAGAAGAAAATATTAGAAAGGACAGAGCCCCAGAAGTTGGAGTTATGACTCGGTGGCAGAGCTTGCCTAGCATAACATGTGTGTGCAAGGCCTTGGATTCATGCTCTCATGCCATAAAAAATAAATGCATGCCCCCCCCCAAAAAAAAGAAAGAAAATACAAACTAGCACCTGTGGGCTTACTCCAACTGGTGATCGGTCCATGCCCTACAGAAGGTAAGTGTGACTGAGTAAAACCACTCTAAGGGTACATAATGGGGCAAGACTCAAGGCTTTATTTCCCAGTGCAGCTTATGTAGAGGGCTTCTACCAATCAGTGTAAAGGGCATCAGAGCACATCCAATCACTCTAAAGGTCAGGAGCTGGGGAGGTAGCCACTCACAGAGCAGGGGCAGATGACTCCAAAGCCAGGAAATGTGCCACTTGGATTTCTAATCAACCCCAAAATGGCCCACATATCCCCCTTTGTTATTTACTTAAAGCAGCCCAAAAGTGGGGAAACACTGGAACCTGTCCATAACACATCCTGTGCTTAACCTGTGTCTTAACCAACAAGTTGTGTCATGGCCAGGTTGGTGCAGACAGGGGTGTGGTGGAAAACATGTTCATGAATGATTCCAGCCAGCATTTTTATTGCCTGCTGCTGCAATCTCATCCTGGACTAGAGTGACTTGACATAACTCAGTAGGATTAAGATGCACTGCTACCCATAACAGAATTTTAAAGGAGTTGTTAAAACATGATCCTATTGAGTTGAGATGATCTATAAATCCTTGCACAAGGGAAGTTAGGGGTACAACATAAATTCTAGTATTATTAATACCTACAGCATTATTTTAAAGGGGTTGCTAAATGAACCATCTTTATGTCCCATGTGCCGGGTGTACTCAGACACATTATGCAAAGTGTTATATATAGTCACAGCCAATTCAAAGGAGTCCTTTTGGACTTTTCAGAGGGTGACCCAGATGTGACAATATCTGACATCAGAAGGCACTTCCACCATGTGAACATGGATTCTATGATGGTTACATGCATGTCCATTTGAGACTGTAGGTTGGCAATGCCCAGTTTGACATGTTTGATGGAGACATTATTGTGGCATTGGTGGAATTGGACCTCTCATAGTACAAAAAAATGGTGCCCTCGGCTCCTTGGTAGAAGAAGGGGTGACTGTCCACATTGCAGGATGAGTTGAGGGGAGAAACCTCTCCTCTCTTATTTTCAAAGTTATAAGATAAAGGGATGATTGAGTAGTTTAGGGCAAAGAAAATGGTTCTCTATTCTGCACCACCAGGACCTCTAGCTGATTTGAAGACATTGTTAGAGCCTCTATCCAAGTGGTTTGAAGGTGGGTCCTGGTGGGCTATTGAAACCAGGCCCAGAAGGTGACATTAGGATGTCCTAGTGGCGGGATAGCAGAGTAAGCTGATCCAATGGAGCCAAAAGGTCCTGTCATCGACTAAGCAATGGAAGTATAGCAATGTTACTTGCTGCCATACNTGCTAGGGTTAAAGTGCATGCCATCATGTCAAGTTCTTGTGGTGCTGGGAAGAAACCCTAGTGTTTGTGCATACTGGACAAACACAAACTCAATTGAGCCATATTCCCAGCTCATTATTAATGTATTCTTAGTTCTTATTTTCTCTTCCTCTATTATGTTACTTGGTTGTAGGCCATTTCTGGGCCTGATTATAAAGCCACATGGCACATTTCCTGGCATTGGTGTCACACCGCCCCCACATTGTGATTGGCCATCCCCTGCCCCCCGACTTTGCCTTTCCTGACCTTCACAGTGATTGGATGTGTTCTGATAGCCTTTACACTGATTTGTAGAACCCCTTTATTTAAGCTGTAAAGGAAAAAAAAAGATTTAAGTTCACCCTCTGATGTGCTTCAGGATTGGTATGTGCTCTGTTGCACTTACCCTTAGTAGAGTGTGGACTGAACACTGGGTAGAGAAAGTACACATCTGGCATTCACAACAGGGATCTTGGAATCTACCATAAGCCCCGAGTCTTGGGTAAGTGATCCCTTCAATGTGTAATTCGCCATCACACCAAGTGACTCCCCACATTACTTTCCTCCATGCTCTGCTCCAGTTGTGGGGCATTGACGTTAGTGAAAGTTAGTCCCAGGATCTATGGAGACCCTTGTGGATTTTGCCCCTTGTTTGAATGAGGAGGAAGGGGAGCAGGATCTAGAGTGGGAGATCAACAAGGCTGAATGTACAGCTGAGGGCAAGGAGAAACTGCTTGATTCCTCTAGGGAGCCACTCAACAAGAATTACTCTCCTTATGACCAGTCCCTGAGTAAGCAGGAAACAAGAAGTGTCACTGTACTCAGATCAGATTTTATGAGGTGGGAGCCACCCTACCTGGAAATTCCCCCAAGTCACCCCCCCACACACAGCCCTGTATCCTTCCTTAACGCCATATCACCCCGCTCAGCAAGAGTCTAATGACTCCTTGTCTTGCCTCCTCTACAAGTAGAGAGACAAGGTGTGAACCGGTATGGGATACTCTCCCCCACATAGCAAATGGGGCCTACCTCCTCCTTGGACTTCTGCACACTTTCTCTCATCTCCTGTCTATGGCTTTCCAATAAACCTAGTCCTGACTCTGCAGTGCCCTCTGCCTTGGTACCCACACACGCCTCAATCACTTTCAGTTTTATGCAAAACTATTACTGAGGATGGAGTTAATGTCCTCTATACAAGGGACATATTCCATGACATCTCAGTGTGGCTTCACAGCCTACCAATTGTAAGGACATTGTCAGGTCCACCTTTCCAGGACCACTGTATTTACAGTGTACTGGCCTCTCTCATGATGAATGTGAGCAGCAGGCATGTCATAATCATAATAATAATGCTCCCATCTCCAGAGATTGTCTTCTTGGTGACACTCCTGTGTATAGCAGTCCAGCCACTCAAGCCCAGGGTCTGCTGGAATTTTTTGACCACATCTACTTCTGTGCTCTTAGAGCATGGAACCATTTAGTTTTCCTATGGAAAATGGAGATGCCCTAAAAACTCAGATGAAAGAGAGACCCACCAAGTACTTTGCCGAGATTGTCCATTGGGTATCCAACACTGTTAAGAGATATGCATTTGACCTCAGTGCACAGGATGAACTCTTTAAATTAGTAGTATGGGAGGAGATGACTAAGGAAAGCAAACTTGCTCATGCTGGGCTACAAAATGCAGAGGTAGGGGATTGGCCTTTGGCCACAAACGATATTGGGACTTCTACCCACACTACACAGGTTCCTATTACTACTTATTTCAGGCCAAGGCTGCCATGCCCATTGGTGCCGGCAAAAGAAAGACAAATGTTAAGTGCCACTGTGAAGGGAAATGCATGAATTAAGGGTCAGAGGCCAGAGTGTCTTTCCCTGCCCAAGGCCAAGTAACCACTAAACACATAGCAGGGCACATTCCAGCTCTAATATGCCCAATATGCCTATGGACAGGAAGGACATTGTCAAGTCCACTTTGACAGGACCACTGTATTTTCAGTGGGATTCACTCTATCATAATGAATATGAGCAGCAACCCATCACAATCACAGTGATAATGTTCCCATCTGTAGAGACTGTCTTCTTGTCCACAGACTGTTTAGCCCATGCAGTCCCATGTTGGGCACCTGTTGTGGTTCACCTTGGTCAGTTCCATGGTTGGCCATGCAGAAAGCCAATCATACAGACAAATGGTAGAGTATAAGTCTAAAGGTAGAATGGTGCCTTATTCAAAGGCTATAGATCATTATATCCACAACATGACATCACCTCCCAAGGGACAATCCCAGACCCTTGCATCATCACATCCCAATTCATGGGCATAGCCAGAGAGGTCTTGTGACTTCCACTTGTGCCTCTGGGAGGCACTGGCTGCAAATGTTATCCCATGCATACATAAGCTCAGGCCAGATATGCCTACATCAACCCAGGTATAACTATAGGGCCACTAAAGACCAAGGTCCATTGGAGATTTTGATGAGGTCAGCTTCTGTGCTCTTAGAGCATAGGAAAGCATAGTTGCTCCTGGGGAACATGGGGTCATCCCCATAACTCAGATTAAACAATGAACCAGTGAATCATTTGCTGAGTTTGTGGGTCAAATATCCAACACAGTCAAGACATGTACAGCTGAGCACAATACATTGGATGAGCTCTTTAAATAAATAGTGTGGGAGGGGATGACTAAGGAAAGTAAGCTTGCCTATGCTGGGTTGAAGAATGCTGAAATAGGTGACTGGTTATTGACCACACGGGGTATAAGAATCCCTACTCATACAACACAGGTCCAATCAATCACCTTCACACAGACCATGGCAGCAAAAATAATTGGTTCCAGTAAAGGAAAAACCTGCTTTAAGTGCTACCATGAATGATACTGCATGAAGGAATGATCCGAGTTTCCTTTGCGCCCTAAGCCAAAGGCAGCTGAACAACCACCATCCAAATGATGTGGAAGACAAGTCTTTAAACTAATTGAGGGGGGTACCACAAGCCCTGTAATTTCATGTGGGAGCAAGACCACGGACTTGCTCACAACCAGCTGCCATAGTTGGAGTCCCTTTTATTATCCATTTACATGTGTGTATCCACTCAAAATTGGCTATGACATTCAATGTAAAAAGGTTTTAAATGTCTTCTAGACACAGCAGCTGATAAAAGTATTTTGATACCTTTGCCATCCTTCAAAGACATGGGACATGGCTTTTCAAACTTCCAATATGGGATGAAGACTCAAGTCTCTCCAAAAATACTCCAAACCTTCAGTGCCAGATGGGGACTGCTTAGACATCCAACTTGTAGACTGAGCTACTACTGCGGTTTCAGCCTCTTCAGAGTATAGACTGCCATTGTTGGACTACCCAGGCTGTATCATGGAGACCAGTAGAGGAAGATCAAGACAGGACTTGATGATTACTGGACCTCATTTGGTGACCATGGGAAGGAAAAACCCCAGTGTGAAGTACAAGGGCATAACTGGTGGTGGTTTGGGCTTGCCAAGGATGACCCTTCAAACAGGACACCTCTCAGCATAATAAAAAATCATAAGCTAAAGAAGCTAAAACCTATGATATATGTGGTTTGCACATGTGCACATTTTGGAGTGATGCATATTGGAAGGAAAAACAACAACAGGCTCACTCTTCTATAGCACTAGCTGGAGACACATTTGTTGCCAACTGTACTGGACAGGTGGAAAGTCCAGAAAGTCCAGCATTTGGAGAGGACAAGACCCTCTGATCTCTCCTCACAATGGGAAGTGTTATTGCATGTGAGTTTCCACAGGAATAATCTGCATCCATCTGGGTCCCGGCCAGGGCAGTACAACAATTCCATGAACAGAACAGAGGCAATGATACTGCTGATGCACATGTACCTCTGGATGTGGATCCTGATATCGCGAAGAATGATAGTCCAGTCCTTCTTGGTATAATGGCCAATCCCAGGAAGGATGGAATTGGAGGAGTCACCCTGGTCAAGCGATGCTTCTCTCTGCTATTTATGACATGTCATCCCTGATAATGTCAAGGAAAGACAAAAGGAAGTCATTGTAGACAAACTGCTCCAAAGACTAACATTAAACAACAAGAAGAAAAGAACAAAGAAAGCAAATGAAGAAAATAGAACATATTCATGTACCTGTTGCATGGAGGGTAAGTATCAAAACAATCCTTTTGGGGATGACATGCCTGACCCTTGCACCATAACTTAAGTGAATCCTACTTTCTCTGGGGTTACTTACCAAGTCCCGTAACCCTCAGACCTTATAGTCAGAACATGGTCCCTCAACCCATCTCCTGGAAAATGTTTCTTTATTCCCTTGCTGGTAAATGCCCACCTAGTGAGCATACAGCTAATTTTTCCTTATCTCACCTACCCATAGACCTACTAGCAAATGCTGTGTCTTGGTGGATGTCACCTAACTATAGTGCTGACCTACTGAACCTGTGCCTCTCACTAGGCCCACAACAGACCTTTCATGACAATTAGAAAGAAACTGTCTGACTCCCTGGAGCCCCTTGACCAAGACCTCTTAACCCCAGGGGTCAGCATTCCCCCTGCAAGTCCCTAACTGCTGGGAAACTAACCTGCCACATGGTGGTGTTTTTTGGTATGGCAGCAAGTAACATTGCTATACTTCCATGGGTTAGTGGATGACAGGACCTTTTGGCTCCATTAGATCAGCTTACTCTGCTATCCCATCACTAGGACAGCCTAATGTCACCACCTGGTCCTGGTTTCAATAGCCCACCAGGACCCACCTTCAAACAACTTGGGTAGAGGCCCTAACAACTTACATCTTCAAATCAGCTTGGGTTCCTGGTGGTGCAGACTAGAGAACCCTTTTCTTTGCCCTAAACTACTCAATCATCCCTTTATCTTATAACTTTGAAAATAAGAGAGGAGATTTTTCTCCCCTCAACTCATCCTGCAATGTGGACAGTCACCCCTTCTTCTACCAAGGAGCCGAGGGCTACAATTTTTTGTACCATGAGAGGTCCAGTTCCAGCAATGCCATAATAATGCCTCCATCAAACATGTCAAACTGGGCATTGCCAACCTACAGTCTCAATTGGACATGCATGTAACCATCATAGAATCCATGTTGCACATGATGGAAGTGCCTTCTGATGTCAGATATTGTCACATCTGTGTCACCCTCTATAAAGTCCAAAAGGACTCCTTTGAATTGGCTGTCACTATGTATAACACGTTGCATAATGTGTCTGAGTACATCTGGGGCACATGGGACACAAAGATGGCTCATTTAGCAACCCTTTTAAAATAATGCTGTAGGTATTAATAATACTAGAATTTATGTTGTACCCCTTACTTCACTTATGCAAGGATTTATAGATCATCTCAACTCAATAGGATCTTGTTTTAACAACTCCTTTAAAATTATGTTATGGGTAGCAGTGCATCTTAATCCTACTGAGTTATGTCAAGTCACTCTAGTCCAGGATGAGATTGCAGCAGCAGGCAATAACAATGCTGGCTGGAATCATTCATGAACATGTTCTCCACCACACCCCTGTCTGCACCAACCTGGGCATGACACAACTTGTTGGTTAAGACACAGTTTATGCATAGGATGTGTTATGGACAGGTTCCAGTGTTTCCCCACTTTTGGGCTGCTTTAAGTAAATAACAAAGGGGAACAATGTAGGCCAATTTTGGACTGATTAGAAAGCCAAGTGGCACATTTCCTGTCAGTGGAGTCATCTACCCCTGCACTGTGAGTGGCTACCTCTCCAGCTCCTGACCTTTAGAGTTATTGGATGTGCTCTGATGCCCTTTACACTGATTGGTATAAGCCCTCTATATAAGCTGTACTGGGAAATAAAGCTTTGAGTCTTGCCCCATTATGTACCCTTAGAGTGGTTTTACTCAGTCACACTTACCTTCTGTAGGGCATGGACTGACCACCAGCTGGAGTAAGCACACACATGTTTGTTTGTATTTTCTTTCTTTTTTTTTGGGGGGGGAGGGAGGGCATACATTTCTTTTCTATGGCATTAGAGCATGAATCCAAGGCCTTGCACACACATGTTATGCTAGGCAAGCTCTGTCACTGAGCCATAACCCCAAACTCTGGGGCTCTGTCCTTCCTAAGATTTTCTTCTATCAACTTTCCTCTATCAATTATTTGACTTGTCATGTGATTTAAGGAAAAACTACACAAAATCTGCTTACCAAACAAAAGAACATTAGAATCAGACCTTCTAGAAGTCATTATGCCTAGTTCATTATTGCATCACCTGGTAAGAATACCACACTTTGCTGAGATGTTTGGTTGTTTATGCTGCAAAGAACAATTTAAACACTTGATACTTGGTACTGAAACACCATTCTAGGAAAAGAAAAAAAGAAAGAAGGCTCCATGATCTCAAGGTAAATTTCTCATAAAAAAATTAACTGCAAAGAGGAAAAAATAATTAACTCTACAGAGAAGGCAGTTGGCAGACACCACCTTAATAATGTTAATAAATGTCATGTTTGATGAGTCCCAGCGACTTTGTGTACTTGACAGGCACTAGGATGGATGGATTATTTCTTGTGGGGAAGGATCCCACAAATAAGTAGTATTAACTTAATCATGAGAACATATCAGACAAATCCAACCTGAGCATCATTCTACAAACGGCATCAAGCTCATAAAAGATGAAGAAATACGAAGAAATTTCTTTGGACTGCGGAACACTTGCCAAGCAAAGCAACATGTGAACTGGGATTAGATCCTAGAACTGAGAGAGGTATCACATTGAAACCTAGTGTAGCCAAAGGAAGCCAGTGACTTTCTTAACATTTTTCTTCGATTAGTCTGTTAGTTTTGATATTGGTATGACAGTTCAGATAGCTGTCAACATTAGGGAAACTTCAAGGAACAACACACAGAAGCTCTTTTCATGGTCTGTGTGACAAGAATCCTAAGATTAAAAGGTCAAAGTCAAAAGTTTAGAAAGAAAATGACAAGTGTGCTATGGGTTCATTGAAGTGTGGAGAGAATCAGTGAAATGTAGAAAGATGAGGAAGATCTCCAGTAGGCTACTGAGGCAGGAAAGAGCATACATGGAGGACAGGTCTTGAAACAGAGATGCTATGTAAAGAGTGTTCTAAGATCTGGAAGTTCTCCAGTGGGCTACTGAGGCAGGAAACAGCATACACAGAAAATACATTTGCCAGGACCTGTGTCTAACAAGGTATGAGGAATTGCTGTAGTTACATTCCATGATACTGTCATAAACCACTCTGAAGAAAAGCAACTTATTGAAGAAAGTATTTGCCTGTCTTATAGGTAAGGGAGGTCATGGCAGGAATGAAAGGCAGGAATCTGGAGGCAGGAAGAGAAGCAGGGACCATAGATGAACTTTGCTTACTGGCTTACTTCTTTTGTCCCATTCAGCCTCCTTTCTAGCTCAGAAACACGTGACCAAGAATTATACCACCCATATTGGTTCCTACCTCTTACATTGTAGCCTCTGCAATGTTCTTTCTCCTGTTGACCAGAGCTCGCAGGTTCCCCGGACTACAAGCTCTCTGATGACTCCAACCAGCTGGTTAATGACCAGGGTGTTAGCCCTGGTGGAGATGGGGAGGGAGAGGTAGGAAGAGCCCAAACAGAAAGAAAGAAAGAGAAGAAGAACAAGGAAAGGACAATGAAATGATGGACTCAAGAATGAGACCAGGAGAAATTCCACGAAGGAATAACTCAGCATTATTACTGTAATATGGGGTATTTATACTGGACTTGTGGGGTGTGACTGGGAGTTGTGAGATACAGAATCTTACACCATATACTCCATATCACTACAGAAATGTGGCAATATTTTGCCCAAAACATCAAAGACAGTGGCAATAGGCAGGGTTCAAAAGCAAGCAGGGAATCAGCAGCATGCCATCCTGAGGACTGGGGGTTGCCAGCTGACTTCCTAAGTGCTTCTGCCAAACAGAATCCCCACAGCTCCTCAATTTCCTTTTATTAAATAAAAGCACTGTTTTTGCACAGTGTTATTTTTTTCTTCAGGGGATACTCTGGGAAGCACAAGCCAAAGTGACTCCTACCAGAGTCGTACAACTCCCAAGGTGTGTTAGGAGATATGGCATTTGCCCTGTACATCAAAAAGGAAGCCTCAGAATATGGGTCCTCATTCAGCAAACAGAATGTCCCACCCATCCCGGCTCCAATGGAGTAATAGAGATGTGGAATTCGGGATTCTGCTCTAGCTATAAAAGGCTTCATTCTTTAAAAAAAAAGAAATTTATGTGTATGAATGTACTGTCTGCATGCAAGTTCGTGCACCCGTGTCGTGCAATACCGCGGAGGTCAGAAGAGGGTGTTGGATTCCCCTAGAACTGGAGTTCTCCTGGAATTGGAGTTACAAACACTTCTCAGCCACCATGTGGGTGCTGGGGATCGAACCCGGGTCCTCTGCAAGAGCGGTCCGCTCTCCTAACCGCTAGGCCATCCCTCCAGCCCCCCAAGAAGGCCTCATTCTTATACTATGTCAATGGGATGTCTCACGGCCAGTAGTGATGGTGTATACCTTTAATCCCTGTACCTAGAGAGGCAGACAGAGGTGGATCTCAGTGAGTTCAAGGTCAGCCAGGTCTATATAGTAAATTCCAGAACAGATGAGGCTACAGGATGACTCTGTCTCAAAATGACCAAAAATAGGAGAAAAGAAAAAAAAAATAAGAAAAAAAGAAAATGTCTCACAGACATGGCCACATGCCAATCTAATGGAAGAAATTCCTGAACTGAGCTTCCCTCTTCTCATGGATCTCTAATTAGTGTTAAAATGACAAAAACTAATCACCTCAATAATGTAGAAGGATGTGCCATCCAGGTGACTCCTTATTTCACTACTGGCTATGAACCGTAATGCCAGTCATTGAAGTGCAAACCAGAATGGAAGAATGGAAGCAGCTTTGTTTGGCACAGGTTGGTGGCAAGGTGACTGTGGGACATCCAGGTAGAAACATCTGGAATATAGTTAAAAATGACCTTGATAGTTTCAAGGAGAGTGCTGTTCTGGGATAATGTGAAAGCAGGTGTGGGGGCAGCATTGGTAGCAAATCCTAGGAAATGCGATTGAGTCCAAGAAGGAATGATACATTCTGGTTAATCTTGATTGTTAACTTGACATCAGAATTTTTTTGAAACCACATTTTTCATGTGTGGATGATCATGTTTCTAAGAGTTTCATTGGTCATTTAGAACTATGGGGAGAATACAAGACTACAGAAACCACATGTGATGGAGAACACCAGCAGGATAAGAAATATGAATTGGTATTGATGATCTTGGTAGGCCAATTCAATGGAAAATTGAGGAGGTGACTGGCTGTGCAGTTAGAGGGGGTGGTAGTCACTGGGAGGGAGACATTAAATGCTGAATGTTGTTTTGAAAATCTTAGGTAGGGAAGAGGGGAGATAGGAAACTAACTAGAAGTAAGGTCACAGGTGTTATTCAGACCTGTCCTTAAACTGATCTGTCCCAGGAGCTCCTGAGATATTCACTTCTGTACAGTGGTTCACTCTGCCTAGGTTTCCTGCTCAGAGGATTTAAAATTAAATTTTATTTATTTTTATTTTATGTGTATGAGTGTTTGCCTGAATATACATAATGTAAATGCACCTCATGTGTGTAATGTCTTCACATGCCAGAAGAGTGTGGACCATTTTGAACTGGAGTCAACAAGTGAGTGCTGGGAATCCAATCCAGGTCCTATTCAAGAACAGCCAGTGCTCTTTACTGGTGAGCCATCTCTCCATACCCCCCCTTTTTTTTTTGACAATGTCTCCCTGTAGTCCCAGGTGGCCTACAACTCGCTATGAAGACCAGATTGGCCTTTATTTCACCTGGATTTGCATCCTGAGTGCTGGTATTAGAGCCACTGTACCTGGCTCTACCCATAGTTTGAAGTTGTATATGTATGGCCAGCCTTCCACCCAAGGCGGGCTAAACTAAAGTTTACATAGGAGCATGATGTCTACTGTGAAACAGTTCTGTGACATGAAAGCTGACATCTGAGTCCATCTATCCTGATGTTGTGTGATGCTGGACCTGGACATGCACAGATGTGAGACCAGGGTATTTTGCACCCTTCCCTGGAAGTGAGAAGTCACATTGGTCACGTTCCTTGCTCCTCACTCTGAGAGCCCAATCTACAATATTTCAAGGAAGTTTCTGATCAGACTAGATACTTGCTAAAGAGACCATCAGCTGCAATCTCAGTGGGGAAAATGCTCAGTGGGGCTCAGGGCTTCACCAGGGCTACGTACCCCAATGCTTCTCCTTTTCTCTTGCTTTCCACCAGCATTTACAACCTTTAAATATTAATACCCATTAATATTGATGGTTGAGTACCAAACCAGTTTAGTGTGCAAGAAATTACTAGATTTTAGATTAGCTATTCATTCATTTACCAAATGTACATTAAGTGTTAGGAAGTGCCCCTGGCAGCCTACAGGCTGGAGAAGCCTGGAAGCAATAAATGAGACATGCTTCTTCAACTTAGGAAGGGCACACATCTCTATAAAAACAGCTCTGGAGATCTCCTGACGCCAGCGGAAGGAAGAGCAGGAAAGCAGGTAGGGACTGGGTGCCTCAGCAAGGCTGATTGTTGATCCTTTAATTCAGCTGTCTTTAGCTTGATTGGCTTTTGTGGCTGTGGGGGCGAAGTTATCCTCCCAGCTGGTATTAAAGGTGTGGTTGTGTGACTCTTGAGATCTGAGTTCTCCTGAGGCCAGCGGAAGGTACTGGGGTGCAGGCTGAAGAGGCCCCCCACCCCCCGCCAACTGGGATTATGAAGTCATCTGGAGGAGCCATGCAATGCAAGCCTTCAACATAGTGAAGAGGCATTTAGGACTCACATTGGAATACAGGCAAGGAGAAGCCCATATTCCAGGATCAGGAAGAAGAGACAACACTGGAATGGGGTAGGATAATCCCACGCCAAGCTCTACCAACCCTATGGAAGACTCCTGGAGTGGGATCCCTCTGGGGATTCCTCAGGACACAGATATCAGAAACACAATTGGGAACATATTTAAAGAACTACAAGATTATAAAGAACAAATCAAAGAACTAAGTAAAGAGAATGAAAAACTCAAGAAGGACCTAGAGAGAACGACAAGCTCCAGAAGGAAGGAGAAAGACTGAAAAGATCCCATGCTAAAAAAGATAAGGAAACCAATCAGCTAAGCAAAGAGCTACAAGAAGAGATTGAGAAGTTCCAAAAAGAAGTAGAAATACTAAAGAAATCAGAAGAGGAAATGAAAAAGGAAATCAAACACTCAACCAATGAAGAGGAAAGGAATGGAAAAAGCCTCAGAAGCAGAATGGAGGAATCAGAACAAAGAATATCAGACCTGGAAGATAACACACAACAACTAAACACCTCAAGGAAAGATTATGAAAAAATTTAAAAATACACAAAAGTGGAATAACCAGGAGCTTTGGGACACTATGAAAATATCAAACCTTCGCGTCATAGGAATAGAGGAAGGAGAAGATCCCAAGAGAATGGTATTGATCAGATCTTCAACAGAATAATAGATGGAAACTTCCCCAAACTAAAAAAGGACAAAGCAATACAAATACAAGAAGCACATAGAACTCCAAACAGACAAGATCAGAAAAGAAATTCTCCACGCCACATCATAGTTAAAATGCTAGACACCCAAAACAAAGACAAAATCATTATAGCCACAAGAGAAAAACAACAAGTGACCTATAAGGGGAAACCTATGAGAATTACAACTGACTTCCCAACGCAAACTATGAAAGCAAGAAGAACCTGGAGCAAAGCATTCCCAGTGTTAAGATGCCAACCCAGGTTACTATACCCAGCAAAAATGTCAATTATAGTTGAAGGAGAGAGAAAAATCTTCCATGACATAAACAACTTGAAAGAATTCATGTCCAGAAAACCAACCCTTCAGAGAATACTTGAAGCAATTCAAAGAACATAAGAAAGGAGCAACCAACCCCAGGCACCTAGAAAGAGAAATCAATAAAAGCATAACTGTAGAAGTAGAAACCCAAACCCAAACTGCAAATGGATAATAAGGCAAAAGGAAGCAACACAAACCTATCAGTTATAACCTTAAATAGTGATGGACTAAATTACCCAATCAAAAGACATAGATTGGGAGATTGGATTAGGAAACAGAATCCATCGATATGCTGTCTACAAGAAACACATCTTAACTTCAAGGACAGGCACCACCTTAAAGTGAAGGGATGGAAAAAAATATTCCAAGCAAATGGTACCAAAAAGAAAGCAGGTGTTGCTATTTTAATATCGGAGAAAATAAACTTCAAAGTAAAAGAAATCAGAAGAGACAAAGAAGGCCATTACATTTTCATCAAAGGAACAATTCACCAAGAATATTTCACAATCATGAATATATATGCCCCAAATTCTAGTGCACCAAAATTTATAAATACAATTCTCCAGGACCAGAAGTCACAGACTAATCCCAGTACACTCATAGTAGGAGATTTCAATACCCTACTGAGTCCTATGGATAGTTCAACAGGACAAAGAATAAACAGAGAGATATCTGAACTGAACGATATGATACACTACATGGACCTCATAGACCTTTACCGAATATTCCATCCTAATACCAGAGAATACACTTTCTACTCAGCACCCCATGGAATATTCTCCAAAATCGACCACATACTGGGACACAGAAGAAACCTCCACAAATACAAAATGATTCAAATAATTTCATGCATTCTATCAGACCACAGTGTAATAAAGCTCAACATCAACACCAGGATAAGCCCTCCTGCCTACAAAACACATGGAGACTAAACAACACNTAGGTCTGTATGCGATTTGCCAGTTTCCTGTTTAGAATTGTGCCATCTGTGTTCATTAGGGAGATGGTCTATATTTTCCTATTTTCTTATTTGTTGTATCTTTGCCTGGTTTTGGTAATAGATTGATGCTCTTCATAGAAGGAATTTGGAGAATTCCCTCTGATTGTAACCTTCTAACAGTTTCAGTCAGAATGGTTGTAGGTCTTTTTGAAATGTTTTATAGAATTCTGCTGTTAAACCATCTGAGCCTGGGCTTTTTTTAGGTGGGAGGTTTCTTACTACATCCTCTATTTCTTCATATGTTATGGGTCTGTTTAAGCTGCTGATCTCTTCTTGGTAGAACTTTGGTGATTTCCAGGATTTCAGATATTCATCCATTTCTCCTAGGTTTTCAAACTTTTTTAGGGTATAGGTTCTTGTAATATTCCCATTGATTTTCTGGATCATTTCCTTGTCTGTTGTGATATTTCCCTTTTCAACACGGATTGTATTAATTTGGAGTTGTTCCTTCTTTCTTTTGTTTAACTGGGCTAAAAGTCTCTCTATCTTGTTTATTCTTTCAAAGAACCAACTTTTGGCTTCATTGATTTTTTGTATTGTTTTCTTTGTTTCTATTTCATTGACTTCTGCTCTGATTTTTGTTATTTCTTCCTGTCTGTTCCGTTTAGGGTTCATCTGTTGTTGCCTCTCAAGTGCTTTTAGCTGTAGTGTTAGATCATTCACTTTTGCCCTTTCTGTTTTTCTAATTTAGGCACCCAGGGCTATAAAATTCCCTCTTAGGACTGCTTTTACTTATCCCATAGGTTTTTTTTGTGTGTTGTTTGTTTGTTTTTTTTTTTTTTTTTTTATTTTTTTATCTCTTCCTTGACCATTCATTATTTCAAGAGGTGAAGTCAGGTGAGTCAAATGGATCTATCTTCATAATTACATCAAATAGTCTGCACTAGGGATTATCATTCCTCTTCATGCCACCAGGAAAGCCTTCAGTAACTCTAAGCTTCATTGAGTTGGAGAGCTGGCTCCAGAGAGTACCAAGCCCACTAAAGAAATTCATACTTTCAATTCTGTTTCTCCAGAACCACTTCTGGTACCAAAATCTGTATTAGTCACAGTTCTCTAAAGAAACAGAAGTAACAGGAAGAATATATAGCTATATACACTTTATTGATTTGCTCACGTGACAGAGTTCAAGGAGTCCAACAGTAGCTGCACCACACTGGAAAGGCCGAGATAATCCAGGAACTGCTCAGTACGCAAGGCTGGATGTCTCAGTAGTCCCAATCCAGTGCTGAAGGCCCGAATGGATTCCAGGAGATCTGCCGGTCTCAGTACACGCTGGATTCCGAAAGGTTGATCACAGCAGCAAAACAAACTCACCAGATGAGAGAGGCAAGCCGCAGGAGAAAAGAAGGGAGCACCTCCTTCTGCCATGGCCTTAAATACTGCCTGCCAGCAGAAGGTAACGCCCACATTTGGGGTGGGCCATCCGGGTTAAGGCGGTCCAATCAGAAGACCCTTAGTCCAGTCAAGTTGACACCCAGGATTAACCATCACAAGTACCAAACAAGTTTAGTGTACAAGAAATTACTAGATTTTAGATTAGCCATTCATTCATTTACCAAATGTACATTAAGTGTTAGGAAGTGCCCGAGGCAGCCTAACAGGCTGGAGAAGCCTGGAAACAATAAATGAGACATGCTTCTTCAATGTAGGAAGGGCACACATCTCTATAAAAAGAGCTCCAAATACTATATATATAGTTGCATACTTAAGCAAGCTGAATATGCCTTACGCAGAATTCTGGGGACCAAAATTGTTTAGATATACATTTTTTAAATATTATGGGTATCATATACCAGACATTTTAGGGTTAGGACTTAAGTTTAAACACAAACATTTTAATGGTTCATATACAATTTATGGCAACATGCTTGGTGTGGTGGTAGACACCTTTAATCCCAGCACTTGGGAGGCAGAGGCAGGTGTATCCCTGCGAGTTCAAGGCCAGGCTACTCTACATAAGGAGTTTCAGGTCAGCTTTGTCTACCAGCAAACTATGTCTCAAAAAGAAACACACACACACACACACACACACACACACACACACTTATGGCAGCAATCAATACACAGCTTAATGGTACTTTTTATTGTTACTGTATCCATGGGTAAGGACAGGAGTGGATCTCCTGTCATTTAAGTGCTCTACATTTCACCATCACTTCTGTCATCTGTTAATCAGCAGATGCTATTCACCAAAGCATGTATGTGTCAGGCACCGAATTGAGGCCCTGTGTGTGATACCCACTCAACAAACCATACCACATCTTTGAGACACACATGGGTGTGTCAGCTCCCTTTTCAGGTAAGGAAGTAAAAACTGTGCATTGTCTTAAACTTCCTCTTTGATTATGAAGGTATTAAGTTAATCAGCATGGCGAGGGATTTAAAAATTAGGGACACCATTATTTGTTTGTTTTTCTGGGACTGCGTTGCTTCCCTTGGCATACAGCTACTATTTCCATCCACTTACCTGCAAATTTCATGATGTCTTCTTTATTTACCACTCCATAATACTCCATTGTATAGATGTACCACATTTTCTTTATCCAGTTGGCCATCCAGGAACACTTGGGTTGCTTCCACCTTTTCATTATTGTGAAAAGAGCTGCACTAAACACGGATGTGCAAGTATCTCTGCAGTTGGATGAGTCTTGTGTGTATGTACCCAGGAGTGTTATGACTGGGTCAAGTGTTAGGTTCATTGTGAGTCTTTTAAGAGTTCTCTACAGACCAGTACAGAAGATCAAGAAAGGACATGGTGCTTACTGGATCTCATTTGGTGACCATGGGAAGGGAAAGCCCCAGTGTGGAGCACAAGGGTAGGAGTGATGGTTGTTTGGGCTTGACAAGATGCCAAACATGACATCTTGCAGCCTAATAAAGACAATGGAGGAGTGTGATGACACAATTTAGCACTGTGAGGGCACAATGGAGCAATGTAAGGGAACAATGGAGTAGTGTGATGACACAATGGAGCATCATCATGACAAAATGGAGCAGTGTGATGGCACAATGGAACAGTGTGAGGGTACAATTTAGCAGTGTGAGCACACAATGAAGCAGTGTGTAATGACACAAAGGAGTAGAGTGAAGACCCAGAGGAGCAGTGTGATGACACAATGGAGCAGTGTGATGGCACAGACCCAGAACCCCTTGAATGAAGGGGTGGCCAGGTTCCAATGAAGAAGTACCTTGTCACAATACCAAAGAATTATGCTGTTTGCCTTCCTCCTGTCCCCCAGAAGGACTGGAGGCCTTTTACGAGTTATCATAGTTACCATAATCGGTGGCAAAGGCAAAACAATGCCTATCATGGCATGACATGAAATGATCTTTGGACATTTCCAAAGGTGGAGTGCCACTCCATTTGTGTTCTGGTAAGAAGACTTTATCTTTGGACTTCAAAGGATGGACCAGGACCCACTGGTAGAAAAGCTGGTCTTTCTGAGTTTTCAGGAAGGATGGAAGAAACCCAGGAGAATTTCATCCCACCAGAGGCCTATGCACAGGGTGACATGTGAAGACCTTAAAGTACTGGAGTCACAAGTGCAGAGCCTGAGACTTCTGATGAATGTATCAGGCAAGTGTCCACTATTGGTGGCCTTCATATGTGCTGCCCTGATGACCAAGAGGGAAGCAGATGCTGTGTCACAGGTAACATGGACATACAAGCCCAACCTACTGTTTCTGGTGGCATCATCTTGGGTTAGTGCCCTGCCTCTGGTTTTTAGGAATTATTCTGCCCCTAATCCAAACACAGGTACTAACTTACAATTAAAACAGCACCTTGCAATCACTCTGTCCTCACAGGAGCAAAAACTCTCTGTTTTACTTAACTCAATATTACATTAGCTCCCTATTAGGCTTACTTGACAGTGCCCTTTGAGTTCCTTCTAACTAACTCTGCACTTGAACTGGTATAATGGGGAAAATGCCACAGCCATATATCTAATTGTATTGGACCCCACATGCTTTGTTTATATCCTTAAGACTCCAGCAATCACAAGGTTGCTGGTGAATCTGAACATCCTTGGGAAGGGCAGACAAGGCTTGAGGATGCTGTCACTTTCCATCATTGTAACAAAAGAGTTGTTAGGGCTATGATCCTCAGCAATATTTCCCACATTGTTGGAGTTACAGGAGCAGGTGCCTCAGGAGTCTCAATTGTGAATACCTTGCAGACTGTAGTGACATTCAACAACATTTCATCTGTGACATCTAAGGCTTTTTCACAAGATAAAATAATTAGTGACCATCTATACTGGGCCATATGTACCCTGCTAACTAATCTTTTATTTGACATGATTTCTACTGTTTGTAATTGGCATCATTGGCATGTTTGAGTGACCCCTTGTAAGGTCAATGTG
>VZQC01004941.1:524535-572057 GCA_009823505.1 Rhizomys pruinosus
CAGGTCTTCGGTTTCCAGAAATCACATTCCAGCCAGGTTCTGCCAAAGTACCAGGAGGCTTCAAAGGGGAGGCAAAGAGGAATCCAAATTCAGATCTCCACACAACAGTGACCCTGAGATTCCTGACAGAGAACTAGGTCTGTGCAAATTGATCAATTATGAATTAAGAAACAACCTGCATATTGGGAAGGGGAGATGGGGGAGAAGCATCTTAGATGGTGAAGTCTTTGGGAAAAAATCAATAGTAATATAAAATTAGTCTTTCTCTTAGTGTCTGGCATTTTACTTTATGCCTTATTCAAATATGGAACAAACTTATATAGCAATCTGTTGTTGTGATTTAAATATCAGAAGGTCCTGTAATTTATTTCATTTTTCATTATTGAATTAGTTATTTGAAGTAAAATTTCTTATTTACAATTTTCACTTTTCTGCTTTGAAGCTTAGTAAACAATTAGTATCCCTATTATGATTATGTGTGCAGTTACTTCTTGTTTGCTAAAACTATAAAAATTGACTTAGTCCTTTAAAGATAATAGCCTATGAAAATACTAAATTTACATGTGCTTTTATTTTCTGATAAATATATTTGTGGGACTTTTTGAGTCTACTATTATCCCCACCTGGCTTGGAGTATACTATATCTTCCTAAGCTGGCTGTATCTTACAGAGATCCACCTGTCTTTGCCTCCTGAGTACTAAGATGATGTTTTATACTACAAATTAATTGACTAATTCATGTGTTTTACTTATCTTTGTCCGAGGGTGAAATTCTGTGCAGAAATAAATGATCTCCCAATTTATATAAAATGTGGTACAATCACTTGCAGTCACCCTGAATTTGCATGGATATAACTGCATATAATGAACACATCAGGCAAATCATAAATACATTTCTTTTCTTTTCATTTCTAAAGAAATATATTTGTTCATCTCCATTTATGACCTTAGATAAGAAAAAAATGTTCAGAAATCCAAGGATTTAGCATTTATTTATTTTTTTATTAATTTTATTTTTGTATGTATATGAATGTACTGTCTGCATGTAAGTTTGTGCACCCGTGTCGTGCAATGCCGCGGAGGTAAGAAGAGGGTCTCGGATTCCCCTGGAACTGGAGTTCTCCTGGAATTGGAGTTTTTGGACGGTTCTCAGACGCCATGTGGGTGCTGGGTATTGAACCCGGGTCCTCTGCAACAGCGGTCGGTGCTCTTAACCGCTAGGCCATATCTCCAGCCCAGGATTTAGCATTTATAAGCAAGTAACATACAATGGATCTTCTTTAATTATAGGTTCTATAAAATAATGACTGAACTTTACATATTTGATAAGCGAAAACTAAAACTTAAAAATTTTCTGTAGTAATATACATAAAACTTTAATAATATATTTCAGTGTAATTCATCAACATGTTCTTACAAACAAAAGAATATTAAGGGCAAATGGACACCCTTCACAAATGCAATTTATAAATATTTTAATATTTTAAGCTACAATTCAGGTTTCAGACATGCTAGCACCTCTTAGCTTTATCCCCCCTGATTGTTATGATCATCTATTGGCTGAACACTGAATTTCCATAATTTTCCTCCAGTGGCTTAGTACCCCAACAGCCTACTTTTCAGATACTTTCTAAAGAGGTACTTGTTCATTGTTAAATTTCAGACTTGATCATGCACTCTGAACTATTTATCTCTTTTCACTGCATTGCTTACTCTAACTTCAGTGTCCAAAATTTGTCCTTTTATTTTATAGTTACCATATCAAGGGAAATGGATTAGAAATCATGTTCATTTTCTATTTCTACTTATTTTTACACACTGACAAAATAAAACATAGACAAATATATTAATCCATCATATGCAGCTCATAAAATTGAATTCCATATACTTTAATTTATCAGAATGTGCTTTGCCATTATGCCATCTGGATGGATCAGAGGACACTGATCACCTGCACATCACCTTCATATATTTGGTCTATTAACACTCACACCTGCTGGTAGGAGTAGGACTCACATCTCATATGTCTTAGGTGATAGCTTTTTGTCCCCTTGCCTTGCAAATGGAAGGATTATATATGGTGGTACATATGGTGGTTATAGTTTCCAGCCAACATCATGCCTTAGCACTTACCCTGAATAAACCAATTAACTGATTCAAATATCTTGGCTACAGTGAAGCTGGTTCATTTGTAGTTGATCTCTCTATGTTAAGTGAATATAAATGGAATGCCCAAGAAGTCACGCTCCAGATATTTGGTGATAAATCTCAGCTTATTTCTTGGAATTTTCTTTAAAAAATTATCTATATTATGTAACTGGCAGCTTTAGTGATACTGTTAATAGTTTCTAGGAGGTTTCTTGTGGAATTCTTGGTGTCCCTTATATAAACTATCATATCTGCAAAAAGTTAGAGTTTGACATCCTCTTTAAGAATTCATACTCTTGGGGCTGGAGAGATGGCTCAGCGGTTAAAAGCACCGACTGCTCTTGCAGAGGACCTGGGTTTGATTCCCAGAACCCACATGGTGGCTAAGAACCATCTTTAACTCCAGTTCCTTGGGAAGTGGACACCTTCTTCTGACCTCCGCAGCAATGCATGACACGGGTGCACAAACCTACGTGCAGACAGTGCATTTATACACATAAAAATAATTTTAAAAATTTAAAAAGAATTTGTACTCTTTAATTTCTTTCTTTCTTTTTTTTCCTTTTCTCTCCAGCAAATTTTTCAAGCACTGTATTGAAAAGGAGTGGAGATAGGAGACAGCCTTGCCTGCTTCCTGATTTTAAGGGGAATCCTAATTTTTCCACATTTAGAATGATGTTGGCTTTCGGTTTGTTCTATATGGCTTTAATTATTTTGAGGAATAATGAAAATAAATGACTCGCTCTATGATTATAAACATGAAGGCATGTTGAATTTTATTGAAAGCCATTCTCCATCCATAGAGATGACCATGTGGTTTTTGTCATTCAGTCTGTTTATGTGCTTTATGACATTTATTGATTTACATATGTTGAACCATCCCTGTATCTTTGGTATAAACCTGGCCTGGTCATGGTAGATGACTTTTTTTTTTGTTATTTTTGTTTGTTTTGTTTTTGTTTTTGTCTTTTTGAGACAGGGTCTCCCTGTAGCCCCACCTGTCCTGGAACTCACGCTGTAGACCAGGTTGGCCTTGAACTCACAAACAGCCACCTGCCTCTGCCTCCCGAGTGCTATGATTAAAGGTGTGCATCACCATGCCTGGCAGGTGACTATTTTGATGTGTGCCTGTATGAAGTTTGCTATTATTTTGTTAAGAATTTTTGCATCTATGTTCATTAATGAAATGGGTCTATAGTTTACTTTTTTCCTTGTGTTTTTGGCTACTTATGGTATTAGAGTGATGCTGGCTTCACAGAAGAAATTTGGGAGGTTTCCTTCTTTCTATCCTCCTGAATAATTTGAATAATAATGGTTGTAGGTCCTCTTTAAAGTTCTTATAGAATTCTGCCATAAATCCATCTGGGCCTGGGCTTTTATTAGTTGAGATGTTTTGTATTAATATTTCAATTTCCTCATATGTTATAGGTCTGTTTAAGCTGTCAATCTATCTTTGGTTAATCTTTGGTGATTTCAATAATTTCAGATATTCACCCATTTCTCTTAGGTTTTCAAATTTAATACACTAAAATATTTATATTGAATTTTTGTACATTTCATATAATAGATCTTAATCAAATTTAGACCCCCTCATGCATCAATGCTCCCCAAATACAACTAATGAATTTCATTCATTTGGTCATATATGTAAGTCTTTCTAGTGAAACATAGGTACCCAAAAGTCCCTTCATGCTAGTTAATCCACTGGGGTCTAATCAGCATATCTAAGTCTTTCTCTTAAAGAAGGTCTGGTCTCTTTCACCCAGCAACAATTGGTGGCCAATTGTTTCTCATCTAGTGTTGTGGCCTTCTGACCATTTCCCTCATTCTGTTCTGAATTTTGTTTGAATGATTTGGCATGGGTCCTGTGCATGTTCTCACCATTGTTGCAAGCTCATATGAGAAAGTTCTTAGTGTCCTCAGAGCCTCTGTTTCCATTTGTTCATGCATGCACCCTGGCTCTTACAATCTTTCTGCCCACCCCCTCTTCAGCAATGGTACTTGAGTAGTGGGAGAGTGACGTTTAATATGCAAATCTTATCCAGGGACACCCTCTGCAGTCTCTTATTCTCTAAAACTTAGGCAGTTTTGTCCTTCTGTTTGCATCACTCTTTCTTTTATGAGGGAGCTTTGATGGTGAATGTTGAGGGATATATTGGTATTTTTCTACCACCTGTTCCACTATGATCCATGAGACTTAGGTATAAAAAGTTCCAGTGTTGATGTGTCACTTGGGGCTGAGCATCTCTCAGGCACAAACATGAACAGTTGTGAAACTATGTAACCATTTCCATTTCTTGCAAAAAGAAGCTTTCTTGATATTTGGTATAAGGTATATCTGTGTGTAAATATAAAGACCTATATTAAGCCTTCAGTAAGAAATTTCATTTGTCAGGGATGGAGAGATAGCCTAGCAGTTAAGAGCACCGACTGCTCTTGCAGAGGACCCGGGTTCGATCCCCAGCACCCACATGGTGGCTAAGAACCTTCTGTAACTCCAATTCCAGGAGAACTCCAGTTCCAGGGGAATCCGAGACCCTCTTCTGACCTCCGCGGCATTGCACGACATGGGTGCACAAACCTACATGCAGACAGTACATTCATATACATACAAAAATAAATAAAAATTTAAAAATCATTTGTCTAGAAATATGCCAGAGTTAAGGTTTACTGTAAGACTGATGACCACTCCAGCCATATGAATTTGGTTATATTTACAGTGTCACCCATGATTTCCCTTCCACTAAGATGGAATTAAATCCAAATAGATAATAGTTTATTTTCCCCTAGATAAAAGTACTTCTATTCATCAATTCAGATAGTTTGCTGTCCCAGTCTTGTGATTATTAGGCTGTAGATCTGGGCCTGTGCCATTTAGTGGTATTCTTCCTCAGCAGGTTACAGAGTATCTTCAATAACTATGTTTCTCTAGTGAAAAAGCTTGCTGGTTAGTTTCACCTTCATTGCTCTAAGTCCAGTGTTCAAAATATGTCCTTCCTTCAATAATATTGACTTAGCTTCAAGTACTGGAAGGTAATCAAGAGCTGTGGTAATATACTTTATGTGAGGAGTCTCTTGGAACACCTTGACCAACAACTTAAAGGGAGGCTTTTCCTGTCTGGCACTGTGTTCCTTGTTATATAGCCACAGGTACATTCTTGCGTTCATGTTCAGATGTCTGCAGTTTTTGTTTTGTTTTTGTATTTAGGGGGGTGAGTTCATACACTTCCCTCTGGATATTTATGCCATCTAAGCTTTATTTAAATCTCTTCTCTTTCTCTCCCTGTCTAACTTCTTTCCTCCCTCCTCAGTTCAAGTGCCTCCATTTCCCCCATTAATCTCTTGAAAATACTTTTCTATTATTAAACTCCCTTCTTATTTTCTTTTCCCCTTTATTTCCACGGTTCTTTGTAGGACATTTCTTCCTCCCTTCCCAGTTGAATCCCCCCATTTTCTCCATTTTCCCTTGGTAATATCTGTTTGGAGTTATATGTGTGTCTTTTATTTGTATTGGTTTGTCTATTTTTAGTTTGGGGAAATTTTCATCTATTATTCTGTTGAAGATCTGATCAATACCATTCTCTTGGGATTCTTTTCCTTCCTCTATTCCTATGATGCACAGGTTTGATCTTTTCATAGTGTCCCACAATTCCTGGTTGTTCCACTTTTGTGTATTTTTAATTTTTCATAATCTTTACTTGAGGTATTTAGCTATTCTGTGTTATCTTCCAGGTCTGTTATTCTTTATTCTGCATCCCACATTCAACTTCTGAGGCTTTTTCCCTTCCTTTCTTCTTGATTTCGATGAGTGTTTGATTTCCTTTTTCATTTCATTTTGTTATTTCTTTAGTATTTCCACTTCCTTTTGGAGCTTCTCAATCTCTTCCTGTAGCTCTTTGCTTTGCTGGTTGGTTTCCTTTTCTCTTTCAACATGGAATCTTTTCAGTGTTTCCACTTCCTTCTGGAGTTTGTCATTCTCTCTCTCTAGGTCCTTCTTCACTTTTTCATTCTCTTTCCTTAGTTCTCAGGCTTGTTCTTTATATTCTTTGATTTCTTTGAATATGTCCCCAATTGTTCCTCTAAGAACTGTATCCTGGCCCATCCCCAGGGGGATCCCACTGTAGGAATCTGCCACAGGGTTGGTAAAGCTTGGTGTGCAATTATACTGCACCTTTCCCACGTTATCCCCTCTTCGTGCCCCTGGCATGTGGGTTTCTCTTTGCCTGTTTTCCAATGTGAATCCCAAATGCCTCTTCACTGTGTTGAAGGTTTGCTTTGCTTGCCTCCTTCAGATGCCTTCATTGTTTGTTGATTTGTTTTTCTTCTTGCTTATGGAATATTGACCTGTCTAAATTTTAGTCTTTCTACTGGAAGTCTAATTTACTCTTCCCTTTCTGTTCTGAAGGTTCTCCAAAGAATCCACTTGGATACTCCCTTAGCAATTCTAGTTGGTAGAGGGGGGTTTGTGGTATGCCTGTTTAGCCTGCATGCCAGTCCTCTGTGCTTCAGGTGGTCCTGGGAAATCCCCATCTAAACTCTGTACACTACATTAATTCGGTTTTTAACAAAACAGGAAACACACCTCCTAAAATGGAGATTGTTGCTAACAAAAGGGAATAATTAGGTGGCCTGAGGGTTGGAGGCAGCTCCTAGACGGTCTTGGATTGGGGGCAGGTGATCAAGGAGACAGGTAGTAGAGTCTTTTCCAATAATCCACATACAAAGCCAACATTTTTCCTCCCCCCCCAAGACATAGACATGAAAGTAACACTTTTTTTTTGTTTTTCCTCCTACAGGACATAGATAAGAAAGGAACATTTTTCCTCTTAAAAGCAACATTCTTCCTCCTCCCCCAAGACATAAAGTTATTACCTGATCCCTATCTAACAGAGATGGTGATCTTATTTGTTCCTCCAAAGTCTTAAGTTTGGATGGAAGTCCCTGTACATATAATTCTACTGATAAAATAAGTCCATAAGTCCAGTCTGTGATAATTGTGAGTTTACAATGATTTCCTTGGCATCTGGAAAGTTTTTTTTTTCCTTTTAGGGAGTAGCTTCTAGGCTTTGGAGAGGAGGAAAGAGGAAGGTGTAGATGGAAAGCAGATTAATCCATTGTTTTGTTGTTTTTGTTTAAGTTGCCGCCATGGACCTCAGTGTCTGTCCTCCTCCCTGGAGGTTGGCAGCTCAGCTCCACATCTTTACCAGAGAGCAGAAGGCAGAGGGCTGAGAGCTGAGGATGCATGCCGCCTGGTGGCAGCCTGGCTTGGGCTGGCTTAGACCATGTCCTGACTGAGGCAAGCAAGCGAAGGCAGCAGCAGGGTGAGGAGGCAGGTGGAACATGGCAGGGCCCAGCAGATCACCATGATCAGAAGGAGAGTTCATTCATCCAGGTGTAATTTTCTGAAATTTTACTGATGACACATACATAGTAAAGGCATAGACACTTAAGCAAACATTATTTATTATACAGGTTTTGCTGCAGGCACAGCAAAGCTTGTTAGAAATACCACTATCCATTATATTGCAGCGTTTTTGTTTTTGTTTCTGTTACTTTCTTTTTTTTTTTNGCTGGCCTTGAACTCACAGAGATCTGCCTGCCTTTGCTTCCCGAGTGCTGGGATTAAAGGCGTGTGCCACCATGCCCAGTTTTTTTTTTTTTTTCATAGACTCTTGGAGAAGGTGATAAGATTATGTTTTAGGCAGGAGTAACAGATGTTGAAAGGTTAAAAGTGACAACATAATGGGATTTTAGTATGGGAGATAAGGAGTATGACAGTAGTAACCAGGCAGTTAAGATGCCCAGACCCAGTAAGGAGTCCAGTGATGTCATTAGCAATGTCCCGAGAGCAGGTAGGCAGCCTTTGCAACTGGACTAAAGATGTGGGTTGCAAGTACCCATTGTCCCAAAATAGTCTGAGTTCTCCCTGGAGTATCAGGATCAGGATGAAGTCTCTGAAATAGGTGCCTGTGCTCTGTACATGGAGTGGATAAAAGAAATATCATATAAAATTTGAATTTGTTTGGTAGATCCTAGAAAGGTGGAGAGTCTTGGATATTCATTAGGGTTTGGCGATTTGTGAAGGTGGATTTCACCTGATTCTCATCAGAGGCTCATGGGAGTAGTGCTTATAAACTTTGGGAGGGGGCCAGATGAACCCATGGAGTAATGGGTTGGGGTGGTCGTCAAGGGAATAGGCAAGTTCATTATGAGACAGGCAAAGGATTGACTGGAAGAGGCGAGAAATCAAAACATGAAAAGGAGCAAGAGAAACAGCTTTATTGAGGTAAGAAACAGCTTCCTTTTGGTGAAGAAGGGGTCCTGAGCTGGCAGTCCACCAAATAGGCATTGGCTCCAGGGTCTTGTACAGTCTCTGAATCATCCATTTCCCTTTCTCCTTATTGATCCTGTTTGGATTTCCACCCCCAGTGGGCTTTTCACCAGTGGGCTTTTCACAGTCTTCACCAGTGTCTCCTGGGAACAGGTTGTTGCCATCTTAAGAAACTTGCTCTAACTTTCCCTTACTTCTTGTATCCCTTCTCACTTTCCCTCCATAGAAATAGACCTTGTAGCTTGATTGCAATTAGGGATTTGAACTTCACTTGATAATGTCAGGTCCAAACACCTTCAAGTGGTCTTTTGTATTGTAGGTGGCTTTTAAAATTGACCTGATCTCCTGTGCTAATGGTAAGGAATGATCCTACAGAGCTGAGGTTAAACTTAGCCTGTGCTTATCCTGGTAGTGTTTATGGGATTGAGAGTCTTTCCCAGTGACAGTATTTCCCAGTGACCACATGATGAGCCTGTAAGGAAAGAGTATATTTATTTTCATAGAGAACAACTGCAGGAGAGTTGAGTGCCTACTTTAGGAGGTCTGGGTCATCCCAATGGTCTAATGCAATGGATTTTCACCCATTTCTCCATTTTTATTTATTTATTATTTTTGTGTGTTTTTGAGCTGTAGCTCCAGCTGCCCTGGAATTCATTATGTAGACCAGGCTGGCCTTGAACTCACAGAGATCCTCCTGCCTCCAGAGCTCATGTATTAAAGATGCATGGTGCCATGCCTGGCCTCCTCTGCTCCTCTAAAGGTCTAATTTCTGATTGCTGAGATATGTAAACGGCTAGCCATCTTCCCCACCCAGAATGGCTGAATGCCTTTTTACAATATAAGCCAAAATATACCCTTCATCTGTTATCCTTTGAAGTTTCTTGTCAGGTGTTTGGTCATAGCAACATTTAATATAATCATGGACTCTCTAGTAGTAACTTTTGTATATTCTTGGCAGTTTTGCTAATATACATGTAAATATACATACATACATACATACATACATACATACATACATACATACAATTATGTGTGGATGGATGAGTTTACCAGTCTGGCCTTGAAGTCATGGTATTTATTTGTTGCTTCTTCTTCAGTTTCCAGATTGCTGAGATTAGAAGTATGAGTCACTGTGCCTGGGGGTTTTAATTGATGTTTTGCAGAACCCGTGTTGTGATTGTTAGTGTTGTATATTTCCTGTTTGTGATTTCATTTTCCAATTGTGGTTTTTCTGTGCATTTCTCCATTTTTCTAATATGGAAGATTAAGTGACTGACATTTCATCTCTTCGTTTCTGCCATTCTCATTTGTGGTGGTTTAAATGAGTGTCCCCCATAGGCTTTAAGTATTCAGACATTTTCCTTTGTAGCCTAGGGTATCTATTGATAGTAAGGTCTTTTTGAAATAAGGGAACTCTTTCAATGTCTTTATAGTACATATGTGTATACTTTAAGAGGATTCTACTGTGGTAAGTTGCCATATGACTTTTTTCTTTTATTGTTTTTTTTGTTGTTGTTGTCTTTTTGAGACAGGGTCTCCCTGTAGCCCCAGCTGTCCTGGAACTCACTCTGTAGACCAGGCTGGCCTTGAACTCACAAAGATCTATCTGTCTCTGCCTCCTGAGTGCTAGGATTAAAGGCATGCACCACCAAGCCCGGCTTCTTTTATTGTTTTTTGAAGCAGGGTCTGCCTATACCCTGAGGTCACTTGGAGTCACTATGTAGACTATGCTGGCCACAACCTCACAGAGATCCACTTGTCTCTTGTCAAACCTTTACAGTGCATCCATTAAAGGCTTGTGCCACTATAACCAGGTATATGCCTTTTTCCAAAGGACTAATAGTTAGTCATCCCTGCCCTACTCCTTCCTCTGGCCTCCACTTTAACCCTTCCTTTATTATTCCTTTTTTGTAATTCTTTATACTTTTCTTTTTTATTTATTGTTTTATGTATTTTTGTACAAGATTATGTTATAAATCAAATCTAGACCCGTGTCACCCTCTCTAGCCCCCCAAACCCACCAAAGTTCATGCATTCTGCCAAACATGTTTTTCATCTTTTTCTCAGTCTTTCTCAAAATTCTCAATATAGAAGTTGACTGTTTAGAGCAGAAGTTCACCGTTTCAGGCAGTTCTTTGATTCAGTCTTTTCTGTTGTTGTTGTTGCTGTTGTTGTTGTTGTTGTTGTTCTCATTGTCGTTGTTGCTGTTCTTTCCAATATGGGCCACTCTTAACTACTTGGATCAAAGCTCAAGGAGCCCTGCACAAGAAATACTTACTATTAGGTAATTGGCGCTAGCATCTACAGATGAGGGATACCATTTGTCATTTGTTTTTCTGGGACTGTGTTACTTAACATAATATCTTCTAGGTCCATCCATTTACCTGCAAAGTTCATGATGTCACCTTTCTTTACTGCTGCATAGAACTCCATTGTGTAGATGTACCACATTTTCTCTATCAACTCAGTTGAGGGGTACTTGGGTTGGTTCCAGCTCCTTGCTATTGTGAAGAGAGCTGCAATAAACATGGATGTGCATGTATATCTGCGGTAATATGAGCCTTGTGGGTACATACCCAGGAGTGGTATGGCTGGGTCAGGTGGCAAGTTCATTACAAGTCTTCCAAGGGTTCTCCACAATGCTTTCCATAGTGGCTGTATAAGTTTATATACCCACCAGCAGTGGATGAGTGTTCCCTTTCTTCACAACCTCTCCAGCACTTGGTATCATTATTTTTTCTTGATCCTAGCCAGTCTTATTGAAGTAAGATGATATCTTAGTGTGGTTTTGATTAGCATTTCCTTAATGACTAGTGATGTTGAACATTTTTTAAGATGTTTCTCAGCCATCTCTCATTCCTCACTTGTGAAGTCTCTGTTCAGCTCTTTGCTACATCTATTTAGTGGGTCTTTTGTTTTCTTTCTTCTTTGTTTTTTGAGTAGTTTATGTATTCTGGAACTCAGAAATTTCTGCAGTGAAGGTTTCCTCCCACCTTGTGGGATTTCTCTTGACTTCCTTGATTGCTTCTTTTGATGTACAGAAGCTTTTGAGTTAATGAGGTCCCATTTGTCAATTGTCCATCTTAATTCTTGTGCAGCTGCTGTCTGATTTAGGAAGTCTTTTCCGAAGCCTATGTCTTGTAGTCTGCTGCCAACTGTTTCTTCTATTGCCTTCAGAGCTTGGGGTTTCACGTTGAGGTCTTTCATCCATCTGGATTTGACTTTTGTACAGGGCGAGAGGTAGGGGTTTAATTTCATTCTTCTACAAGTGGTGATCCAGTTTTGCCAAGACCACTTGCTGAAGATGCTGTCCTTTCTCCATTGTGTCTTCTTGCCCCCCTTGTCAAATATGAGATGGCTGAAGTATGTGCTCATGATTGAATCTTCAGTTTTGTTCCATTGTTCAACAGGTCTGTTTTTGTGCCAGTATCAGGCTGTTTTTATGACTATAGGCCTGTACTGTAGTTTGATGCCTGGTATAGAGATTCCCCCCTGTATTGCTCTTTTCACTCAGGGTTGTTTTGGCTATTCAGTGTCTTTTATTTTTCCAAATGAAATTAAGGACTTTTTCCTAATCTTTTTAAATTTTATTTATATTTGTAAGTGTATGAGTGTACTTTCTGCATGTACGTTTGTGCACCCATGTCGTGCAAAGCCGCAGAGGTCAGAAGAGGATCTCAGATTCCCCTAGAACTGGAGTTCTCCTGGAATTGGAGTTACAGATGGTTCTTAGCAGCAATGTGGGTGCTGGGGATCGAACCCAGTCCTCTGCAAGAGCAGTCGGTGCTCTTAACCACTAGGTTATCTCTCCAGCCCCAGGACTTTTTTGTCCAAGCCTGTGAAGAAACTCTTGGGGATTTTAATTGCGATTGCATTAAATCTATACAAGAGTTTTGGTAGAATGGACATTTTAACTATATTAATTTTCCCAATCCATGAGCATGAGAGGTTTTTCCATCTTCTGGCTCCAAAAATATTTGTAAAAGTATCTCACTCAAGAGAGACGTGGGACAAAAGTGCCCATTACCTCTTTTCCTCTTTGTCTTGTGAAAGGTGTTGGCTCCAGCTTGAGGTGCCAGATGTTACATTATGATGTTCTTCCTCCCTGCTCTGCTATCAGCAGCTGTCTGTAGATTTCCCAGTGCATCCTGGGCCAGTAGTGTGCTCTGAGTATCCTGCAGCACCAAAGAAGTGTAGGGAAAGAAAGTACTTAACATCACATTGGGAGGGTTTTTATGTTTGTGTGTGTGTGTGTGTGTGGAGGGGGGGAGATGGTCCAAATAACGAGCCAGGAGAAATTCCATGCGGGAATAACTCGGTTTATTCTAGACAAATGAAGGGTTATATACTGAATCTATTGTGCTCTGCGGAGGAACTGGGGGTCAAAGACTGTGAAATAGAGAAATAGACCAAGGGAAGCACAAGGAAACATGGCTCCTACTGGGAAATGGTACTCCCAGTTGTGTTTTTTTGTAATAGGAGGTGTGACATCTTCTCTACCTAGTACATCAAAAGTAACCCCTCAGGATATGGGGCCACATTCAGCAAGCAGGGGAACCACCCATCCTGGATCTTCAAAGAAGCTTGCAGGACAGTGGGACATGGGACCCCACAGTGCTTGAGCTAAACAAAGTCCTATCCTGACAAGTGTGGAGCATATAAAGTAGTTATCAGGTTCTAATTAGACTACCATGTGGTCTTGGAGCCCATTAGCATCCATTTCCAACGTATACACAAAGAGGAAATTTGACAAAGGAGTCAATGTTTAAAATTTGTAAAGGTTTAATTAAACTGGAAAATATTTTATTATTTATATATACAATAGAGAAAATTGTGTACCTTTTATCATTGTATTTTAAACTGATTTTTGTGTAATGCCATGACAGTTCATAGAATGAGTTTTTTTAATTATTTTTTATTGACATTTTTTAGTCCAATTTGGATACATTCCCCTTTCCCTGCCACTCTCCCCTTCCCATTTTGTGCATTCTACCAAACATGTCTTGCATCTTTCAGTGTTTACAAGGAATTTTTTCTTCAGAACCTTGTTGATTTGAGCAGAATTTAACTGTATTAGTCTGTTCTTTGACGCAGGCCTTATGTTGCTGGTTTTCCCTCCCCTTTGTTTTACTCCAAGTTATGTCTATTTAAGCAACATAAATGTATCAAAATTATGACCTTTGGGAATAAACTATATGTTAATTCCAAAATATGTTTTAGGGTTCACTTTTTTCCTTTTAATATTAGATTACTCTAGAATATGAATACATCTCTTCCACCCTTATGTGGTAATTACAATGTCTGAATGTATGTGGTAGGTTGATTCTAGAGCCTGTTAAGAGATTCACATTATAACAGCACAGCTGCTTTCATATAAAAATAAATGTAATAATACATTTGCTCAGTTAGCCTGCCATCTGGGGGTTTGGTGTCAGCATCGACATATGAGGGAAACCATTCTCCTTTTTTTTTTTTCTGGGACTGTGTTACTTCAGTTAGCATAATGAATTTGAGTTCCATCCATTTACCTACAATGTTCATTTTGTCATCTTTCTTTACCTCTGCATAAAACTCCATTGTGTAAATGTACCCCATTTTTTTATACAGTCCTCAGTTTAGTGGCATTTGGGTTGGTTCTAGCTTTTGCTATTTTGAAGAGAGCTGCAATAAGCATAACTGTGCATGTATCTTTGTGATAGGATGAGACTTGTGGGTATATATTGGGGGCTTATGACTGAGTTAGGTGCCAGGCTCATTTTGAGACATTTTTTAAAGATACTCCACACAGCTTTCCATAGTGGTTGTATGAGTATACATTCCAACAAGAGGTGTATGAGTATTCCCTTTTCCTCACTCAGCCTCTCCAGCATTTGGTGTATTTGTTTTCTTGAACTTGACCAGTATTAATGGAGTATGATGATACTTTAGAGTGGCTTTAATTTGCATTTCCTTATTTATTAACGATGTTGAGCATTTATAAAGATGTTTATCAGCCATCTTTACTTCCTTATTGGTGAAGTCTTTGTTCAGCTCTTTACTCCATCTTTTGAGTAGGTCATTTGTTTTCTTCTTTTTTTAATTAGTCTGTATATTCTGGATGTTAACGCTCTGTCAGATGTATCAGATGTGAAGTTTTCCTCCCACTCTGTGGGTTTTCTCTTCACTTCTTGTATTGTTTCTTTAGCTGTACAGAAGCTTTTGAGTTTGATGAGGTCTTACTCGTATGCTGTTGACTTTATTTCCTGTGCAGCTGCTGTTTGGTTTAAAAAGTCTTTTCCTAAGCCTATGTTTTGTAGGTTGCTGCCAAATTTTTCTTCTGTCACCTTCAGGGTTTTGGGTTTCATGTCGAGATCTTTGATCCACTTGGAGTTTATTTTTGTAGAGGGTGAGCTGTAGGGGTTTGATTATGTTCTTCTACAAATGGTGATCCAGTTTTGCCAACACCATTTGCTCAAGATGCTCTCATTCTTCCATTGAACATTTTTGGCCCCTTTGTCACATATGAGGTGGTTAAAATTATATGATGTCAAGTTTTGACCTTCAGTTTTGTTCACTTGATCAATGGGTCTGTTTTTGTGCTGGTACCATGCTGTCTTTATGTCTATAGCACTGTAATATAGCTTGAAGTCCTGTATTGCACATTTCACTGAGGGCTGCTTTAGCTATACATGGTATTTTGTTTGTTTGTTTAACATATGACTTTTTTTCCTAAATCTGTGAAAAAGCTCATGGGGATTTTGATTGAGATTGCACTGAATCTGCATATTAATTTGGGTAGAATGGACTTTTTAAAATATATTGATTTTTCCATTCCATGAGCATGGGATGTCTTTTCATATTTTGATGTCATCTTCAATCGCCTTCAGGGGTTTAAATTTTGCTGTAGAGGTCTTTGGTGTCTTTGGTGTCTTTGGTTTGGTTTATTCTGAGGTATTTTATTTGTTTATTTATTTTTGAGGCTATTGTGATTGGGAAGGTCTCTTTATATTCCTTCTCCAGTTGCTTATTGTTGATGTAAAAGAAGGCTACTGATTTTTCTTGGTTTATTTTGTATCCCACCACTCTACTGAAAATTTATTCATTTCTAGTTTTCTGGTGGAGTTTTAGCACCCTTCAGGTAAAATATCATATCATCTGTAAAAAGAGATAGTTTGCCTTCCTCTTTTCCAATTCTTGTTTCTTTAATTTTGCTTTCTTGTCTTATTGCCCCAGCAAGCATTCCAAGCACTATACTGAAGAGGAGTGGCGATTGGGTGCAACCTTGCCAAGTTCCTGCCTTTAAGGGGGATGCTTCTAATTTTTATCCATTTAGTATGATGTTCACAGTGGGTTTGTTGTATGTATCTTTGATTATGTTGAGGAATGATCCTTCTAGTTCAATTCCCTCTACGACTTTAAGCATGAAGGAATCCTTGATTTTGTAGAAGACTTTTACTGCACCAATTAAGAGAATTATGTGATTTTTATCCTTCAGTCCATTTGTGTTTTTTGATATTTATTGATTTACATATGTTGAACCATCCCTGCAACTCTGGTATGAATCCAACTTGGTCATGATGGATTATCTTTTTCATGTGGGTTTATATACGATTTGCAATATTATGTTGACAATTTTTGTATCTGTGTTCATTAATGAGGTGTCTGTCCTTGAGGGTGAGATGTGTTTCTTCTAGACAGCATATAGATCGATTCTCATTCCTAATTTATTCTCCCAGTCTATGCCTTTTAATTAGGGAGTTTAGACCATTAATATTTAAGGTTACTTTTAATAGATGTGTGTTGTGTTGTTTCCATTCAACTTATTATATGTTTGCATTCTTGGTCTAGGATTTCATTTACTCTGTTATGCTTTCGTTATTTTTTCTCTTTAGTTGCTTATGGATATGTGCTGTTTCCTCTCTTCTTTGAATTGCTTTGAGTATTTTCTGAAGGGTTGGTGGGTTTTTTATGTCATGAAAGATTTTTCTTTCTCCTTTACTTATAATTGACATTTTCTGCTGGGTATTTTAATCTGGGTTGCTATATAAAGACGTTTAGCACTGGAGATACTTTGGTCCATGTACTCCTTGCTTTCATTGTTTGCACTGAGTAGTCAGCTATAATTTAGATAGGTTTCCCCTTATATGTAACTTGTTTTACTTTTGTGGCTTTCAGGATTTTTTCTTTGTTTTGAGCATCTAGTGTTTTGTCTATTATATAGTGTATAGGATTTCTTTCCTGGTCTTTTCTATTTGATTTTTCTATGTGCTTCTTGTATTTGTGTGGGTTTGTCTTTTTTTTTTTTCTTCAGTTGAGGGAAATTTTCTTCTATTCTTCTGTTGAAGTTCTGATCAATACCTTTGTCTTGGTTTTATTCTCCTTCCTCTATCCCTATGATGTGGAGGTTTGGTCTTTTCATGGTATCTCTCATTTCCTGGTTGCTCCACTCTTGGCATTTTTAAAATTTTTCATATTTACCTGAGGTTTCTAGTAGTGCCATGTTATCCTGTAGGTCTGATATCATTTTTTCTGCTTCATCCTTCTGAGACTTTTTTTCTTCCTTTCCTGCTGATTGGATCAATGTTCAATTTCCTGTTTCATTTCATCCTGAGATTTCTTCAATATTTCCACTGCCCTTTGGAGTTTTTCATTCTCTTCTTATAGGCCCTTGCTATGCTGGTCAATTTCTTTTTTCCTTTCAGCCTGATATCTTTTCATTGTTTCCACTTCCTTCCCGATTTTGTCATTCTCCCCCTTTAGTTCTTTTCTGAGTTTGTATTTCTCATCCTCTAGTTCTTTTCGGATTTTGTATTACTCTCCCTCTAGTACTTTTCAGAGTTTGTCATTCCCTCCCTCTATTTTTTCTAGAGTTTATCATTTTTTCTAATTCCTTCATGAGTTTTAAATTTTCCCCCCTTAATTCTCTGATTTGTACTTTATATTATTTGATTTCTTTGAATATATCCACAATTATTCTAAGGTCAGTGTCTTGGTTTCCTTCCAGGGAGCTCTTGTTTGGATCTTCTACAGACTGATAGACTTGGATGGGGATTTATTACAAGCTTTTCCCATATTGCTGTTTTTCCATTTTGTCTTTGGCATGTGGATTTGTGTTTGAGTTGTTTTTGTTGGTGCTAATCTCAAATGTTAGGAAGACTGGTTAGACACTCACTCTGATTCCTGCAGGTTTCTTCCTCTCCATTGTCTGTGTAGTGTAGAATCACTGAGCATGCTGTATCTTACCAACCAGGGAACCAGCAGCTTATAGTTTTCAATATGGTACCAGTAGCTTGAGTATGTGTTGGGGGGGATTCCTTTGGCTCTTGTGCCAGTACTTAACCCAGCCTGCCCACTGAGTCTTCAGGCCTCCTGTCTGCCTCTCTTTCTGTGCACAAACTTATTCTCTCTGCTCCATGAGCTGAGGGTGTCGGTGGTGGTGATGTCCTTCATACCTGGCTACAAGACTGCATGCCAGTACTGCACCTGGCCTGCCCGAGGACTCTGTGGACCTCCTGTCTCTGCTTCTCTACCGTTCTCTCTGCTCCCTGAGTTGGGAGGTTGAGTCTCTTTCCCAGCAGCAAGGCTGCATGCTGGTACTTCACCTGGCCTGACTGAGGAGTCTGGGCACCTCCTGTCTGCCTCTCTATTTGCGCACACGTTTTTCTCTCTGCTCCCTGGCTTGGGGGGGGGTCAAGTACCTTTCCAGGCAACAAAGATGCACAATGGTACTTCACCTGGCCTGCCTGCTGAGTCTGCAGGCTTCCAAGAATGAGTTTTATAACAAACTTTTTCAATTCAGGAAATTAATTTAGTAACATTAATGTTTTTCTTTCAATGTGCTACAGTAGCATTCAGCAGTGATGTTGTCTTGTCTTTTTGTTTTCTTCAGCATTTTCAATCTTACTGCTTCCATATGGTTCACATGGGTATTTTCAAGCTACATTTATCTTACAGAATACAGCTTTTATTGAGCACTTTTTGTCCTCGACTTTTATCTATTTTATCTGGACTTTAAAATTTGTCTAGTATAGTTTAATAATAAGTATTAATAACTATAAATATCATTCCAAGTCATTCCTGTTCTCTATCTCAAAATTTTGGGAATTCATGTTTGCATTTTCAAATGAATCTAAGCTTTTTGACCCTAGGGTCGTGTAGAGAGATTAATCTCTGTTAATGTATATTTGTATTTCTAAATAGTCTTGTTCTTGGATGTGTATTATTTCCAGGATTGGGAAATTTTCTGTCATAGTTTTATTGAAATGATTTTCAAAGCTTTTAGCTTTATCTCAGGTCTTTGTAGTACTTATATATTTTTGTTTGGGTTGGCATCTTTATCATGTCACCCCATTACTCATAACACAGCAAAAGGTATGTGTTGCTTGCTTTCCTTACCTGTGTCCCTTTCTGTACTTTTATACTATTCAGCCATACTATCAACATTTTTACCACATTTTCCTCTTCAAAATAAAATTTACTCTTTGTTATCCTAACTCTAATAATTCTGAAAATTATCCAGAGGCACCAATTTGGAATGGTTCATTTTACACTTAAAGTAAAAGCACTTGTGATGTTTCCTTTCACACAGAACATTTATATGAACATATCCCACAGGCTTCTGGTTTCTTACAATTCAAAATCGCCTGATGCTGTTGTAGATCTCACAATGAATGTCTTTGTAGTAGAATGTGGTAAAGAAACAACCAGCAGTAGCAAAACCTTAAAATTCTCTATGATTTTTTCTGTTTGATGAAAGTCATTTGTAATACCTTCCTTCAGGTGGTATGCACATATATATGTATCATTTCCTAATGATTAATATCATACTCCATTTGATATGTTTGTTATCATAAGTATTACTTATTTGAGATATAAGACTTTTACTGAAAATAGCAATGTTTAAAAAATTCAAGTTAAGTGGAAGCATACTGTAAACCACTGTGATAGCCTATGTTAAAGGGACATATCTTAATGTCATTTGATGATTGTGTGTTTTCACAACTAAGGTTAGGATCAGTGATACTAGACTCACCTGTTACAGAGAGAATTAAAATTCTGCTTGTCCCTCATACAACACAAAAGATAGATCCCTAATTCACATATTGTCCTATAGTTGAAGAGAGTTGATGTTACAAAATTCTATTTCAATACACAGTGCTGCAAATTCTCTGCAAGTAGGAAACAGGCATGGCTTTTTGTCTGTCCTTGAGGGTGAGATGGGTGGCTTGTAGACAGCATACAGAAAAATTCTGTTTCCTAATCCAAATCCATTCTCCCAGTCTATGGCTCTCTTTGATAGGGAGTTTAGAGCCATTAATTTAGGTTTACTTTTTAATAGATGTGTGTGGGTTGTGTTTCCATGTCAACGTGGAAGTATATGGTTTGCATTCGGCGTTGTTCTAGGATTTCATTTACGTCTGTTTTATATGCTGTCTTATTGTTCTCTTTAGTTGCGTATGGATATGTGCTGTTTCCGTTTTTGGTCCCCTCCTCTCTATTCGTTGAAGTGCTTGAGTATTTTCTGAAGGGTTGGTGGGTTTTTAATTTCATGAAGATTTTTTCTTTCTCCTTTACGATAATTGACATTTTCTTTTCTGCTGGTATTTAATCTGGGGTTGCTATAATAAAAGAACGTTTACAACTGGAGAACGTTTGGTCCAGTGTACTACTTGCGTTCATTGTTTGCAATGAGTAAACAGCTATAATTAGGATAGGTTTCCCCTTATTTTGTAACTGTTGTGGTACTTTTGTGGCTTTTCAGGATTTTTGCTTTCTTTGTTTTGACATCTAGGTTTTGTCTATTAGAGAGTTATAGGATGGTCTTGGTCACTGTCTTTTCTATGTGATTTTTTTTCTATGTGCTTCTTGTATTTGGTTGGGTTTTGTCGTTTTTTTTTTTTTCTTCAGGGTATTTGAGGGAAATTGTCTTCTAGTCGTCGGTTGAAGATCTGATCAATACATTTTTCTTGGGATTTTTCTCCTTCATCTATCCTATGATGTGGAGGTTTGGTCTTTTTCATGGTATCTCTCATTTCCTGGTTGCTCCACTCTTGGCATGTTTAAAATTTTCATATTTACCTGAGGTTTCTAGTAGTGCCATGTTATCCTGTAGGTCTGATATCATTTTTTTCGGCTTTCACAGCATCCTTTCTGATACTTTTTTCTTTATCTTCCTTTCTGCTGATTGGATCAATGTTCAATTTCCTGTTTCATTTCATCCTGAGATTTATTCAATATTTCCACTTCCTTTTGGAGCTTCTCGTTCTCTTTTTGTAGTTCTTTTGTTCGCTGGTTGGTATCTTTTTTTCAGCATGGTTTTGTATACCACCACTCTACTGAAACTTAATTCATTTCTAGTTTTCTGGTGGAGTTTTAGCACCCTTCAAGTAAACTATCATATCATCTGTAAAAGAGATAGTTTGACTTCCTCTTTTCCAATTCGTGTTTCTTTAATTTTGCTTTCTTGTCTTATTGTCCCAGCAAGTATTCCAAGCTCTATATTGAAGAGGAGTGGCGATTGGGTGCAACCTTGCCAAGTTCCTGCCTTTCAGGGGAACGCTTCTAATTTATATCCATTTAGTATGATGTTCACAGTGGGTTTGTTGTATATATCTTTGATTATGTTGAGGAATGATCCTTCTAGTTCAATTCCCTCTACGACTTTAAGCATGAAGGAATCCTTGATTTTGTAGAAGACTTTTACTGCACCAATTAAGAGGATCATGTCATTTTCATCTTTCAGTCCATTTGTGTTTTTTGATATTTATTGATTTACATATGTTGAACCATCCCTGCAACTCTGGTATGAATCCAAATTGGTCATGATGGATTATCTTTTTCATGTGGGTCTGTATGCGATTTGCAAGTATTATGTTGACAATTTTTGTATCTGTGTTCATTAATGAGGTGGGTCTGTAGCTTTCTTACTTGTTTGTGTCTTTGCATGCCTTTGGTATTAGAGTGATGCTGGCTTCATAGAAGGAATTTGGGGGATTTCCTAATGTATTCTTCTCAGCAGTTTGAGGATTAGTGGTTGTAAGACCTCTTTAAATATTTTATAATAATATTCTGCTGTGAAAACATTCTGAGCCTGGGCTTTTTTTAGTTGGGAGGTTTCTTCATCTTCAATTTCTTCATATATTATGGGTCTGTTTAAGCTGTCGATCTCTTCTTGGTTAAGCTTTGGTGAATCCCAGGATTTCAGATATTCATCCATTTCTCTTAGGCTTTCAAATTTAGTAGAGTATAGGCTTTTGGAGTGCTCTCAAATGATTGCCTGGATCTTTTATCTGTTGTGATGTTTCTCTTTCATCACGAATGCTACTAATTTGTAGTTACTCTTTCTTTTGTTTAACTGGGCTAGAGTTCTGTCTCTTTTGTTCATCTTTTCGAAGAACCACCTTTTGGATTCATTGATTTTTTTGTATTATTTTTTGTTTCTGTCTCATTGATTTCTGTTCTGATTTTTGTTATTTCTTCCTGTATGTTGGGTTTAGGGTTTATTTGTAGTTGTCTCTCAAGTATTTTTAATTGCAATGTTAGATCATTTATTTGTTCTCTTTCTGCTTTTTTTTATTTATTTATTTTTATGTGGGCACTTAGGGCTATACATTTCCATCTTAGGACTGTTTTTAATGTATCCCACAGGTTTTGTTGTGTTGTATTGTCTTTTTCCTTTAGTTCTATGAATGCTTTTATTTATTTCTTTATTACTTCCCTGATGCATTCGTTATTCAGGATTGTGTATTTTAGGCTCCATGTGTTCTTGTACTTAGTAAGGATTATCCTGATGTTAATACTGAGCTTTATTGCACTGTGATCTGAGAGAATGAATGAAATAATTTCAATCCTTTTTTATTTGTTGAGATTTCTTTTGTGTCCCGGTATATGGTCGATTTTGGAGAACATTCCAAGGGTTGCTGAGTAGAAAGTATATTCTCTGTTGTTTGGGTGGAATATTCTCTATATATCTGTGAGGTCCATTTGGTGTGTTGTATTGTTCAGTTCCAATGTCTTTCTGTTTATTTTGTCGAGCCGACCTATCCAAGGGACTCAGTGGGATATTGAAGTCCCTCATTATTAGTGTGCTGGGATTAATCTGTGTCTTGAGGTCCTGAAGAATTGTGTTTATAAAGTTCAGTGCACCAGAGTTTGATGCATAAACATTTAGGATTGTGAAATCTTCCTGGTTATTTGTTCCACTGATAAGGATATAATGGCCCTCTTTTTCTTTTCTGACTTATGTTACTCTGAGGTCTATTTTGTCCAATATTAGAATATCAAATCCTGCTTGATTTTTAGTACCAGTGGTTTGGGATATTTTTTTCCATCCTTTCACTCTAAGTTGGTGTCTGTCCTTGAGGGTGAGATGTGTTTCTTCTAGACAGCATATAGATCAATTCTGATTCCTAAATTATTCTCCCAGTCTATGCCTTTTAATTAGGGAGTTTAGACCATTAATATTTAAGGTAACTTTTGATAGATGTTTGTTGTGTTGTTTCCATTCAACTTATTATTTGTTTGCATTCTTGGTCTAGGATTTCATTTATTCTGTTATGCTTTCGTTATTTTCTGTCTTTAGTTGCTTATCAATAGCTGCTCCTTTCCTCTGTTCTTTGAATAGCTTTGCGTATTTTCTGAAGTGTTGGGGGGTTTTGACATGTGTTCTTATATTTTGATTATGTCATGAAAGACTTTTTCTTTCTCCTTTACTTATAATTGACATTTTCTGCTGGGTATAGTAATCTGGGTTGCTATCTTAAGTCGTTTAGCATTGGGAATACTTTGGTCCATGTACTCCTTGCTTTCATTGTTTGCACTGAGTAGTCAGCTATAATTTAGATGGGTTTCCCCTTATATGTAACTTGTTTTAATTTTGCGGCTTTCAGGATTTTTTCTTGTTTTGAGCATCTAGTGTTTTGTCTATTATATAGTGTATAGGATTTCTTTCCTGGTCTTTTCTATTTGGTTTNTCTTCCATTGAACTTTTTTGGCCCCTTTGTCACATATGAGGTGGCTCGAATTATATGACGTCAAGTTTTGATCTTCAGTTTTGTTCCATTGATCAATGGGTCTGTCTTTGTGCTGGTACCATGCTATCTTTATGCCTATAGCACTGTAATATAGCTTGAAGTCCTGTATTGCACATTTCACTGAGGGCTGCTTTAGGTATACAGGGTATTTTGTTCATTTGTTTATCATATGACTTTTTTTTCCTAAATCTGTGAAAAAGCTCATGGGGATTTTGATTGAGATTGCATTGAATCTGCATATTTATTTGGGTAGAATCGACTTTTTTAATATATTGATTTTTCCAATCCATGAGCATGGGATGTCTTTTCATATTTTGATGTCATCTTCAATCGCCTTCTTCAGGGGTTTAAATTTTGTTGTAGAGGTCTTTGGTGTCTTTGGTGTCTTTGGTTTGGTTTATTCTGAGGTTTTTTATTTCTTTATTTATTTTTGAGACTATTGTGATTGGGAAGGTCTCTTTATATTCCTTCTCCAGTTGCTTATTGCTGTTGTAAAAGAAGGCTACTGATTTTTCTTTGTTTATTTTGTATACCACCACTCTACTGAAACTTAATTCATTTCTAGTTTTCTGGTGGAGTTTTAGCACCCTTCATGTAAACTATCATATCATCTGTAAAAGAGATAGTTTGACTTCCTCTTTTCCAATTCGTGTTTCTTTAATTTTGCTTTCTTGTCTTATTGTCCCAGCAAGTATTCCAAGCTCTATATTGAAGAGGAGTGGCGATTGGGTGCAACCTTGCCAAGTTCCTGCCTTTCAGGGGAACGCTTCTAATTTATATCCATTTAGTATGATGTTCACAGTGGGTTTGTTGTATATATCTTTGATTATGTTGAGGAATGATCCTTCTAGTTCAATTCCCTCTACGACTTTAAGCATGAAGGAATCCTTGATTTTGTAGAAGACTTTTACTGCACCAATTAAGAGGATCATGTCATTTTCATCTTTCAGTCCATTTGTGTTTTTTGATATTTATTGATTTACATATGTTGAACCATCCCTGCAACTCTGGTATGAATCCAACTTGGTCATGATGGATTATCTTTTTCATGTGGGTCTGTATGCGATTTGCAAGTATTATGTTGACAATTTTTGTATCTGTGTTCATTAATGAGGTGGGTCTGTAGCTTTCTTACTTGTTTGTGTCTTTGCATGCCTTTGGTATTAGAGTGATGCTGGCTTCATAGAAGGAATTTGGGGGATTTCCTAATGTATTCTTCTCAGCAGTTTGAGGATTAGTGGTTGTAAGACCTCTTTAAATATTTTATAATAATATTCTGCTGTGAAAACATTCTGAGCCTGGGCTTTTTTTAGTTGGGAGGTTTCTTCATCTTCAATTTCTTCATATATTATGGGTCTGTTTAAGCTGTCGATCTCTTCTTGGTTAAGCTTTGGTGAATCCCAGGATTTCAGATATTCATCCATTTCTCTTAGGCTTTCAAATTTAGTAGAGTATAGGCTTTTGGAGTGCTCTCAAATGATTGCCTGGATCTTTTATCTGTTGTGATGTTTCTCTTTCATCACGAATGCTACTAATTTGTAGTTACTCTTTCTTTTGTTTAACTGGGCTAGAGTTCTGTCTCTTTTGTTCATCTTTTCGAAGAACCACCTTTTGGATTCATTGATTTTTTTGTATTATTTTTTGTTTCTGTCTCATTGATTTCTGTTCTGATTTTTGTTATTTCTTCCTGTATGTTGGGTTTAGGGTTTATTTGTAGTTGTCTCTCAAGTATTTTTAATTGCAATGTTAGATCATTTATTTGTTCTCTTTCTGCTTTTTTTTATTTATTTATTTTTATGTGGGCACTTAGGGCTATACATTTCCATCTTAGGACTGTTTTTAATGTATCCCACAGGTTTTGTTGTGTTGTATTGTCTTTTTCCTTTAGTTCTATGAATGCTTTTATTTATTTCTTTATTACTTCCCTGATGCATTCGTTATTCAGGATTGTGTATTTTAGGCTCCATGTGTTCTTGTACTTAGTAAGGATTATCCTGATGTTAATACTGAGCTTTATTGCACTGTGATCTGAGAGAATGAATGAAATAATTTCAATCCTTTTTTATTTGTTGAGATTTCTTTTGTGTCCCGGTATATGGTCGATTTTGGAGAACGTTCCAAGGGTTGCTGAGTAGAAAGTATATTCTCTGTTGTTTGGGTGGAATATTCTCTATATATCTGTGAGGTCCATTTGGTGTGTTGTATTGTTCAGTTCCAATGTCTTTCTGTTTATTTTGTCGAGCCGACCTATCCAAGGGACTCAGTGGGATATTGAAGTCCCTCATTATTAGTGTGCTGGGATTAATCTGTGTCTTGAGGTCCTGAAGAATTGTGTTTATAAAGTTCAGTGCACCAGAGTTTGATGCATAAACATTTAGGATTGTGAAATCTTCCTGGTTATTTGTTCCACTGATAAGGATATAATGGCCCTCTTTTTCTTTTCTGACTTATGTTACTCTGAGGTCTATTTTGTCCAATATTAGAATATCAAATCCTGCTTGATTTTTAGTACCAGTGGTTTGGGATATTTTTTTCCATCCTTTCACTCTAAGTTGGTGTCTGTCCTTGAGGGTGAGATGTGTTTCTTCTAGACAGCATATAGATCAATTCTGATTCCTAAATTATTCTCCCAGTCTATGCCTTTTAATTAGGGAGTTTAGACCATTAATATTTAAGGTAACTTTTGATAGATGTTTGTTGTGTTGTTTCCATTCAACTTATTATTTGTTTGCATNGTAATGAAGTCCCCTAGTATTAGTGTGCTGGGGTTAATCTGTGCTTGAGATCCTGAAGAAATTTCTTTATAAAAGTTGGTGCCTGATATACTTTGGTGGCTTGCATATATGTTTATGATTGTGATATCTTCATCTTCAATTGTTCTTTTAATAAATATGTAATGGCCCGCTTTGTCTCTTTGGTTCTTATGGCCTTGAAGTCTATTTGTCTGATATTAGAATAGCCAACACCTGCTTTCTTTTTGGTACATTTGCTTGTGAAATACTTTCTCCATCCCTTCACCTTAAGCTGCTGGCCTATCCTTGAGTTTGAGATGGGTGATGGATTGAGATGGGTTTCTTGTTGACAGCACATAGATGGATTGTGTTTCCAATCCATTCCCAGTCTATGCCTTTTGATTGGGGAGCTTTTCCGCCCCATTAATATTTAAGGTTATAATTGAAAGATGGATGTTGCTTCCTTCACCTTATTATCCATTTGGACTTCTAGCTCTGATTTTGCTCCTATGGTTTGGTTTATAGTTCTTTCCTAGGTGGTTTGAGGATTGTTGCTCCTCTCTTCTGCCCTTTGAATTGCTTCAAGTATTTTATGAAGAGTTGGTTTTCCAGATAGGTATTCCATCATCTTGTTTATGTCATGGAAGATTTTTCTCTCTCCTTCAACTATAATCGACATTTTTGCTGGGTAAAGTATTCTGGGTTGGCATCCGTAGTCCCTTAACACTGGGAATGCTTTGCTCCATGTTCTTCTTGCTTTCATGGTTTGAGGTGAGAAGTCAGTTGTGATTCTGATGGGTTTCCCTTTGTATCAGCCATCTTCACTTCCTTATTGGTGAAGTCTCTGTTCAGCTCTTTACTCCATCTTTTGAGTAGGTCATTTGTTTTCTTCTTTTTTTAATTAGTCTATATATTCTGGATGTTAACGCTCTGTCAGATGTATCAGAGGTGAAGTTTTCCTCCCACTCTGTGGGTTTTCTCTTCACTTCTTGTATTGTTTCTTTAGCTGTACAGAAGCTTTTGAGTTTGATGAAGTCTTACTTGTATGCTGTTGACTTTATTTCCTGTGCAGCTGCTGTTTTGTTTAGAAAGTCTTTTCCTAAGCCTATGTTTTGTAGGTTGCTGCCAAATTTTTCTTCTGTCACCTTCAGGGTTTCGGGTTTCATGTCAAGATCTTTGATCCACTTGGAGTTTATTTTTGTAGAGGGTGGGATGTAGGGGTTTAATTTTGTTCTTCTACAAATGCTGATCCAGTTTTGCCAACACCATTTGCTTTTCAGAGTTTGTCATTCCCTCCCTCTATTTTTTCTAGAGTTTATCATTTTTTCTAATTCCTTCATGAGTTTTAAATTCTTCCCCCTTAGTTCTCTGATTTGTACTTTATATTATTTGATTTCTTTGAATATATCCACAATTATCCTAAGGTCAGTGTCTTGGTTTCCTTCCAGGGAGCTCTTGTTGTTTGGATCTTCTACAGGACTGATAGACTTGGATGGGGATTTATTACAAGCTTTTCGCATATTGCTGTTTTTCCATTTTGTCTTTGGCATGTGGATTTGTGTTGATGTTGTTTTTGTTGTTTGGATTCTGGTGCTAATCTCAAATGTTAATATGGAAGACTGGTTAGACACTCACTCTGATTCCTGCAGGTTTCTTCCTCTCCATTGTCTGTGTAGTGTAGAATCACTGAGTATGCTGTATCTTACCAACCTGGGCACCAGCAGCTTATAGTCTTCAATATGGTACCAGTAGCTTGAGTATGCGTTGGGGGGCTATTCCTTTGGCTCATGTGCCGGTACTTAACTCAGCCTGCCCACTGAGTCTTCAGGCCTCCTTTCTGCCCCTCTTTCTGTGCACAAACTTATTCTCTCTGCTCCATGAGCTGAGGGCGTCGGTGGTGGTTGTGGTGGTGATGTCCTTCATACCTGGCTACAAGACTGCATGCCAGTTCTGCACCTGGCCTGCCAGTGGACTCTGTGGACCTGCTTTCTGCTTCTCTACCAATCTCTCTGATCCCTGAGTTGGGAGGTTGAGTCTCTTTCCCAGCAGGAAGGCTGCACGCTGGTACTTCACCTGGCCTGACTGAGAAGTCTGGGCACCTCCTGTCTGCCTCTCTATTTGAGCATACATTTTTCTCTCTGCTCCCTGGCTGGGGAAGGGGTTCAAGTACCTTTCCCGGCAACAAAGCTGCACACTGGTACTTCACCTGGCCTGCCTGCTGAATCTGCAGGCATCCAAGAATGAGTTTTATAACAAACTTTTTCAATTCAGGAAATTAATTTAGTAACATTAACGTTTTCCTTTCAATGTGATACAGTAGCATTCAGCAGTGATGTTGTCTTGTCCTTTTGCTTTCTTAGGCATTTTCACTCTTACTGCTTCCATGTGGTTCACATGGTATTTTCAAGCTACATTTATCTTACAGAATACAGCTTTTATTAAGCACTTTTTGTTCTCAACTTTTATCTATTTTATCTGGACTTTAAAATTTTTCTAGTATAGTTTAATAATAAGTGTTAATAACTATAAATATCATTCCAAGTCATTCCTGTTCTCTATCTCAAAATGTTGGGAATTCATGTTTGCATTTTCAAATGAATCTAAGCTTTTTGACCCTAGGGTCGTGTAGAGAGATTAATCTCTGTTAATGTATATTTGTGTTTCTAAATAGTCTTGTACTTGGATGTGTATTATTTCCAGGATTGGGAAATTTTCTGTCATAGTTTTATTGAAATGATTTTCNCGCCTTTAATCCTAAGCACTTGGGAGGCAGAGGCAGGTGGATCTTTGTGAGTTCAAAGCCAGCCTGGTCTACAGAGTGAGTTCCAGGACAGCTGGGGCTACAGGGAGACCCTGTCTCGAAAAGACCAATAAAAATTTGCAGTATATCCTGTTACCATGACAGTTAATATTCTGAGAAGAAACTTTGAGTCCATGTCTTCTTTGTTTGCTCCAAATTCTGCATTCGAAGTATTTCCTTTCTTCAGAAATATCTCTTACATTTAAGTTCTGGGACAAAAATCAAAGGATTTGGCAAATAAACTCTGTTTTGAGATTCTCTTGGAATAACCTGACCAGCATTAGAAGGAAAGTTTTGCTTGTCTTGTACTGTGTTTCTTTTTTTTTTTTTTGTTTGTTTGTGTATGAGTGTACTGTCTGCATACAGGTCTTTGCATCCATGTCGTGCAATGCCACGGAGGTCTGAAGAGGGTGTCAGATTCCCCTGGAACTGGAGTTCTCCTGGAATTTGAGTTACAGACGGTTCTCAGCCGCCATGTGGATGCTGGGGATTGAGCCCGGGTCCTCTGCAAGAGCAGACGGTGCTCTTAACCGCTACGCAATCTCTCCAGCCCCTGTGTTTCTTATTATACAAACTTCAGCTATGCACGTGCAAAATATGTTTTATCTCAGTATTCTTTGGAACTAATACCTTTCCCTCAGGTTTTCCACATCATCTGAGCATTATTTATCTCACCTCTTTTTCCCACTGTATAAATATACCTATTTCCTCTGCAGTTAATGTACCCCTGATTGTCCCATTACTTTCTTAATAACCCCAGTCTCCTACTTTTTCCTTCTCTCATGCTCCCTGTTTCCCTTTACCTCCTGACCCCGCCCCCAGTGTTCCTTGTATTACCTGCTGTCCTCCTCCCTTATTGTTAAAAACTACCATTTTCCATACTTACTCTTTGATAACATCCATAACCTAGACACCCCTGTCCTGATTTACTTTTTCCAGTTTACTTCCAGGATCCTTTCCATTTTCATGACTTTTCTGATTACATCAGAAAAAATAAAAACTCACTTCTAAGTATTTGGAAGTAAAATTGATGAATGAAATAGAAAATATTTTGTGTAGAGTTTTGGAATTTTTGTTACTTCACTTAGTAAATAAAGGTTTGTAATTTGATATATTTACATTAAAATTTCATTATTTGTTTTTCTAAATTGCTGAATAGAACTCCATTTTATAAATGTACCACATTTCACCACATCCTTGCCAGCATTTGGTCTCATTTGTTCGCTTGAACTTAGCCATTCTGATGGGGTAAATAGGGAATTTTAAAATAGTTTTGATTTCTATTTCCCTAACTGAAACATAAGTTGAACACTTTTTAAGGTGATTATAAGCCACTTTATTTATTTATTTATTTATTTATTTATTTATTTATTTTGAGACTGCTTTGTTCATATCTGTAGCTTATTTTATTTTATTGGGGTCATTTGTCTTCTTGATTACTCTTTGAATTTGTCTTATATCCTGGATATAAAACTTCTGTCAGATACATAGATCATGAAGAATATCTCTCACTCTCTATGCTTCTTCTTCAGTTGACTGCAACTTTTTGCCGCCGACGGAACATTTTACAGTAATGAAGTCCAAGTAGTCCAGTGTTGACATTAACACCTGAGCAACTGGTGTCCAGTTTAGAAATTCCTTTTCTGAACCTGTATCTTGTAGGTTACTCCGTATATCTCTGTTTAATGATTTATTTATTTCAGACTTCACTTTGATTCGTTTGATCCATTTGGAGTTAACTTTTGTGCAAGGTGAAAGATAATGGTCTATTTTCTTTCTTTCTTTTTTTTATTTCTGTATGTGTATGAATGTATTGTCAGCATGCAAGTCTGTGCACCTGTGACGTGCAATGCCGCGGAGTTTAGAAGAAGGCGTCGGACTCCCCTGGAACTGGAGTTCTTCTGGAATTGGAGTTTCAGACGGCTCTCGGCCGCCATGTGGGTGCTGGGGATCGAACCTGGCTCCTCTGCAAGAGCGGTCGGCACTCTTAACCGCTAGGCCATCGCTCCAGCCCCAATGGTCTATTTTCATTCTGCTACAAGTGGAGATCCAATTATCTCAGCATCATTTATTGAAGATGCTGCCTTTCCTCATTTTTCTTGGCACCTTAGTCAAACACCAGTTGGCTAAAATTGCATACAGTCATGTTTTATTTTGTCATATGCCAATAAATGCCATTTTATGACTCAGCTGTTTAACATAATTTGAGATATAATATGGTAATTCCGCATGTATTTCTGTTTGTAGTCTGAATTGCTTTGGGTCTTCAGAGTGTTTTGAGATTCCATATAAATTTTAGTACGTTTTAATATTTCTGTGAGAAAGTCATGGAGATTTTGATTCACAATGCATTAAATTTATAATTGTCTTAGTAGTATGTTCATTTTGACAATCTTAGTTCTTCTAACTTATAAGCATGAGAAGTGTTCCATCTCCTTGTGTCTTCTTTAAGCTATTTCTTTAAAATTCAAAGTTTTCATTTTAGACATCTTTAACATCTTTGGTTATGTTTATTCCTAGAAAATTTATATCTTTTGAGGCTACTGTTCATGGGATTGATTCCATGAACTCTGATTGTTCCTGTTATAAAGAAAGGATAATGAATTTGTAAATTGTTTTTGTATCTTGCCACAAAATTTAAAATTCTAGAAAGCATTCTATAATTTTAGAATTTTTCTGGTGTAATTTTGGTGATCTTTTATCAAAATATTTGTTAAAATGGATATTTTGACCTCTTCTTTATATGGCCATTTATTTCTCTCCTTTTATCTTCTTGCTTTACTTTTAAGAACTGTATTTAAAGAGAGTGGGAATTTTGGACAGCTGGAAATGTGAATACTTCCAATTTTTGTCCATTTAGACTCATGTGATCTAGGAGATTTTTCATATTGCATTAATTAAGTTGAGGTATTTTCTCTCCAGTCCAATTCCCTCTAGGACTGTTATCCTAAACACATTTGTGATTTTGTAAAATCATTTTTTGAATCTCTTGAGAGACCTTGTGAATTTTGTCCTTAAGTGCATTTATATGACTTATTGGATTTATTAACTTACATATATTTAAGCATCCATACATCTGTGGGAATAAAGCCAACTTGATCTTGATGTAGTATCATATTGCTGTGTGTCTGCATTTGGGTCATGAATATTTTGTTCATAAATTTCCCATCTAAATTCATTATGGATGTAAAGCAATAAATTGTTGTGCTTTTTTGGTTATTTACATGATTTGGGACTTCGAGTAACACTCGCTTCATAGAAGGAGTTCAAGAGTCCTCAATCTTTTTTCTCTCTTTTGAAAAATTTAAGTAATATTGCTTGTATATCTTCTTTGAAGTTCTGGTAATATTCTGCTGTTAATCAAACTAGATCTAGGCATTTTTACTTAGGAAGTTAGTAGTAATGCTTTGATTTCCTTATTAATGTATAGATTTGTATGAACTATTGGTTTCTTCATGCTCAAACTTCAGCAAATCCACTGGATTGTGAATTTCGTACATTTCTTTCAGATTTTCTAATCTAAGATTTTGAACTACTCCCTTATAAACGCCTAGAAATTTGAGGTGTTGATTGTGATGTTTCCTCTTTTGTCTATACTTTTGTTCAAGTGGATTTGATCTTTCTTTCTTTTGCTTATCTGTCTAAGTGAATGTCTTTCAAAGAAAGATTATTATTTCAGGGGCTGGAGAGATGGCCTAGCGGTTAAGAGCGCCGACCCCCTCTTGCAGAGGACCCGGGTTCGATACCCAGCACCCACATGGCGGCTAAGAACCGTCTGTAACTCCGATTCCAGGAGAACTCCAGTTCCAGGGGAATCCGAGACCCTCTTCTGACCTCCGCGGCATTGCACGACACGGGTGCACAAACCTGCATGCAGACAGTACATTGATACACATACTGAAATAAATAAAAAATAAAATAAAAAAAAATAAAAATAAAACACAAATGGAAAGAATCAAGAACAACTAATGAACGCTGACTGCTATAATATATTAACCTATTGGTATGGAACCCAAATACTTGGATGGTACCTTATCAGGTATATCATATCCATGTAAAAAAAATGCAGTAGCTACCAAACTGGGGACTATAAAGTCACCTACTACTGGGGGCCGACCTGGATTACAGTATCAAATGTGGGTTCCTCCTCAAAGAATGGGCCTTAAATCCAATTGGAAATTTGCTGGCTGTACATATACTAGATGAGCCACTATTGCACCACTAAGAACATCTTGCTTGACATGTCATAATGCATTACTCGGGGACTATCATTAAAAAAATCCTTTTAGACCATTCTCCCCAACAGTCTACATAGCTCCCTCTGAGAAGTCCTGGAAGCCCCCAAATTAAAAAAGAAGTCTCTTGTGATTAATCTTGCTTACCATAAGAAGAAGACAGTAAGTCCTTAGTGCTGGAGACATGGCATGGTGTGGGAATGGGAAAAGAGTTCCAGCTGGTACCAAGCTGAAACTCTCTGCCATTGGGAGCCTCTATATTTTATTTTATAAGGCATCTATTTACTCTTTGACATGTATAGGCTCAGGGTGTTGGAGATTTTTATCAACCATTCTAGTCCATATCACTTGTGCTTCACTCAACTGTAAAACTCCCAAGAATTGTACAGCTATACGTGGCCTTTGTACCATTTGCAAATTTGTTTTTCATTTGGTAATGCAGATGTTCTCAATACCTCTTGAATGTGTTCCACATCTATAAAACACTCAGATGATAATTTCCATATATTAAATCATACATAAACAATGTCTAACAAAGCATGGAAAAATTTTTCCAATTGTAACAATATTCTTCTCCAAAAATCCATGATATAGAAGCATTAATTTAGTTGGTTCTGTACTAGCTTTAGTCATTTTCCTGAGGTCACCCAGTATCCTGGAACACGGAGCTTTCCTATATTTCCTTATCCTTAATAAACTCATTGGGGTTCGCTCAAGCTGCCTATCCCTGCATAGGGCAAAAGAGGATTAGGGCTCCACTTGTCCCTGCTGCGCTTGTTAATGACCTGGTTCAGGCAGGCCCTGGATATGACACCTCACTGTAGCCACAACTGTTGTCACTTTATTAACCACACTTGGTTGGTGGGGGATGTCACAGCTAGGCAAACTGCCACCACATCTAGCATAACATTTCTCAGGAGAGAAAAATGTACACAATATATTGTAGGGGAGATAACTATCTAATCCTAGGACATTTTTATATTCTGTATGCCTTTTGTGAGCTGTTCCTCAGGGTTTGAAGGGTTACAGAATCTCTCTAACACAGAATTTAGTTTTTTGTCCATTTTTTCTTTAAGAACTTGAGCTCACACAAATCTGGCCACATTTGCCTTCAAGAAACTCAAGCAGACCACTTTCTGTGCTTTGTCTTTTTCATATCGCTTTTAGGTTGTTCTATTCCTTTACAGACACACTTTACATGCTGACCTAAGTCACTTAGTTCTATCAAAGTCTCTCTTACTTTGTTAAGATCTTACCCCTACTTAAGGGACTCAGCAAAGCCACCTATGCTCCATACCAATCAGCCTTGTTGAATAAAATTTAAAACTTTAATCTTTAAGTAAATTTTAAACACAGTACAATCCTGCCCTGTGAACTGGGCACCATACATTGTTTTCCTAATACCTAATTTTCTCAGTAGTACCTGGCCCTCCTCTAATGTCCACCAAACACTGATATCCATGGCAACTTCTGGTGGGTATGATCAGGTATCATTAATTGCTCATAGAAGCCAGTCCATCCGGGATTGTTTCCCCCTATACTGCCTAAGGTTATGCACTTTATATCTCACATAGGGATGGGTGGTTATATTGCTTAGCTTTAATGTTTCTGTAGCATTTAATAATATCATTTGTTCTCATAACTCACATCCTCACAAGCCACATAATGAGGGGCTCCTTCACTGGTTGTTTGAAAGTCTTCCTTCTCTTCAACCGCTCCAGTGGTGAATATTCTCTAGTTGCTATAGTCTCTTTCACCTAGACTGCTGTCAAATTGTCTAGGCCTCTGTCAAGATGAGGAAATGTAGACTTCTCCTTTCTTTTTATAAAAGGACAAAACAGAGAGGCATCTGCAGCTCTTTCTAGATCACTCCCTTCTGAATCACTTTCTATCTTCTCACTTGGTTCCAGGTTTTGGAGTCCTTGAGTAAGCCTTATATTTTCAGTCTAAATTGGGCTCTCTTCCTTTTCTGGCCACATTACTTAAAAAAAAACAGCATACTAATACTTCTCTTTCTTTTTCTGTTTTATGTAATTTACTGGCAAATTCAGAGGCTGATAATGAAGAGGCCAACCTCTTATTTCTTTCTTGCTTTAATTCCACTTTTAAGCCTTCATTCTCCCTCAAGGCTATTACTTCCATCTAGGAAAGATCTCTTTTTTAAAAAATAAAAATTTATTTATTTATGTGTATGAATGTACTGTCTGAATGTAGGCTTGTGCACCCGTGTCGTGCAATGCTGCGGAGGTCAGAAGAGGGTCTCAGATTGGTCAAAAGAGGGTCTCAGATTGCCCTGGAACTGGAGTTCTCCTGGACCTGGAGTTCTCCTGGATCTGGAGTTCTCCTGGAATTGGAGTTACAGATGGTTTTCAGCCGCCATGAGGGTGCTGGGGATCGAACCTGGGTCCTCTGCAAGAGCATTCAGTGCTCTTTACTGCTAGGCTATCTCTCCAGCCCCAGAAAGATCTCTTTTTAAACAAAGCAGAAGCCATGCCCCATCTACAGCTGCTTGCTGAAACTTCTGACCTTGGCAATATTCCCAGTGCTTACAAAGTTTGTTCTAAGGCATCCACTGTTTTGAATGCATGGAACATTTATGTAACAGACCCCTCCACTCAAGGAGGCATGCCAATCTATACCATCCAGAAAATCAGGAATGTTGTCCTGTGATTTCCTCCACAGATATCATCCGCCTAGGTGATTGACTTCACTTTTGGTTACACAACTCACTATCCACTGCACTCTCCATGCCATTGTCACTACATCCAGTAATACTACGGGAATAATTCACTATGCCAAAATTTCCTATGCCCACATTGTCCCTTCACATAGCTGCCTTTTGGTTGCTGGTTTCTCTCCCCATATAAAAGGAAATATCATTGCTCTTCCCAAACTCATTCTTGCTTTTCTTATATCCTCCTCAACTCTAACAATTGGTAAAATTCCTTCTGGGTGTCACAAGTGATTTTTGTAATTGATTTTCCTCAATAAGTCCTTCAAACAAAGCAAGGTCTTATTACTCCAAATTGCTTTTGGATAATCATTATGTTTATTTGGGCTTACTAACAGAGTAATGGATGAGGGGATTGCTTACAAAATGTGGGCACTCTCTCCATGGCCACCTAGGAAATCTCCACAACAGCATGGACCCTGTGATCTACCTGTAGCTGCCCAAAATGGCAAAGGCCTTAGCCTCTATTCTGCTTCATCTGCTCATAACCTTAGTCCCCAAACCCCACATATAACTAAGGCCAACTGGTTGGTTGAAAGGCATACTGAATCTCTCTGGCTTTCCTTTCCTGTGGAGCATCAATAGTCAAATGTGTTTATGGTGATCCAAACCAGTAGATGAAACATAGCTTGATATTATAGCTTGCTAGTACAGCTTTCCAGGTGGAGGACCGATCTATACAGCATGACAGATGCTAATATATTTCAAAGAGTACTTATTTTTCTTTGATTTCTTTTTTGACACATTCATCACTTAGGAGTATGTTGTTTAATTTTCCTGAGTTTATTTAGTTACCACACCTTCTTTAGTTGTTGATTTAAAAATTGCTGCACTGTTTTCTGCCAAAATGCATGGAATTATTTCATTTTTTTATTTGTTGAGGTTTGTTCTGTAGTCTAATTTAGAAAAACTTAAATGGGGTAAAGCATAGAATGTGCACCCACTGATGCATTGATGAATATTCTGTAGATGTCTGTTAGGTCCATTTGATGTATGATAAATTTTATTTCACATGTTTATTTTTCACTGTCCTGATGACTTGTCTTTTTGATAAATAAGGATATTGATGCCAGCTACTATTACTGAGTCAGTATTATTCTGTGTCTTTGAGTCCACTAGGTATTACAATATTTTACTCTGGTTTTCCAGAAGACCTAAGCTTTATTTATCTTCCCCCTCTCTTTCTCCATCTAGCATTCTTCTTCTCTCCCCAGTTAAAGTGTCCCCACTTTTTCCATTTTCCCCTTCACATACCTGTCTCATATTATCCCACTCTCTATTGATCTCCTTGTTTCCCTTTTCCTCATGGTTCCTCCAATCCCAGGCATCTCTCAACTCTCGTCAGTGAAGCTACTTCATACAATAGGATGCAATGAACACAGAATATCACAACTGCCCAAAGTGTGGAGAATTAGAGACTTCAGAGTGCATGTCCCTGGATAGGAATCTTATATTAAATCTTACTCATGCAGGACTTAGGCATCACTGTTTAAGAGGGGGTGGAAAGCTCTCAAGAGCTAGGGGTATTGCATGACCATAAGGAATGAGAGACTACAGGTTCCTGAGAATTTGCTCATATGAACTTACAGGAATGATGCCAGCATGAACAAGACACATGGACATTCAGTCCGATAAAAAGCAGCATAGAACTGGGGAAGTGCATGGCAGGTTCCAACATTAGCAGAGGAACTATTGGCAGCTTATCACTGCTGAGGGAGTATTAAAGGACTGACACTACATAGGCTTAACAGTCTCCAGTCAATAAACTCACACTGCCAGTCATCTAGGGACACAATCTTCACCTGATAAACTTGACATATAATGCAGAATGTATGGAAATATGTCTGCAGTCAATAGAGGTTGCATAAATGGAGGTGGTCTAAATATGACTGATTATGTTCTACATGTGGACAGTCAATAGAGGTTGCAAAAATGGAGGTGGTCTAAATATGACTAATTATGTTCTACAAGATCTAACAATGCAGAGATAGCTCAGCAGTTAAGAACACTTGTTCTTCTGGAAGAATAAGATATGATTCTCAGTACCGAGTTGCAACTAACAACTATCATTACCTCTATAACCTGTAGACCCAACACCTTCTTCTGGGCTCCACAGACATTGCATAAATGCAGGCAAAACATTCATACACATTAAATAAAAATAATAAAATATATTTAAATAAATACACAGTGGGTGGGTCTGACTTATCAGGGTAACTTTTTGGGTCTTTTAGCATATTCAGGGTATTTTTTAATGGACTAAACAAAATGGAGCCTAAATCCAACATTGGGAATGGGGAGAGCATGGGAGGTAGTTAACTAAGTAGAGTATCAGAGCCTTGGCACGGAGAAAGAAGTTTATTTTTTAATAATATATTTTTTTCTTTCCAAAATACAAAAATTATATGACAATAAATTCACAAGTTACAGCACTTTTTATATTGAATTTTTGGAAACATAGTGGAATATAGGTTAGAGATAATACTATTGAATTTCTCAACTGTCAGCAAAGAACTTCCCACATGTAACAGAGGGCAAGGTACCCAGGATTCTGAGACCATCGCAGTAGAGGAGGCACAGAAAGATTGTAAGATCCAGGGGAAGAAGCGAGTGACCATATGGAATAGAGTCCTACAGGCTCTGGGGATCTTCCTGATATGAACTTACAGTGCTAGTGAAGCCATGCACAAGACCCATGCAAGCTCAAGCAGAAAAAAATACAGAATTGTGAAAATGGGCAGCAGACCCCAATCTTAGCAGCTAATAATTACTGGATGGGCAGCTGTTAATTACTGGATGATATTAAGTTAGGGAGTCTAGCTAAACTGATTGGTCCCCATTGGATGAATTTGCAGTGAGGGACATCATTGGACACAACTTGACTTAAAAGGTCTTAACATAAATGACAGAATGCATGAAATCAAGTGAAGTGCAACTTTTTTAGTTGTGATTTCAGAACTGAATGTACAGGATCCTGGATCAGCAGATTGAGATTGAACAATTACATGAGCTACTTGGCTGATTGCTTAGTGTAATACTTCCTAGATCTGGGGCAAACTGAGCTAAGGTGGCAGGGTACTAGGCAGCCTTAGTTAAGAAGCTCAATGTAAGAAATCTAAGATGGGTTTGGTTCCCTGGAGAAACAGGCTGGATGGAGAATTGAGATGATAGGGATTGACTCATTCTGCCAAGATAAGATGTGTGCCATTCCAAAATGGGATGGAATCCTTGTGACCCAGAAAATTCTGAGAACTAAGATAGTAGGCCACTAGGGAATCAGTGTTTGTAATATGATTTATTTAAGAAATTCCATTTTTTATTTAATTCTAGATTTATGTTTGGAATAGATCTAGTTGTTTCATTAAGTTGTGTTTCCAATGTCTCCATCCATTTTTTAAATTAATATCCTATTTGAGTTCCTTGGAAATATTTATATTTGTTATTTTGAAGTCATTATCTAGTTCATCCCTTTGGATATCATTCTCAGGATATGTTACAATATTTTGAGAACCATACTACTGTGATTATTCATATTGCTTGTGTTTTTTTCACTGAGACATGGACCTCTTACCTGTGTGATCTTGTGATCTTGCTTCTTTTTATGAAGAAGTGACCTTGTCCTTGTCGAATATTTTCTAGTATCTTATTGTTTTTTTTTCCTCAAAATGCTATATTATGGCCCAGCTTCTTAGTGGATGGTGTTCAGTTTCAGGGATAATTTATTTTGACATAAAATTGGAATGAGAGGACTAGTCTCAGTTCAGCTAGTGATAGATGCAAGTTTTAAGAGAAGATTACATAGTTAATTCCAGAGTTCGGTACCAGGATGTTGGGATGGGAGTTGCTAGGTAAACAGGCTAAATGATAGATTAGGATGTGATTAGTTGTTTTTTTTTTTTTTAATTTCTGTTGATGTGTAAGTTGTTTCATGGCCAGAGATAATGATGAGAAGTCTGGGGCAAGGAAGGATGCAAGAGATCCTGGCTGGGCTGAGAGCAGACAAGGCAATGAGAGGCTCACTTGGTCAAGTTTGGAGGGGCCTGCAGATCTGGGACAGGATGAGATCCCCTTGTATACGTATCATTAATGTGGTCTGCAAGAAAACGTTTTTTAATATGCTCTCCAGATTTGTATTTTAAACGTTCATCTCATGGTAAACTATTAAAGAGCATGTCTCATATTTCCCTAAATATTTTTCTTAAATTTATCCTGGATAACCTCAGGATTTTCAAAATTCCTTGCCATAATTTTTACCTTGGACTGAATTATTTGCAAATGCACTAATTCTATAAATTTTAGGTATATGTAAATGTCTAATTTTAGATAATTATTTTTATTTTTAATATATTTTCATATTTGTCTTTTGAAATTTTCATATTCGCATACAATGGGTTTCAGCCATATTCACCACCCACTTCTTGCTAAAATTCCTTTGAAAACTATGCTTTCACATCTCCCTCCCCATTTCATTTCCTTTATTTTTCTGTGAATCAATGAATCTTATTAGTTCTGCCAGGATATATTCATGTGGTGATGTCAAATGTACCAAGGATAACACAGTATGGAAAACACACTTAAAGAATGTTTAGAGCATTATTTTTTATCATTGATCTTATTTGGATAGTTTTTTTTTCTGAGCTCATCACCATTTATTATAATTGATGGAAGTTTTCACCATAGGCATGATTTGACTTGTTGATTTTGTAATTGTCCGTCTAACATTTCATGAACAATCTAAAATTAAGGAAAAGAATGCTGAACCCCAGTAAATAAGAATATTTCCAACTATTGGAATGTCAGGATACAGGTGAGTTGTAACCTTAATATGAACCCTTAACATTTGCAAATTTTATGGCATGAGAAAATATTGACTATAATCAGGTGGAAGTGGAATATTTGCAATCTGCATCAGTATTAATATTTGTACAAGCATATTTGTCACAAGAAATTGAGATTGCATTTTTTCAGGCAGTTTTACCCCAAGTAGTAAGATAGTAGCAATACTCAAATCACAGCAGCAGATAGGAAGAAAATAGATGGAAAAAACTGCTTTCTGATTACAATGAATAAAATGTTAATGTAAATATCACTTTAATATACCAATGTATAGGTTTAGAATATTGTGGCTAATGATGGTGAAATACTTTTTAAAAATTAGCAACACATGACATTTAGAAATCATGTAATCTTTCCTGAGTTGAAAGTTGGAATTTCTTTCAGTTTCTTTCATATGAAAGTACTTTTCAGAAGAATGCTCATTACAAAAAATAAAATACAGCGATAGTGAATCTGTGGGATTAGAATAATCATTTACTTTACTTTTGTTATGTATTTCCCTGTTGGTTGATGTTATTAACTGTTTTTTCTTAGAGTTCCCACCCCCCCTTCGTATACATTATTTTGAGAAGATAGGCATGTAACATTTTCAATAACAAAAAAAATTGGTGGAAATCTCTAATCAAGTGACTCTGAACAACAGGGAATTGTATCCATTCCAAGGATATATTTCTTATTTAGAGACAATAGAGAATAAGCACAGCTGAAGAAAAATGGTGTGATATTACTTCCACCTAGGGTGGTAAGGACATGAACATGGCTGTTCATCCTACAATGCACAAGATAGATAACAAATACACTGTTCTAATCCAAAAGTCAATAGTTCCAACTCTAAGAAAAAAACTGTTCTAACGGCATCCAGTACTGCTATTTTTATACTGTGTGTAGGTGATATTACTTGCAAAGATATTACACTTTCGAAAATGTGGTATATCTACACTGTGGAGTTCTATTCAGCATTAAAGAAAGGTGAAATCATGAACTTTGCAGATAAATGGAAGGAAGTAGAAGATATTATGTTAAGTGAAGTAACACAGTCCTAGAAAAAAACAAACTATGAATGGTATCCCTCATTTGTGGACGCTAGCACCAAATACATAGTAGTAAGGCAAACTGAGAAATCATCTATCTATCTATCTATCTATCTATCTATCTATCTATTAACATACAGTTTGCTTTCAGATGACATAATTTTGGTGTATGTGTGATGAACATAGATGCATATTTTGGAGCAATACAAATCAGATGGAACAACAACAAAAGGACTGGGTCAAAAAAGTGACTGAAACAGTAAACTTCAGCCCAAAACAATAAATCTCTGCATAGAAAAACTTTAAAAAGACTGAAAAAAATAAAATGAAAAAAATAATTTTGAGCTTGAACATGACCTCACATGAGATCAAAAACTAGTGTATTGTAATGACTTGGTTGTTCAGGAAAGATTTACATTCACATATTATGTCAGTCTAACAGGAAATTTCCTCAGTTTAAATCCTGGTAACATTAAGAATTATTCAATTTATGTTAAAACTTTAGAACTTGTTTCACTTTTCCAGTGTCAGCAACAGGCTTATAACATAAAACACATCTTTATATGATTAAAATCATAGCACTTGTGAATCCAGAAGATATCATATAGACTGGTGAAAATTCAACAATAATGCAGTTTAATCTATACACTAGCACTAAATTTTAGTGCAATATATTATACTCATCATATTAGTATGTTTATTGTGACTTGCAAAATCATTTTGTTATGCCATCAATAGTGTTGAAGAAACATTTATTTAACTGGTGAGATAACAAGATATTTATTCTTATTCCTTCAAAAAGATCCATATTTTTTTGGAAAGTTTTAAAATGTTCTGCTGTTACTTAGAAGCCTGGACTGTGCAGTTTGAAACATCTATATATTTGGACTCTTTGTAAAATATCTAGAAATTTAATCTCTTCCTTCCCAAGTTTCTTTTGGCATGAAGTTTCAGAATATTATTTTACAATGTGTCTAATCATTGAAGTTGTTTATTATATCATACATTGTATGGTAACACATGGCAGAGATAATATAGATCATTTTCTAAGTAGTAATTCTGCTAGAGACCAGCTAATTTTTTTAGAATAAACTTTAACTTCAGATAAAGGAAAAAAGATAAAATAAATTTTGAATGCTAAAACTTTGATTCAAGGAATTCCACCAAATTTGATGTTGGTTGTATGATAGTACGAAATTTACTAAAGGGAAAATACTATCATTTGAATTATATTTTTCAAGTCACAATTTGGAATACTCCCACTGACAAGTGGAAAATCCACAACACGAGTCTCCGGTTATAAGGACATACATATCACAAGCACATGTGACAGAAGCACTAATTTCAGTGACATCCTCTACAAGACATACTGGCAAAGAAACTAGGACCCCATAGTCTTTGATTTAGAGAATGGATTGAATGTATACGACCATCATATTCACAAATTTGAATGTATCAAAGAATTTAGTCATGGAACTCAATGATTCTTATGAATAGTTTACTATAAACTATCATGAGATATAGCTGCTGTTTCACACATTCAGACATTAAGTGTACATATTCTCTGAGTTGAAAACCAGGAATCTATTTTGTTCGCAAAATAAAATTTCTTTTCAGTAGAATATTCTAGACACACAATTACCCATTTTCAATAGAAGTTGCAGATTATTATGGCCACCAAAATAAATAATATTAAACATCATCACAGTATCTTTGAATTTCCCTGATAGTTAAAACATTCATATTCACCATTTTTCATATTATAATTGTCCTGCATATTCCTCCATTTGTGAAGTCACATATCTTGAACAGCAAATGAAAATTTTCCCAACCCTAAACAAATAAGTCTCATTAAAGATTAATTACGCCAATCTCCAGAGGACATACCTGCCATAATAAGCTTCAGTGGTCAGGGACTCACTTGGGAAGACAGAACCTCATTTGAGGAATATCCTTCATTGCATTGGCCTGTGAGCATGACCATGGGGGAAGTTTCTTGAACGGTAATTGATCTAAGAATTTAAAGCCATTTCAGTGGTGCCATTCCTAAGGTGATGTGTCTGGAGTCCATAAGAAAGGTAGTTGAAAGTGGGCTTATGAGCAAGCCAGTACGCATCAGTTTTCCATGGTCTCTACTTCAGTTCCTTGCTCCAGTTTCCTGACTTTGTTGCCTGCTCTGGTTTCACTTGAAGATGGACTGGAACCTGTGAACTGACATGAACTCTTACCTGTAGAAGTTGCTTTTGGGCAATGTCTTTTATCTCGACTACCGAAAAGCAAACAAGAAAATTATATTTTGAAGTGATATGTGTTGAAATAATTGAAGGTAGAAGAGTCGGTATTATTTTTCCCAGTGGTAAGATTCCAGAAAAACCACTGAACAAACAAGAAACATTTCTTTTTATTTTATTTTATTTATTTTTCTTTTTTTTATTGGCGCTTCGTGTATTTCATACATCATTTTCCAATTCAGTTCAGGCATATATCCCCTTCCCTTCCCCCACCCCACCCCTACCCATCCCAGATCATGCACTCGAATGCTTGTACTCACAGATTATCACTTATTGTTAAAAAAATGGAAACAAAAAACAGAGAAAGATGCAGAAAAGGTACGTAAGAAACTTTTCTAATGAAGTCATTTTAACTTAGATACAGCAGTGATTATTATTAGAAACCCTTCTCTAAACTTGAAACTGCTTTATCTCTCTAAGGGTTAAAGAAGAAATCCTTTTATCTAACAAACCTTACATAAAATAGTTTATTTCTTGAACAATTAAGAGAATGCAATAAAAGCTTGGATCATTAATATAGGCTTATATAGAGAGAAATATAGAAAAACCCACTCCTTTGTTGAAACCTTCAGCTTCATAGAAACTTAAAATTCAGGTAATATTGTGATTTATTAAAAAGATTTTAAAACAGTAAGCTTTGTTTCATTTTGTCCATGATAATCATAGTCTCATATATTTAAAAGTCTCATGTAATGGATGTAGAGATTGGTCAGTTATTAAGAGCACAGGCTGTTTTAGTGGAAATCTGGGTCCAAATCATAGCACCCACATAAGTGGCTAACAACTGTTTATAACTCAAGTTCCAGGGGAGCTAATACCCTTTTCTGTTCTCCTTTGGCACAGAATGACATGTGTGCATTTACATACTTGTAGGCAAAACAATTATATACATAAATTAAATATAAATTTGATAAAAATAAAAATCTTGTGTATAATAAAAAGCACATCATTTAAAATCCTGGAAATAAAAGAATTAACCAGTAAGAAATAAAAACATGAAATATGAGCTAAAACAATAGCATTGATTCTTCGTGCATTGTACTTCTTAGGTTATTTTAGTACCTTTGCAATAGTCTTTAAGAAATTGATGTTGACAACTCCTATAGAGGTCTGTACATGAGGGAAATTTTAAAGAGACATATCTTGATGTTCTCTAGTATATTCTTAAATATATCTAGCATAATAATAATTTCCCAAAGTGAAATTGAACTTTCCATCCCCTTTTTTTTGTCTTTTCGAGACAGGGTCTCCCTGTAGCCCCAGCTGTCCTGGAACTCACTCTGTAGACCAGGCTGGACTTGAACTCACAAAGATCCACCTGCCTCTGCCTCCCAAGTGCTAAGATTAAAGGCGTTCACCACCACACACAGCCACATCCCTTATTTTAAATAGAGATAATGTTACTTGCAACTATGTTGATACTGAAAATAAGAGCCCTGTATAAATATCTAATGTTTCAGGTTATTTTCATGTAATTTATAAAGCAAAGACATTGACCAATATTCTTTCATGGATCTGGTTTTCATGTCACCTTTCTCACTTTTTTCTCTTTTGTGCTAATAGGGAGAGAAGACCCATTTCATGATATCTCTTGTGATGATATTGTTAGTAATCAGCCAACTACTTATGGTTTCTGGGAACAAGAGAGAGTACATCTTAATAATGAGAATGAGGTTACAAGGTATGACAATTTGTATTATGCAAGACTTCTTGGAGAACAATGTGCAGAAAGGAAGACAGTAAAAAATGTACAGTCTGAGTGTATATTAGAAGGTCTGCATAAAACTGAGACATTGATGGTCATTCCAACTAATAAGAGTCAGACAAGAAAAAGATGCAGGAGCCCACAAAATTGGAGAGAGACACCGTGGGTAGAAAGTAAGTCAACTCCCATTTTGCTGAGCAAATGTTATTAGAATTGAAATATAATATATTAACAAAATATTGGAGTTTCATATAAAAATGAGAATGAGGCAAAGAGACTTTCTAGAAATCATTATTCTAAAGTATGAAGACAATATCTAACCATTTCTTAGTGCCATACCTGAATCTTTTGTTTGTGTTTTCTTCCTTTTTAAGTACTTAGTAATGCTTCATTCTGTAAAGTAAGGGTTATATGTCTACTCTTTGTCCTTCAACAAATTTCTTTTCTGTAGCATGTTTTGTAAAACAACCAAAACTTGTGAATCTGTGACAGAGAGTGTTTGTGAATTTTTGATGATAGACATTGTGCATCATGTTTGCTGAAGTATCAAGGCATTTTTGATGTTTCCTTATTAGTTAATGACATTCATCAATTGTACATGATTGTTGGTCATTGGTATTCATCCTTCTTATAGTCATACCATAAAAAGTATTGTTGTGAAGTGATAAACAAGCAACTCTTATGCGAACACAATTGGGGCTCTTAGTGAGGAATTTAACATTTAGAAAAAAACTTTAGCTTTTTAAAACTTACCTTGAGTCTAGTGCCATAATTATCTACTGTGGAGTGACAAAAAAAATTTCCTACTACAAATAATGCAAAAAATAACTTCCCAGTTATTCTGTACATATTCTGGGTACAGACTCAGTAATACTGATATTGAAAATAAAAAAAAACATGTTCTAGCCACGGAATTGCTAAATCATTCATGGTGAAAACATGGATGATAACATACTTACCAGATGTATCAAAAGCAATTTGCTTTTTTTTTTACATCATGCTGAGTGAAGTAACACAGTCCCAGAAAAACAAATGACGAATGGTATCCCTCATCTGTGGATGCTAGTGCCAATTACCCAGTTGTATGTATTTCTTGTGTAGGGTCCCTGAGCTTTTGTCCAAAGCAGTTGGGCATAATGCATATTGGAAACAACAACAACAACAACAACAGAAAGGACTGCATCAAAGAACTGACTGCAACAGTGAACCTCTGCTCAAAACAGTCAACTTCCTCATGAAAAATATTGAGAAAGACTAAGAGATGAAAAACATGTTTGGCAAAATACATGAGTTCTGTCAGGGTGGGGGAATGGGCGGGAACACGGGTCTAGATTTGTTAAAAAAATAAAAATAAATTTCTGTGAAATAAAAAGCAATTTGCTTCTAAAATATGTTATTACATAAATCTGATAGACTTTCTACTATCACACTGTAGGTTTTTCAGTATGACTTTGCTTAAACTGCATTAGGTTCAGTTTTTTTATTTGATATGAGAGACAATTCATATCATCCCAAATCCTGAAAAAACTAAAGACATACAGCAAACACAACAGATATCACTTTTCCCATGATATCTTCATGTTTTCAAGTCATTTGCTTGGAAGCTAATGATATTCCTCATTCAAAATATGACTCTCATCTTCTCTAAGGCTTAATAGTCATTAAAATAAT
>VZQC01004941.1:575361-592929 GCA_009823505.1 Rhizomys pruinosus
TGCACCACCATACCAATCTAGGGCATAATTTATGTTTTCTTTTAGTGAAGGGTGTAACAGGAAATTAGATGTGGATGGTGCTGAATCTGTACATTACTTTTGCCACACTATCCATTTAAAATACTAATTTTTCTGATCTATGGGGTTGGAAAGTCATTTCATCCCTTTCTGTCTTCAATTTCAAATCTTTTATTGACATTTAAATTTTTCATGGTAAAATTCTTGTTGCAAAATCTTATTCCTATGTATGCTGTATTTTGACTGTTGTGAATGGAGTATAGTAGTAAAATTGAGAAATGTATGCACAGAATTATCAATATATTAGATGGAAGAATTTTATAAAGCTTCCAACAAAATGAAAAATAAAAACTTGAAAGTGGTCAGGTAGGGTGGTGCCTGCACTAAATTTCAGCACTCCAGAAGCACAGATATGCAGACGAATTTCCATGGCATATCTTAGACTCTAAAATCTTTAAGCACATGCTAATTGTTCATCTCTGTTCTGGGATGCTAGTAATTTTGACTCTCCTACAAGATTCAGATTTTTAGTGAATATAATGGCATAATTGTGACTTTGAGATTTTTTTTTTAAATCCAATTAGAGGTATTCCACATCCTTGAATTCAGACGATATTTCCGTGAAGCTTGACTTCTTTTACTATACAGGTCCGTGTAGAAGGACAACTGTATTTTCATTCTGACCATTCCTTCTTTTAATATATCTCTTGATTCTCTTTCTGTGCATGTGCTTCTCTTGGTCTCTCCATCTCAGTCTGATAATTTTGATGAGATCGTCCTCCATAAGCTCCAAGTGTTTAGACTATTTTGTCTCAAATTCATTGTTCTGTTTTCCTAGTCTTAAGAATTTCAGCCTTGCTGGAGGAAGCAAGTCATTGTGTGTATGATTTGAGAGTGTATATCTTGCCCTGCTCTGTTCTGTCTCTATTTCCTTTGGGTGTTTACAAATAAGAATACTCAGTTTTCTGCTTCATCTATCTATACTGGCAAGCTTCCATGCCCTGACAGACCGTATCTCTCTTTATCCGTGAGCCCAATAAACTCTTCTTTGTATCAATTACCTAGGTAATGGTGTTTAATCACAGAAACAGAAAATTAATACAGAATTTGCAGTTGAACACTGTGAGCAGAGCTTAATGGATCATTCTAGTGGAGGCCAGCTCAGGATGGGGCAAAGGAAGACATAAAAGTTGCTTAATATGTAACATGAATGAATATTTTGGCCAGGGAATTGCCAATCATCTATCCAAGGCTAAATTTAAAATAAATAATGGTCTAATTTATTTTGCAGAAGAAAATTTAAGACAGCCTAATATAGAAATGGTGAGGTGGCTATTAATAGCACATATTATGCATATCTACAATGAAAAAAGAACATGTGGGGCTGAAGGAAATACAGAATGTAGAGTTTGGATGGAAAAAAAATTACTAGGAATCTTAATAATTTTGGAACCAAGGCATATGATAAAAGACAGTCTCTCTTCGATAGGGAGTTTAGAGCCATTAATAAAAGAATTCCAGAATTGCCCTCGAATGATGAAAAAAATTACCTTCTGTGCAATTAACCACCCAGCTAAGCTTCCAGTTTGCGATAGGAAAAGGCAGAAAATCAATACAAATGAAAAATCCTCTTAATGTGGCTCAAGGGGCCAAGGTCCATCTGAAGATGGCAGAAAAAAATGGGCAATGTCTTTCACATGGGTTTAAGAAACATTAAAATTTATTCTTTTTTCAAACTCTATATAATTTTATTTAAGACAAAGAAGTATAATCTTTTAATCTTTTTTTAAGTGTATGAATGTACTGTCTTCATGTAGGTTTGTGCACCCGTGTCGTGCAATGCTGCAGAGGTTAGAAGAGGGTGTCAGATTTCCCTGGAACTAGAGTTAAAGAAGGTTCTTAGCCACCATATGGGTGCTGGAAATCGATCCCAGTCGTCTGCAAGAGCAGTTGGTGCTCTTATCCACTGAGCCATCTCTTCAACCCTCTTTTAATCTTTTAATCTGACCATACACTGTCCTAAATTTGCTTAAGAAAAGTCCTGATGGATTCAGGATATAGTGAACCATGTGCCCCTATATTTGCTCCTATTCTTTCAGTCTAGCCAACCAGGAATGAGGTAGAAGCCAGACCCCAACCAATGGAGAAAGATGCAGTATCATATTGTTGGGAATAAAAATCTATTAAGCTTCCATGTTTAAATTCATTTCACTTTCTTTGTGTGTCCTTTGACCTCAGATTATATATCTAATATGGGGCTGAATTTAGAGAAATGAACAATGCTAAAATGAGCAGGTCATTGATTTTTTTCTAAGCGGATGCTGGGAAGCATATGACACAGGAGTTTCTGTGTAAAAAATACCCTGACAGGACAGGAGACTCTAAGAGCCCATTGTGTGAAGATTGGCAAGAGAGACCCATCAAGATGTTGGAGATAGAAAAACCATGAAATCTTTGTCAAGGAGAGCACGATATCCGGAGTAGTAACATCCTGATTTAAAGAAAATGAATGTTTTAGGCAGCAAAGGTGAAGTGGCTGAGCCTCCTAAGCCTTTTATAAGAAATATGCAGTTAAGGACAGTGATTTTAATATTGAACTAAGTGCAATTTCCATTATGATATGTTCATGAACTTATGGGGACCAGGGAAAGGAAGGCATTGTTTTCAATGAGAATATCCCTATAAGCTCAAATATTTGAAAAACATGATGCAAGTCGGTGCCATTTTATATATACTTTTCTGAAGTATGGTCACTCTGGAAGAAACACATCACTATGGGCTGCACGTGTAGAATATATTCCAGTCTGAGTCTTTATGCTTCCTGTACCTATATGAAGTGAGCATTCAGTTTTCTGCTCTAGCCAACTCTGGTCCCATTCTTTCCAACTTTTCTGGAATGATTCATGTCAGGAACCATATGCTCAATAAACTCTTACTTCTATAAATTATTGTGATCATGTTGTTTTATCACCTACAGAAAGCTAATACATTCTGTATGTCTATCTCAATCTTTTTCACTCTTCTGCAAAGTAATGGTACTGAGTGTAGAGAGTGAATTCTCTTTGGGATTTTCTTCATCTTAAACAGTGTCTCCAATCTTCCCATGTGTCACTGACATCACACTAATGCAAAAAATACTACTTCAATTGTCAAATAAACTCTCACAGTGACCTCAGCACTTTCTTTTCCTTTCAATAATGTTTCCTTTATTTCGTTGCTACTGAAAATTGTGCTTTCCTGCCATCACTAACCTAAGTAGATAGTTCCAAACTAACCCTTGTAGGATTATTCACTGGAAAGTCCAGCATTCCTAGAATGGGTATAATTTGCCATCCTTTTGTCCCTTCATTGTGGTTGTTTTTTTCATCAAAATTTCAGAGCAGTGTTGTATGACAGTTCTGATTTTTTCAGTTACTTTCTGTATTAGGCTAAATATGTAGGCATCCATTTTTATGATGTGCTTATTTTTTAAGTCTGACTCATCTCTTTTTTTATTGTTTTTGAGGTACACTAATATCTTAATTTATTCATATTTTTCAAAGTTATATTTCCTTATAGTCTTTTTGAATTGATGTTTTGTGTATTTCAGACATAGTTTTTCAATTCAGTTCAGGTATATTTGATTTTCACTTCCCCCCACCCCACACCAGATTATGCATTCTGCCATAAATGTCCTGCACCTTTCTCTCAGGCTTTTTTTATGTTTAGGAATTCACATTTTCCTCCATTAATTTTATATCACTCTAAACTATGGATACATACTCCCCACCCATATACAGTAATTACAGAGTCTGATGGTGGGGGGATTCTAGAGCCCATTGAGAAATTCATATTATAACAACATAGTTGCTTTCAGATAAACAGAAATATAACAATAATATTATTCAGGTTTCCTTTCATCTGGGGGATTTGGTGTTAGCATCCACAAATGAGGGAAACCATTCTCTGTTTGTCTTTCTGGGTCTGTGTTACTTCACTCAGCATAATGGCTTTGAGCTCCATCCATTTACCTGCAAAGTTCATAATGCCATCTTTCTTTATAGCTCCATAGAAGTCCATTGTGTACATGTTCTACATTTTTGTCATCCACTCGTCTGTTGAGGGGCACTTGTACTGATTCCAGCTCTTTGCTGTTGTGAAGAGAGCTGCAATAAACATGGATGTGCATGTATCTTTGTGGTAGGATGAGTCTTTGGAGTATATACCCAGAAGTGGTATGACTGGTCAGGTGATAGGCTCATTTTGAGTCATTTAAGTGTTCTCCACACTGCTTTCTGTAGTGGTTGTACAAGTTTACATTCCCACCAGCAGTGGATGAGTGTTCCCCTTTCCCCACAACCTTTCCAGCATCTGTTGTCTTTTGTTTTCTTGATCTTAGCTAGCCATTTTGGAGTGAGATGATATCCGAGAGTGGTTTTAATTTGCATTTCCTTAATTATTATTGATGTTGAACAATTTTTAAGAAGTTTCTCAACCATCTTTAATTCCTTACTGATGAAGTCTATGTTCAGCTCTTTACTCCATCTTTTGAGTAGGTCATTTGTCTTTAATTCTTTGTTTTTTCGAGTAGTTTATATATACTTGACATTAATGCTCTGTCAGATGTATCACTGGAAAAGATTTCCTCCCACTCTTTGGGGTTTCTCATCACCTCCTTGATTGTTGCTTTCACTGTACAGAAACGTTTGAGTTTTATGAGGTCCCATTTCTTGACTGTTGACCTTACTTATTGTGCACCTGCTGTCTGATTTAGAAAGTCTTTTCCTATGCCTATGTCTTGTAGGTTGTTGCAAATTTTTCTTCTATCACCTTCGGGGTTTCAGGCTTCATATTGAGATCTTAATTTTTGCACAGGGTGAGAGGCAGGGGATAATTTTGTTCTACAGATAATGATCCAATTTTGTCAGCACCATTTGCTGAAGATTCTATCTTTCCTCCATTGAGGGTTTTTTGCCCTTTTGTCAAATATGAGGTGGTTGAAATTGTATGAGCTCAAATTTGGATCTTCAATTTTGTTTCTTTGGACATGTCTGTTTTTGTGCCAGTACCAGGCTGTCTTTATGACTATGGCCCTGTAATATAGTTTGAAGTCTGGAACAGCAATCCCCCCCCCCCCCCTGTATCGCACTTTTCATTCAGGCTTGCTTTAGCTATTTGTGGTCTTTTGTTTTTCCATATGAATTTAAGGATTTTTTTCCAAGTCTGTGAAGAAGCTCATAGGGATTTTATTTTGGTTTGCATTGAATCTGTATATCAACTTTGATAAAATGGACATTTTTATTATATTAATTTTCCCAATCCATGAGCACGGGAGGTCTTTCCATCTTTTGATGCCATTTTCAACCTCCTCCTTCAGGGGTTTAACATTTTTGTATTAGAGGTCTTTGGTATCTTTGGTTAGGTTTGTTCACAGGTACCTTACAGTTTCTGAATGGGAAGGTCTTTTTATATTCCCTCTTCACTTGTTTATTTTTGGTGTAAAGAAAGGCTACTGATTTTTATAGTTTAATTTTGCAGCCCAACAATTTTCTAAAACACTTAATCATTTCTAGAAGTTTTCTGGTGGAGTTTTTAGCATCCCTTAGGCAAATGATCATATCATCTGCAGAAAAGGATAGCTTAATTTCTTCTTTTCTAATTAGTACTCTTTTAATTTCATCCTCTCTTGTCTTATTGCCCTAGCAAGTGTGTCAAGCACTATGTTGAAGAGGACTGGCAATAAGCACCATCTTTTCCAAGTTCTCACCTTTAAGGGAAATGGTTATAATTTTTCTCCATTTAGGATGATGTTGGCAGTGAGTGTGCTATATATGGATTTGATCATGTTGAAGAATGTTCTTTTCAGTCCTATTCCCTCTAGGACTTTAAACATGAAGGGATGCTGGATCTTGCCAAAGGCTTTTACTGCATCAATTGAGATGATTGTGTGTTTTTCTGTCTTTCAGCCCATTTATATGTTTATGATATTTATTGATTTACTTATTGATTGCATTCTTGGTCTAGGTTTCTATTTACTTTGTTGCTTTCTCTCTTTAATTGTTTAGGGATAGTTGTTTCTTTCCTCTGTTCTTTGGAATGCTTCTGGAATTTTCTGAAGTGTTGGTTTCTTAGACATTCTTTATTTTTGTTCATGTAGTGAAAGATTCTTCTTTCTCCCTCAAACATAATTGAGATTTTTGCTGTGTACAGTAGTCTGGTTTGGCATCTAAAGTCGTTTAATTCTGGGAATACTTTGGTCCATGTTATTCTAGCTTTCATAGTTTGCACTGAGAAGTCAGGTGTAATTCTGATGGTTTTCCCCTTAAATGTAACTTGTTGTTTTCCTCTTTTGGCTTTCAGGATTTTTTTCTTTGTTTTGAGCATCTAGTGTTTTGACAATTATTTGGTATGGGGAGTTTCTTTTCCTGTCCTGTCTACTTGGTATTCTATGTGCTTCTTGTATTTGTATGGGACTGTCTTTTTTTTCAGTTTGGGGAAATTTTCTTCTATTATCCTCATGAAGATCTGGTCAATAGTGTTGTCTTTGGATTCTTCTCCTTCCTCTATTCCTAGGATGTGGAAGTTTGGCCTTTTCATAGTGTCCCACATTTCCTGATCGTTCCCCTCTTGTGGTTTTTAAAAATGTTTTATAATCTTTACTTGAGCTTTCTAGTTGCTCCATGTTATCCTGCAGTTCTGATATTCTTTTTCCTGCTTCTTCCATTCTGCTTCTGAGGCTTTTTCCCATCTTTTCCTGGTAGTTGTATGAATGTTCAATATCCTTTTTCATTTCATCCTGTGATTTCTTTAGATTTTCCACTTCCCTCTGGAGCCTGGCATTCTCATCTTGTAGCTTCTTGGTTCATTGGTCATTTTCTGTTTTTATTTCAGCCTGGGATCTTTTCAGTGTTTCCACTTCCTTCTGGAGTTTGTCATTTTCTCCCTCTAGGTCCTTCTTGAGTTTTTCAATCTCTCCCCTTAGTTCTTTCCACTATTGGTCATTATATCCCTCTAGGTCCTTCTTGAGTTTTTCATTCTCTTCCCCTAGTTCTCTAATTTCTTTGAATATGCCTACAGTTGTTCTTCTAAGGTCTGTGTCTTGGCTTCTTTCCTCGGTCATCTCATTGTGAGGGATCTTCTGTAGGGTTGGTAGAGTTCGGTGTGGATTTATTATGAGCTTTTCACATGTTGTTTTTTCTTTTTGTCTTGGGCATGTGGATTTGTCTCTTTATTTTTTCCTTTAAATTCTCGCAACTCAAAGTTGGCTGCAGAGACTATTCTCACCAATGCTCCACCTGTTAGTTGCTCTTTACCAGAGCTCTACCAGGATGAGTGGGGAGGGCCTGGTTTGGATTGCTCCATTGTCCCTTGCACCAGCACCCCCCCAAGGGTCAAGCCAGGACCATCTTGTCTCACAAGCACCTCACTGACTCATGCTGGCTGTCTAGAGTCTGAGCTGGGACATCCAGGGGCAGGTTGTGTGCTCCCCAAGGGTCAAGGCAGGTCCACCTTGACTCACCGGCACCTCCCTGACTCCTGACGGCTCTCATCTCTTTTAAATCAAATTAATATATCACAAATAGGAGAGACGAGAAAAACAGTTCTGGAAGACAATGCACAGAAATTCCAATAGTACTATTGTCAATGGAGGAATAAATGTTAAGCCTTATAATAGGAACTCCACTCCATGAAGCACAATTGTCATTTCTTACGTCTCGTAGGAGAATATACTGAAAATGACAAGAGGCAAGAAGAATACTCAGCAGCTCATTCAATATTTTCTAAGGAATCTAGATCACAAGAAAGCAACAATGAAGTACGGATGATAGCTCCATGGGACAGATCTCATAAAAGAGCAAGAAACCAGAGCCCCAAACTACCAGGATGCAAGAATGGTTTGAATGTGAGTCATTTCTGAAATGTCTTAATTCAATTACATATAATAGAATGTGTGGGGCTTTTATCATCTTATGTGAAGCCAGGGTATTTTCCAGAATTCAGCACAACAAATATATAGTTAGAACATAAAAAGATCACAGTTACAAAACAGGGGGCTTTCTGAAGCTTTTCTAGCAAGTGATTTTCTGTAGACAAACTGAAAAATACTTTGTATTATTGAGCCTTTATTTGGGGGATAAATGTTTGAAGCTGGTAAGGCAGTATTTCAGTGTATCATTGACATGAGATTATTTAATTAGTGGCAAAACATAGTCACTATTGTTTTGGTTTGGGGAGTTCTTTGAATTTTTATTGAAGTTTTGTGCAATACATACAACATTTCTTAATCAAATTTAGACCCCTTCCCCCTTCCTTGCCCCCCAACTGCCATAGCCCATGCATTCTGCAACACGTATCTTGCATCTTTTTCTCAGTCTTTTTTACAGTTTTTTGATGTAGAAGCTTACTGTTTGGGGCAGAATATTATTTTCCATTTAGTTCTCTGACCAAGACTTCTTTGTTGTTGGGGGTCCTTGCAATTTGTATTGCACCAAACTATCCATATATACACACCACACATATACCACAATATGACTTCTGAAAAGAAACTATATGTTAATTCCAAAACATGCTCAGGGATTCACATTTTAACAAGAGAGTTGTATGAAAGTAAAGAATAAAACATTATTTTACATTCCTACATTACATAACTGGTTCATGAGTAACACCAGGCATTATATTTACTAAAAATGTAAGAAAAACGAATTATTCATTTTGCCTTACAAAGAGAGATTTGGTGCTAGAATCCACAAATGAGGGACACTATACATCTTTTGTTTTATTGGAACAATGTTACTTCACTGAGAATAATGTCTTCTAGTTCCCTCCATTTACCAGCAAATTTAATGATGCCATCTTTCTTTGTGTTGCATAGAATTCCACTGTGTAGACATATCATATTTTCTTTATTCACTCATCAATTGAGGGACAGTTGGCTTGCTTCCAGTTCTACACTATTGAGAAGACAGCTGCAATAAACATGGGTGTGCAGGTGTATCTGGGGTAGGATGAGTCTTGTGTGTATATACCCAGGAGAGGTATGACTGGGTCAGGTAGTAGACCCAACTGAGACTTTTAAGCATTCTCCACACTGCATTCCATACGAGATTGCACAAGTTTGCATTCTCAACAGCAGTGAATGAGTGTTCCTCTTTCCCCACAATCACTCCAGCATTTACTATACTTTGTTTTCTTGGTCATATCCATTCTTTCCAGATTAAGATGAAATATTAAAGTAGTATTAATTTGCATTTCCTTAATGATTAACAAAGTTAAACACTTTTAAAGATGTTTCTCAGCCATCTTTACTTCTTCATTTTTGAAGTCCCTGGTTAACTCTTTACTACTTCTTTGGAGAGGGTCTTTTTGTTTTCTTACTCCTTTTTGGAGTAGTTTATATACTCTGTATGCTAATGGTCTGTCAGATGTATCACTGGGAAGGTTTCCTCCAACTCTGTGGGTTTTATCATCATTTCTTGGATTGTTTCATTCATTGTGGAAAAAACTTTTCTTCACGGATTTCAATTTTTCATTGTACGGGCTGGAGAGATGGCTCAGCTGTTAAGAGCACTGACTGCTCTTGCAGAGGACCCAGGTTCGTTTCCCAGAGTGCACATGGTGGATAAGAACCATCTTTAACTCCAGTTCTAGGTGAATCTGACGATCTCTTCTGCCCTCCATGGTATTGCATGACATGGATGCACCAACCTACATGCAGACAGTACACTCATATACATAAAAAATTATAAATAGGGGCTGCAGAGATGGCCTTGCGGTTAAGAGCGTTGACCGCTCTTGCAGAGGACCCGGGTTCGATCCCCAGCACCCACATGGCGGCCGAGAACCGTCTGAATACTCCAATTCCAGGAGAACTTCAGTTCCAGGGGAATCTGACACCCTCTTCTGACCTCTGCGGCATTGCACCACACGGGTGCACAAACTTGCATGCAGACAGCACATTCATACACATACAGAAATAAATAAAATTAATAAAAATTATAAATAAAGAATTTAAAATTTTTCTTTGCAGTAGATTTTAGTGTCTTTGGTCAGGTTTTTTCCTATATATTTTAATTTTTTGAGGCTATAGTGAATGGGAAGATCTCCTTATATTCCTTCTAAACTCTTCATAGTTCTAGGATATTTCTGGTGAGGTTTTTTGGCATCCCTTAGGTAAATTATCATGTCATTTGCTAAAAGGGATAGACTTCCTCTTTTCCAATTTGTATTCCTTTAATTTCATTTTATTATGCTATTGTTGTAGCCACCATTTCAAGCACTATATTGAAGAGGAGTGGGGTTAGAGGCCAGCCTTGCCAGGTTCCTGACTTTAAGGGGAATGTTTCTAATTTTTCCCCACTTATAATAAGGTTGGCTGTAGGTTTGTTATATATGGCTTTAATTATGTTGAGAAATGTTCCTCCCAGTCCAATTACCTCTCCAACGTTAAAAAAGAAGGCATGTTGAATTTGGTCAAAGGCCTTTTCCATATCAACTGAGATGAGCATGCAGTGTTTTTCTTTCTGTCCGTTTATGTGCTTTATGACATTTATTGGTTTATGTATATTGAACCATCCCTGAGTCTCTGGTATGAATCTGACTTGGTCATGATGGATGATTTTTTTTTTCTGTGTGCTTGTATGCAGTTTGCAAGTGAATCTTAAACCCAACAGACAGGGAGAAATAAAATAAATTCATAGCAGAAAACAATAAAATACAATTATAACAATACAAAGAATCAATGAATCCAATAGCTTGTTCTTTGAGAAGTTAAATAAGATAGATAGAACTCTAGCCCAGTTGACCAAAAGAAACTCCAAAATCAATAAAAGTATAGAAGAAAAGAGACTCATCTCAACAGATAGCAAAAACATCCAGATAATCATATGGGAATAATTTAAAAACCTATAGTCTACTAAATTTGAAAAACTAAGAGATATGAGTATAATCATGGTTGATACAACAATAAAAAGTCAGAAATGTTTTTCCTAAATTTTTTATTGAACTTTCATTCATTTCATACAGTATTTGTTAATAAAATTTAGATCCATTCCCCCTTCCAAACCCCCCACTCAGGCAGAAATCATGCATCCATACATGTCTTGCTCCTTTTTCTCAATATTTTTAAATTTTTTGATGCAGAAGTTTACTGTTTTTGGCAGAAGTTTACTGTTTCAGTCCTTTGAACAAGTCTTTCTTGTTGTTGTTCCCTTTAATTTTATATTGCTCCAAATTATGCATAAATACATGATGCACATATACCAAAATTATGACGTTTGCCGATAAAGTATAGGTTAACTGCAAAACGTGTTTAGGAATTCACATTTTAACAGTAGAATTGTACACAGGTTAAAAAAATATTACTTGATATTCTTAAATTACATAGCAAGTTGATGTGTGTTTTAATGTACATTTTATAGTAAATCAGGTAATGTGGTATTATATTTACTAAAAAAAGAAAAATATTCATTTTGCCTTACATGTAAGGAGTTGGTGCTAGGATTTAAAAATTAGAGACACCCCATTCTTTGTTTTTCTGGGACTGTCTTGCTTCCCTTGGCATACAGCTACTATTTCCATCCATTTATCTGCAAATTTCATGATGTCTTCTTTACCACTCCATAATGCTCCATTGTGTAGATGTACCACATTTTCTTTTTCCAGTTGGCCATCGAGGAACACTTGGGTTGTTTCCACATTTTCATTATTGTGAAAAGAGCCGCACTAATCACGGATGTGCAAGTATCTCTGCAGTAGGATGAGTCTTGTGGGTATGTCCCCAGGAGTAGTATGACTGGGTCAAGTGTTAGGTTCATTTTTAGTCTTTTAAGATTTCTCTACAGACCGGTACAGAAGATCAAGAAAGGACATGGTGCTTACTGGATCTCATTTGGTGACCATGGGAAGGGAAAACCCCAGTGTGGAGCACAAGGGCAGGAGTGATGGTTGGTTGGGCTTGCCAAGATGCCAAACATGACATCTTGCAGCCTAATAAAGAAAAGAAAATCATAAGCTGAAGATGCTGAAACCTCTGATATATGTGGCATGCATATATGCAAAAAAAAAAATAGTTCTCCACAGTGCTTTCCATAGGGGTTGCATGAGTTCGCATTCTCACCAGCAATGAATTATTCCCCTTTCCCCAAAACTTCTCTAGCATTTGGTATCGTTTGTTTTCTCTTTTTTTAAATTTTTATTGAACATTTGCAAATTTCATACTTTTTTTATTAAATTTAGCCCACTCTCACTTCCATGCCCACCACAGCTCCAGAGCTTGTATATTCTGCCATACCTGTATTGCTTCTTTTTTGTGATATAGCCTGTCTTACTGGGGTAAGATAAAATTGTAAAGTGGTTTTAATTTCTATTTCTTTAATTATTAGCGATGTTGAACATTTTTTCAAGATGTTTCTTATCCATTTATAGATTTTCATTTATGAAGTCTATGCTCAGTTCCTTACTCCATCTTTTGAGTAGGTCATTTGTTTTCATGATTCTTTGTTTTTATAATTATTTATATACTGTGTATGTTAATCTCTTGTCAGATGTTTCACTGGTGAAGGTTTCTTATCACTCTGTGGGTTTTTCTTCACTTTTTGATGGTTTCTTTTGGTGTACATTAGCTTTTGAGTTTAATGACTCAAATGTCCCTTTTCTAGTGTTGACCTTATTTTGCTGTGTTGTCTGATTTAGAGTCTTATCCTATGACTATATCTTGTATGGTACTGTCAATTTTACCTTCTATCATTTTCAGTGATTCAAGTTTCACATTGAGAACTTTGCTCCATTTCGAGTTGATTTTTGTACAGGATGAAAAGTGAGGGGTTTGTTGTATTCTTCTACCATTCTAATCCGGTTTTGCCAGTACCATTTGTTGAAGATGCTGTCTTGACCCCTATGTCAAATATGGGGTGTTCTTGGGCCCTATGTCAAATATGTTCTTGGTGTTCTTGGGCCCTATGTAAAATATGAGGTGTTCTGTGTCAAATATGAGTGTTCTTGTGCCCTATGTCAAATATGAGGTGGCAGAAATTGCATGGCTTCAATTTTGGATCTTCAATTTTTTTCCATTCATCTGCCTGTCTGTTTGTGCCAGCATCAGTCTGTATTTACGACTCCAGCCCTGTAATATAGTTTGAAGTCTGGTATAGTAATCCCCCTGCATTACTCATTTTGCTCAGGGTTGCTTTGGCTACCTGGGGTCTTATTTTTCCATATTCATTTTAGGATTTTTTAATTTTGTTTTCTAAATCTGTGAAGAAAATGATGGGGATTTTAATTGGGAATGCATTGAATCTGTATATTTATTTGGGTAGAAAGGACATTTGCACTATGAATTAATTCTTTCAGTATCCATGAGCATGGTATGTCTTGCACTCTCTGGTGTCCTTCTTCAATGTCTTCTTCAAGAAATTAAATGTCCTTGTAGAGGCCTTAGTGTTCTTTGGTCATATATAATATATATATATATATATATATTATATATATACTATTTGTTTATTTTATTGAGATTTTGTGCAATTCACAGATTTCTCGCCCAGTTTAGATTCATTCCCATTCCATACCACCAACACCACCTGAGTTCATGAATTTTGCTATACATGTTTTGATGCTTTTTTACAGTCTTTTTTTTTTTGGTCGTTTTGAGACAGTTTCCCTGTAGCCCCAAGCTTTCCGAACTCACTCTGTAGGAACAGGCTGGCCTTGAACTCCCACAAGATCCACCTGATCTCCCTCCCAAGTGCTGGGTTGAAAAGCGTGGACCACCACTCCCCGCATTTTCTGCCTTTTAAAGTTTTTCTATGCAAGGTTTTATTGTTTGGGGCTGAATTTTACTGGATCATCAGTTCTTTGACCTTCAGTCATTTATGTTGTTGTGTTTCCTCTCAAATTGTATTTGCTCCTAAATATGCATATATATATATATATAATATATATGCCCACACATATACAAAATTATGATTTTTGCAGTAAAACTGTCTGTTAATTCACAGAAAATGTTTACAATTCACATTTTCGCCTTTAGTTTATATCGTACTATAAAGTTGGCTTACATATACCCCATATACCAGGATTACAAAGTCCTGAGAAATGAGTGGTAAGTTAAAACTAGATTCTCATTAAGTATCACATAATATATCTTATATCATATATATATAGATATAGAGATAGGAATATATATATAATGCTGTTCAGTTCCTCTTTGGTTTCAGCATGGGATATCTTCAGTCTTTCCACTTCATTCCTGGTGTCTTCTCTTCCCTTGATTTCTTAAGTATGTCTATATTAGTCCACGTTTCTGTTTGCTGTGCAAAACAAAAACACCAGGACAAAAGAACTTATAGGAAAGAAGAGTTTCTTTGGCTTACCATTGATGGTTCCAGGGATTCAAGTCCATTGTGGGTGGGAGCATGGCAGCTGGATCTGGAAGCAGCAAGAACCAAGGGTCACATCTTGCAAAGAGCCACAGGAAGCAGAGAGAGTGAGAACTACTGTCGACCACAAGGCTGTTAAACTCACTAAGCCTGCCCCCAACAACCCACTTCTTCCATGCACCCCCACCCCTTCTAAGAACCTCCAAAAACAGTGCCACCAACTGGAGCAAATGTCTGAATACTTTACAGCCTATGGAGGACCACTCATTCAAACCCCTCACATTCCACACCCGGCCCCCATAGGCCTTCTACAATAAAAACGCAAAATGCATTTAGTCCAAACTTAAAAGTCCCCAAGTCTTTACAGTTCAATGCATTCAAAAGTCCAAGTCCAACAGTCTCCTCTGAGACTCGGGCTAATTGTCACAAACGTAAGCATCCTGTGAAATCAAAAGACAAACTACTACTCCCAACATACAGTGGAACTGATACACAATCCACATCCCAAAACAGAGGAATAAGGCATAGTGAGGGATATACTCGACCAAACAAGACCGAAAACCCTGCAGGGAAAATACCAAGTCCAGTAGCTCCATGTGCGACTTCTGGGACAAAGGGCTTAGATGGCTCAGCTCTTCCAGCTTTGCTTGCAACATACATCTCTTTCTTAGGCCGGTACCACTCCATGTATGCAGCTCTCCTTGGCAAATATCTCACAGGTCTGGCACCTTGAATGTCTTCTTGGGGTCTCTGCTGCCAACCAGACTTCACATTCACAGCTTCATGCAATGGCCTATCAGGGCCGACTTTATGCAGGGACACCCCTGGTGCTCTCTGCCTGACCTTGGCAGCTCTCTGAAACTGTGGAGGAAGAACTGATGACTCCTTCATGCTTGCAAACTTCATGCCTCTAAAACGAGCACCACTTGAATGAAATTGCCGAATCTGGCTGCAAATTCAGAATAGAATCTCTCCTACTTTAACCACATTTGCAATTTTTCTCTGCCCTGGACTTGTTGGAGTAGAAAAGGCTTTCAGTATTTTCCTTTCAAAAGCTGCAGGATTAGCTGGGTGTGGTCTTGCCCTGAAGGTATTGATTCTTTTGTTTACTTGTAAATTTCCAGGCCTCTCCTTAATCAGTTTAGTCTCTTTATGAAAGGGAATCTCTCCTTCACAAGCCTTGGCCACACCTTTAATCTTCCTAGTGTACTTTTTAGATGCAAACTGTACATTCTGCATTTCCTTCTGCCCCATTTGCTCTTTTTCCCTGTAGATCTGTATAATATTCACCATGAAAAGCCATGCCACCATTTCTACATTAGGCTGTCTTGAAAAAATATCCTCCACCAAAGACATCAGTCCATTGCTTTTCAACTTAGCCTCAGGCAAGCATTTGGGCTGTGGGCAAACTGCTGCCAGACTCTTTATCAAAATATCCTAGATGCTGCCTAAGTGTTTATCCTCCTCTGGAACCACATGTTTTGCAGCAATGCTTTCTTCCAGGCCTCCACTTGAACGGCCCTTTAAGCTCTGCTTACAGCAGTCAACAGCCTTTCTAGCCCAAAGTTCCAAAGTCTTTCACATTTCTCCAAACATCCACAAGGTCAGGTTCTTCATAGCCAACATCCCACTTCTGGTACCAAATAACTGTATTAGTCACTTTTCTGTTGCTGTGATAAAACACGATGACCAAAGGAACTTATAAAAATAAGAGTTTATTTGAGCTTATGTTTGACGGTTCCAGGGAATTAGAGTGCATTGTGGTGGGAGACATGGCGGCTGGATCTGGAGCAGCAAGCCAAGGGTCACATCTTGCAAAGAGCACAGGAAGCAGAAAGAGAGCAACTGTACACCATGAGGCTTGATAAAACTCACTAAACCTGCCCCCAACAACGCACTTCCTCCAGCACAGCCACAATTTCTGAGACCTCCAAAAACCGTGCCACCGACTGGAGACAAATGTCTGAGTACTTACCGCCTATGGGAGACACTCATTAAAACCACCACAATGTCTATGGTTGTTCTTTTAAGATTGGTGTCCTGGGTTATCTCCAGGGAGAACTAATTGTTGAAGTCTGTAATAGGACTGATATATCTTAGTGAGGATTTATTACTTGCTTTCCCATGTTGTTGATTTTCTGTTGTGCTCTTGGCATATGGATTTGATTTGTTTTCTCTAATCTGATGCAAAATCCAAAAGCTTCTTCATTGGATTGAAGGCCTTTTCCTCTAGGTTGGAAAATTTGCTGACTCTTCTGTTTCCTTGTGCTCTGAGTCACCTATGCTGTTCCCCTGGGATAGCTTCAATTTCAGGGTGGGAGAGGAGGCACTTGTTTGGCCAGCCCAATCTTGCCTCTCTGAGGTGCATGTAGAACCTTACCCATTCTGGTACAGAAGTTTGAGAGGCTCCAGAAACCTGGGTATAGTCCTTGGTCATGGTCTGATGACAGCCTGGGTGTGTAGAGGCCCATGGAGCCTTACCTTGTCTGGACAAATAGTTAGAGCAGTGCCAGAGACCTGGGCACTGTCCCTGTTACTGATGTGATGACAGCTGTGGTGTGCAGAGTCGTAGAGAGCCTTATCTGTTCTAGGCTAGTAGTTGGAGCAGCTCTAGAGACCTGGTATCAGTCCAGAGGGATGATAAGTCCATCATGGCAGGGTGGTATGTCAGGAGACAGCTAGAGTAGAAAGATGAAGACTCCCATCTTATATCTAGCATAGGAAGCTAAGACAGACAAACTGGAAGTATACAAGACTATATACTCTCAAAGCCTGCCCTACACTTATATGCTTCCTCCAGCAAGGCTGTAACTCCTAAAGCTCCACAAATGTTCCACGAACTGGTGACAAGTGTACAAATATTTGAAGCCTATATGGAAAATTCCATTCAAATAACAGAAAACATTTTAAATCTTGTCCATTCATTCAAATATTTTGAGGATCGTCTCCCCTAGGGCTTATTAATTACATAGCCATAGATTAATGGCCCTGATAGTAGTGCCACATACAGGTTCCATCTTGTGGAGAGGTTGTAAAAGCTAATCAGAATCTGGAAGATCACTCCAGCAACATTCATTTCACTACTGAAATACTTGGCATATTCCCCCAGGACAGTTGTTACTGTATCTTAAAGAGTTCACTAGTGGGAAAGACTGATGTTTGCTTTCTCCCCCTTTAGACAGTATAGCATCTTCCAGTG
>VZQC01004941.1:608085-689389 GCA_009823505.1 Rhizomys pruinosus
TTTTTTTGATACATAGCTGGCCTGGAACTCACTCTGTAGACCAGGCTGACCTCTCCTTTTTATAGAAAAAATATATGATGGTAATGGAATTGTTCCTTAACTATAAAAGAGCCAATTGCTATGGTAAAAATTTTCTCAGGGGGCATATATAACCACTCTCTTTAATTAACTAATGGGCATAAGAATTGTAAAAGAAAATTTTATTCAGAGCTAGACATCTTTAAAGGCTTTATATTTATGCAAAATGTGTTAATAGAAGAAAGATTTATTACCAGCCCATGGGTCATTCTGCTGTGGAGTATTAGCTGGGGTCTAGTAGCCCCCACTAAAAAAAAGCTATTTTGCTGTAAGTTGGGGTACACACAAGTGGACGTTAAGAACCTACTGCTGAAGACCTAGTGTGAACACAAAAATGACATAGAGACCATGCTTGCAAATGGAGATTAGGTCACTGGAATGCCAGAGAACATTACCAAAGGACACTTGAAAGAAAAAAAAATCAGCCTCATTGAGTCAAGCAAGAATCAAATAATAAACACCTTCCTGGAAGATCCTTGCAGCCTGTGGCAGCCAAAAATATTAGTGTATTTCAAATCTAGTTGGGTATTAGCCTGATCCTTTGGAGGAATAAAAGATGGCTGGTATTGAAGGGTAAAAACCTCTAGTAATTAAAAAAGATATGAAGAAAGCCATAGTTCCTAGACTAAAATACCATCTAAATATTTGTATCTGTGCACACAGAGAAACTTGTCATGATAATTAATCCCATTTAAATGTCTATGCCTCTCACTGGTTGTGTTTTTATAGAATGATTAATAAAGGAGAGCCCTTGATGGTCTGCCAACCTGTGGAAAGAAAAGCCTGGACAAGGATGAGAGTCCAAAGTGCCATTTAATAGTGGACTGGTTTTGCTTCTCTCCTACTCCCCCACCCATTCTCAAATCCTACGAACCATTCCTGGATGAGTCAGGCGAGTTAGAATGTAAGGGCTGAGGAGATAAGGGTTAATCCTTGAGATCTCAAAACCTGGTGTGCTGGATAGCTTTAGTGTCAACTTGACACACCTGGGTTGAGTGAGCCTCAACTGGGGAATTGGTTCCATTGGATTGGCCTGTGGCCACATCTGTGGAGTATTGTCTTGATAGTTGAGCAGTGTGGAAGGGCCCAGCCCACAATGAGTAATGCCACCCTGGGCAGGTGCTTGTGTACGGTATAAGAAGGTGGGCTGGGCATGAGCCAGAGAAGCAAGCCAGTGAACGGTGTTCCCCCATGGCCTGTGCTTCAGCTCCTGTCTCCAGGTTCCTGCCCTGAGTCCTTGCCCAGGATATGTAAGCTGAATAAACCCTTTTCTCCCCAAGTTGGTGTTGGTCAGAGTGTTTTGTCACAGCAATGGAAGACAATCTAGAACAACTGGAATGGACTTTTATTTGTTCAACATGCTTGTGTATACAAGCTTTTCCAATTGGAGTATGGGGACCTTGGGGTGTTCAAAATTTAGACATAGATACTTGCTAATTGGTTTTGTGAGAATGTTTCTTACATTTATTGCTTATCTTGACAATTGTTTCACTTCGTGATTTTATTATATTAATTGGCCTTAGTGTAAAAAGTAAAAATTTCAGGTCTGACCTCCCCTTGCTTGGCACTCAAGACAGGCTTCAACAGCTGGCTATTGAAAGCTCAGGTTCATTTGTGATGTTAGCCTCTCCCCTGGGCTCACCTGCCTCTCAGGAAAAAAAAAACCTAAATAAAAGTGTGAGATGTGGGAAAATTCAGTTAAATTAGGAAAGAACGGGCTAGCATTCCAACCAGTGTCCCCAGCGTATAAATGGGATTCCTGGGACCTCCCTGACCATGCCCATGGAGTGGGATGTGGTGACAAAAAGGTCTTAGATTGGCCTCTGGGAAATGAAGTTACACTGCCTGTAAAACCTGGTCATTTTTTAATAAACTCTCTCTATGTATTTGGATAACATACAATGCATCTCTGTGTTGTGCTTTGCTGCATAAGTTTTCTACATCTCCCACAGTGGGAATAAATGGGACAACCTACATCCATGGCTTCTCCAAAAATAAGAATTCCCTCCGAATGAGCAATAAATAAGGATTACCCCAAGATGAGAGGGCCACTACTGTACGAATAGAAGTAGATTTTTTTCTATGATGGTCACTGTTGTGGTTATTAGGCTTTATGGTTGGATCGGGCCATTGATTTTTTTTTTCTCTCCTAGCAGCTTGCATAGTATCATCTGATGCCATGAAAGTTTGTGATCTTCCAGATCAGTTCCAGTTTGGTTTCTCAAAGTATGATGTCCAAAGTATACTGTCTAAAGATGTACTATCTTCACTAATGGGATATCAACTATAACTTCTATGAGCCACTCAAAAGAAGTGCAACCTCTTGCATTATTTGGGGAATCGATTGAACTACCATGCTGAATAACTCAAAGGGAGGTTTCTCATGTCTGGCACATTATTTTCCTGCTATATAACCGTCAGCTCTATACAAGCGCAAGTGTGCATGCCCACATATGCACACTCACACCCTTACGTACACAAACACACAACTTTATTTGCATTTTCAGTATGCTTTTGAACCAATACATTTCCCACTGGTTGTCTATGATCTCTCTCTGTCTCTCTCTGTCTCTCTCTGTCTCTCTCTGTCTTTCTCTGTCTCTGTCTCTCTCTCTCTCTCTCTCTGCTGGTATAACCCTCCCTCTACCTTCTGTACTTTAACATTGCCATTTTCCCCATTTCAGCCTTCATAACACCTACCCTTTACTATATCCAATGCGCAAGCTCCTTTTACTTTACACCAATGATTTATTTCCATTTTATGGCCCCTAGTGATAAAGCAGGATATATACTTAGAACCAAGGATTTGGAGGCAAGCTTGAAAATTGAGAGAGACTATACATTGCTTGTACTTCTGAGTCTGTGTTAGATCTCTTGATATGAACACTACCTAGTCCCATCCCTTTACCTGAAAGTTTCATGATTTAATTTTTCTTTGCCTTGGAGAACTTCTTTCTATAAATAAATGTACCAGACTCATTATCTGTTTATCAGTTGAGGAACATTTACCATGCTTTTGTTTCTTACTTATTATGAAAAGAGGATTCCTGCAGTATAATGAGCCTTTAGATATATGGCAGTGCGTGGATCATATGGTACATTGTTTCTAGTTGGGATTTTTTTTTTTTTGGTATTTTTGAGACAGGGTCTCCCTGTAGTCCCACTTGTCCTGGAACTGGCTCTGTAGACCAGGCTGGCCTTGAACTCACACAGATTCACCTGCCTCTGCCTTCCCTCCCACATGGGATTAAAGGTGTGTGCCACCATGCTCAGCCTATTTCTAATTTTTATTTGATTTCATGATGATTTCCAAAAAGTTGCCCTTGTTTGTAAATCTTCCAACAGTTAATAATGTTTCCAATGTTCGTGTATCCTTGCCAGCATTTGGTGTCAATTCTCTTCTTGATGTTAGCAATTCTGATTGGGCAAGATGAAATTTTAAACTATTTTTATGTGAATTTCTCTAATTACCAAGGATGTTGAACATTATTTATGGTGTTTCTTACTCATATTTATTACTTTTTAGAACTTTATGGTCAGATCTACCCCATTGTTAATTGGATCCCATATTTCTGTGCTGCTTTGTTTTTTTAAGTTCTATGTATACTGTAGCTATTAATCAGTTTTCAGATGAATAAGTAATGAAGAATTTCTACCATTCTATGGGATTTCTCTTAACTTGTTGGTTGTTTACTTCTCTGTACAGAAGCTTTTTAATATAATGTATTCACATTTAATGATTATTGACCTAAATTCCTCAATGACTAAAGTCTGATTTAAATGTTCCATTACAGCACCTATATCCTGTAGTGTATAAATATGTTTTCTCCTCACCTGTTGAATGTTCCAGGGATCAGAGTGAAGACTTTGATTTACTTGGAGTTGACATTTTACAAGGTGAAAACTTTGGGTCTAATAATCTTCTACACTTGGAGAACCAACTTGGGAAGCACTAATTGTTCCAGAAGCTGTCTTTCCTCCAGTGCACATTGCATATCTACTGAATATCAAGTAGCTTCAATCCAATGCTGTCATGGTCAGGTATTCTATTTTGTTCCTTTGATGTATATCTCTGTTTCATGGGAATTCCATGCCTTTTATAACTATAACACTGCAATCTAACTTGAAATATATGGTAATCCCACCTGTACTCATCCTGTGCTCAGCATTTCTTGGCTATTTGCTGTCTTTTGATTCCATATGAATTTTCTGATGTGTTGTTCTTTTCTATGAAAAAATGTAATTTTGTTTTAATTTTTATTGCCTTGATAAGTAAATTGGTTTTGGTAGGATGGTGTGATGGTCTGAATGAGTGTCCCCCATAGGCTCTAGGTTTTCAGACATTTGTCTCCATTTGGTGGTACTGTTTTTGGAGGTCTTAGAAGGTGTGGCTGTGCTGGAGGAAGTGCATTGTTTGGGGCAGGCTTAGTGAGTTTTAACAAGCCTCGTGGTCTACAGTTGCTCTCTCTGCTTCCTGTGCTCTTTGCGAGATGTGACCTTCCCAATGCTGCTCAAGATCCAGCCACCACGCCTCCCGCCACAATGGACTCTAGTTCCCTGGAACCGTCAATTGTAAGCTCAAATAACTCTTCCTTTTATAAGTTCCTTGGTCATGGTGCTTTATCACAGCAACAAAAAAGTGACTAATACAGTAATTTGGTACCAGAGAGTGGGCTGTTGTCTGTGAAGATCCTGACCATGTGGATGTTTGGAGAAATGTGGAAGACTTTGGAACTTTTGGCTAGAAAGGCTGTTGACTACTGTAAGCAGAGCTTAAGGGGCCATTCTAGTGGAGGCCTGGAAGAAAGCATGGCTGCAAAAGATGTGGTTCCAGTGGAAAATAAAGACTTAGGCAGCAACTGGGATATTTTTATAAAGAGTCTGGCAGCAGTTTGCCCGCTGCCCAAATGCTTGCCTGATGCTAAGTTGAAAAGCAATGGACTGATGTATTTGGTGGAGGATATTTCAAGACAGCCTAACGTAGAAATGGTGGCGTGGCTTTTAATGGTGAATATTGTGCAGATCTACAGTGAAGAAGAGCAGATGGGGCAGAAAGAAATGCAGAATGTACAGTTTGGATCTGATAACTGCACTAGGAAGATTAAAGTTGGGGCCAAGGCTTGTGAAGGAGAGTTTCCTTTTGATAAGGAGATTAAAGTGATTAAGGAAGGGCATCGAGATTCAAACAAAAAAATCAGTACCTTCAAGGCAAGAACAAACCCAGCTAATCCTCCATCGCCAGCAAGTCCAGGGCAGAGTAAATTTGCAAATGTTGTTAAAGTAGTAGAGATTCCATCCCAAACTTACAGCCAGACTCGGGCAGTTTCATTCACGTGGTGCCGGCTTTAGAGGGCACATGAAGTTTGCAAAGGTGAAGGAGTCATTCAGTTCTTCCTCCACGGTTTACAGAGAGCTGCCAAGCTTCAGGCAGAGTGCAGCAGGGTTGTCCCTTAATTAAGAAGGCCCTGAGAGGTCATTGCGTGAAGCTGTGAATGTGAAGCCTGTTGGCAGTGGAGACCCCAAGAAGACTTTCCGAGATGCCAAGAATCCTGTGAGATATTTGCCAAGGGAGCTGCATACAGAGAGTGGGTAACAGCCTAAGAAAGAGATGTATGGTTCAAGCAAAGCTGGAAGAGCTGAAGCGACATCTAAGCTCTTTGGAAATCAAGTCCCAGAAGTTGTATGTGGAGATACTGGACTTGGTTTTTGCCCTCCTGGTTTTCGGTCTTGTTTTTTGGTCGCAGTGCTTCCTCACTATGCTCTATTCCTCCCTTTTGGGATGGGAATGAGTATTCAGTTCCACCGTACGTTGGGATTGTGTAAATTTGTCTTTTTGATTTTACAGGTGTTTACAGTTTGGGAGATTGACCTGAGTCTCAGAAGAGACTTGGACTGTAGACTTTTTGAATGGCATTGAACTGGTAAAGACTATGGGGCTTTTAAGGTTGGAAAATAAATGCATTTTGTTTTAATATTCATGCCCTTGGCCAGTAGTAATGTTGTAGATGTGCTGGTTTGAATAGCTGCACCATAGGCTCTAGGGTAGTTCATCATTTTGTTGCCAGTTGGTGGCTACTGTTTTGGAGAGTTTAAATTAGGAGTGGGCCCATGCTGGAGGAAGTGCGTTGTTTGAGGGCAGGCTTAGTGAGTTTTAACAAGCTCGCTGGGCTACTACGTTGCTCTCTACTGCTTCGTGCTCTTTGCAGATGTGACCCTCGCTATGCTGCTCCAAGATCCGCCACAAAGCCCTTCCCGCCACAATGGACTCTTGCCCTGGAACCGTCAATACTAGCTCAAATAAACTCTTCCTTTTATAAGTTCCTTGGTCATGGTGCTTTATCACACAACAGAAAAGTGACTAATACAGATGGTCAATTTTCACAATGTTAATTGTGAACAATATGCAACAGTTCTTAATTATAAAGTCAGGGTAGAACAATCTCAATTACCCAGAGCAGCAGAAGAATTCAAGTATTTTAACCAAAGTGTTTGTCTTCACACATTTCATACTATATTAAATATAATACCCTTTGAAACATTAGAGCTGGTAAAGTATTCTTTGCAAGGAGAGATTCTATAGATACATAAAAATTATTTTTGTTTCCAAAAATTTAGGGCAAAGTCACTAAAATGTAAAACATTCTCTGATACAGTTTAGTCTGGATACCAGTTTGTTCTGACTTCCTTTCTATTCAGAATCAAATTTTGTGAAGACTTCCATGTATTGTTGTTTTTGTTGTTGTTGTTCTTTTTGGGAACAGGGTCTCCCTGTAGCTCTTGGCTGTCCTGGGAACTCACTTGTGACCAGGCTGCCTCATCACAGAGATCTGCGTGCCTCTGCTCCCGTGCTGAGTGGCATGTGCCACCATGCCTGTCATTTATTTATTTCTGTATGTGTACTTTCTGCATGTAAGTAGGTGTATTTGTGTTGTGCAATGCCCTCAAAGTCAGAATAGGTTATTGGTTTCCCTGGAACAGGAGTTCTGGGTTTGGAGTTTCAGACGGTTTTTCTTGGCCGCCATGTGGGTCATGGGAACCAAACCAGCGTCCTCTAAGAGCAGCAAGTACTCTTAACACTGAGCCATCTCTCCAGCCATTATCTTTGTATTTTAAAAGATGATTACTTCTGCTTGGATTGGTGTATCATAAGCAATATATACACCTTAAAGATGGTAAATGTTAGTGTTTGGAATTTTCCCATTTAATTTGGGGGAAGCACTGTGGATTGAATCCAGTGTCTTGTACATACAGGAAGGTACTCTGACTGAGCTATATATCCCCAGCCCTATGAACTTATCCTAATATAGATTTTTTATTTATTATTATATTATCTTATCTAATTATATATATTATATATAATATATAATATAATATATATGCATGTATGTAAATGCATATATATATATATATATGCATGTATGTACATCCAGTGCCTTCAGAGGCCAGAAGGTAGCATTGGATATCATGGTGCTAGATATAAGGTGGTTGTGAGCTTCCCAAGAGCAAGAATAGCAAGTTCTCTTAGCTTCTGAGCCACCTATTCAGTCCTCTGAATATGTTAAGAGAAAAGTTTTTTTGTTTTTGTTTTTGTTTTTGTTTTTCTGCTCTTTTAGATACAGAGACCCCTGTATCTCTAGCTGTCCTGGAACTCGCTATGTAGATCAGGCTGGCCTTGAACTCACAGAGATACACCTGCCTCTGCCTCCTGAGTGCTGGGATAAAAGTTTTGTGCCCCCCCACAGAAAAGTTTTTTTTTTCCTTTTTAATCCACCATCCTGTGGAGGACTTAAGTTCCTCCTCCTCCTCATTTTTCTGGAGACAATGTCTCAAATCTGTAGCCTACGCTGGGGCTGAAGTCAGGTTTTTCTTGCTGTGGCTATAAATGTTCTGGGATTGTGGATATATCCACCATGTCTACCTCAAATTCTTCCTTGAAAAATGACTGTCACTTAAATTTTTTGTAATAAATCAAAAATATGTATAAATTTTAAATTTAAATATTTTCTAGTCATTATACCTGCTTGTTTATATGCAGTAAGTATACTGTTTTTTAACCTTATAAGCAATTTTGCCTTATATGAAATAATAATTTTACATTTATTTATTTATTTACTTATATACTCATTTACTTGTCTTTTTGAGATAGGGTTTCCCTTTAGCTCCAGCTGACCTAGAATTCAGTATGTAGACCAGGCTGGCTTTGAACTCACAGAGATATCTGCATCCTTTTTAAGATGTTTCTCACCCATCTTTACTTCCTCACTTGTGAAATCTCTGTTCAACACATTACTCCATCTTTTGAGTGAGTCATTTGTTTTCTTCTTTATTTTTTGAATAACTTATCTATTATGGAATTTAATGCTCTGTCAGATGTATGAGTGCTGGGATTAGAGGTGCGCACCATCAGGCCCTTTGTGAAATATTCCTTCTAATCACTGTGTAGTATATCTCTTTATCTCCACCCTTCTTTCAATTTTGGTATACTCTTTTACTAAGGGTTGAATTCTGCTGTTAATAGAATTTAGAAATATATCTTTTGTTTTGGTAGTGGCTCCTTTGAGACAGGTTCTCAGGAGCTAAAGACGGCCCTGGAACAGAAATAATTATTCCTTAAAGCTTACTTCAATTTTAAAATATTTTTACTGATATTTTGTTCATTTCATACATCATTTCTCAGTCCAGTTTAGACGCATTTCCCTTTCCATGTCCCTAACCCCACCTGAGATCATGCATCTGACATAACTGCCTTGTATCATTTATTCTGAGTCCTTTAAAAGTTTTTCAAAGCAGAGGATTATTGTTTTGAGGAGAACTTTACCAATTCGATCGGTTCTTTGAGCCAGTTCTTTTGCTGTTGTTGTTCTGTCCAATTTGTATTGCTTCAACATATGCATATTTTTATGCCACACTAATACTAAAATCATGTCATATGAAAATAAAATGTATGTTATTCAGTATGTCCCATCCCAATAAATTCATAGATAATTATTCAGTTACCAAGGGTTTGCATTTCATCCATTTTGTAGGGATCTTCCCTGGCTAGTATTGGGCCTGTTACTAGGAGTCCTGGGGGAGGGATTTCAGCCTTTCTGAGAATAATTAACACTCCCTGTATCTAGTAGACATTTAAATTTTTTATTGCCAATTTGGGTAGCTACATCCTCTAAACGGAGGTCCAATGAACTCCAGTATGGCAGCCAGTCGTGGATGACTTTGGTCCTGTGCCCCATGCAATTAAGTGCTGTGACTGTCCCTTGATTAGTTTAAATGCTTGCCTTCCTCATCACACTTGGATCAGAATTCACTTTTCCATTGGAAACCATTCCTGGTATGTGGGCTTTTGGAAGGTGGTGGTTTAGGTGCCTTTTCTTGGGGCCTGTTGGAACCATGGGGCATTCCTTACACCAGTGGCCTTCTGGTGCCACTTAAAGCTGGTTTTTCCTTTACCAGATCTGATTGCAATGGTTGACGTTCCTGTGTGAGATGTTCCCTTGAACCATTGTTGTATGAATAAGGATTCTTATATCCAGTGTGGCAATAACAAGTCACCTATTTCCACATTCTGCAACCCAGTGCAGGAAAGATTAATTCCTTAGTCATCCTTTCCCATACTACTAAAGTGCTCATCCCATGCATTGGGGTCAACTGTACCCCTCTTGACAGCATTGGATACCTGATCCTCAAATTCAGAAAAGACTTGGTGGGTCTCTGTTTTATCTGAGTCATGGGGATGGCCACGTGTTACCTAAGAGCTACTATATGGTCCCATGCTCTAAGACCACAGAAGCTGACCTGGTCAAAAATCTTTGGTGGATGGGGCTGGAGAGATGGCCTAGCAGTTAAGAGCACAAACTGCTATTGCAGAGGACACGGTTCCATCTCCAGTACCCATAGGGCGCTAAGAACCATCTGCAACTCCAATTCCAGGAGAATTCCAGTTCCAGGGGAATCTGACACCCTCTTCTGACCTCTGCGGCATTGCACAACACAAGTGCACAACCTATATGCAGACATTACATTCATACACAAAATAAAAACAGATAAAAAAATAAAAAAAAAATATCTGGTGGAACCTGAGCTTGAGTGGCCATACTGCTATAAAGGCATCTGTGGACAAGAAGACAGAGTCTGGAGATGAGAACATTATTATTATAATTGCAATGGGCCTGCCGCTCACATTCATCCCTATAGAGTGTGTCCCACTGTAAATAAAGTCGACCTGGCAAAGTGGATCTGGGAATGTCCTTTCAGTCATTAGGCATATTAGGCAGATTAGAGCTGGCATGTGCTCTGCTACCTATTTAGCGATTACCTGTCCTCAGGTAGATCAGGCCACTCTGGCCTCTGTGACTTAATTTGTTCATCTCCATTAATGAAGATGACAGTCCCCATGTGGACATACACATTATAAAGATTTCCAAAGAAAACTAAGGCAGAGTTCCTGAAACACAGCAGGCTCCGCGAATAACTGGTATTTTTTATTATAACTTAGGTGAAAGTAACTGGCACTAGGGCATGCACAGCATGCCCGCTTTGTCTCTTTCTGCATGTGGCCCATGAAACGGTAGATATGCCAGGCTTTTTACCTGCCTGAGCAACCTTTCATTAGAGGGGCATTTAAGGGGTGAAAGTGCCACTTATGTATAGCCTGTTCAGGGCTCATTTCCAGGCTATCATTCACTATCCTGGGATCAAAATGCCTGCCTTAGAAGCCTTGAGAATCACCAAGAAATGAAAGGATTCAGACATTGCTTTGGCCTCATTAGCATTGTTTTTCCAAAGGCAGCGCACTGTGACCAGCAGTAGTCTCAACAGGCTACGGGCAGAGCCTGGTTTTCCAGAAGATTCAGTTTGCACTGTCAACTGATTCTAACTGATACCCCTTAATATTATTTATTCTATGTATATATGTGCATTGCCTGCATGATTATAACTACACAACTGTGAATACGTGTCCACAAAGGTGAGCAGAGAGTGTCAAAAAAATGGTCCTTAGCCACCAGTGGGTGCTGAGATTTGAACCCATGTCCCTTTTTTTTTTTTTTTTTTTTTGGTCTTTTTGAGAGACAATTCTCCCTGTAGTCCCAGCTGTCCTGGAACTCACTCTGTAGCCCAGGCTAGCCATGAACTTACAAAGATCAGCCTGACTCTGCCTCCTGAGTGCTAGGATTAAAGGCTACTCCACCATGCCCAGGCCCTTTTTTAGAGAAACCAGTGGTCTTAATGTTAAGCCATCTCTCCAGCCCCTATGTGATTTTCATATTTTCCATATTTTCACTCTGGAAATTCTCTTCACTGACAGCCATAGTTATTCTTTTACTATGAAGACATAGAAATATGTCCTGGCATGGTGCTCTGGAAATATGTCCTGGAACTGTGACCTCAAGAAAGCCTCACCCACAGCTTCATTTGAAGAAGTAAAAACCTGAGTTCATCCTCTTAACAGAGAATCTCGTCTTTTAATCCCTAGTTATAGAAAATTCCATATACAAATGTCAAGCTTCCTTTTCAGTCTTCAATGAGTTTTCAATGAAGAGGGACATTTCTCCTGCCTTTGAGCAGTTTAATATGATTATTCTCAAGCATACCCACAATCTTCACATTCACTCATTATCTTTTTTTTTTATCTTTTGAGACAGCTCCCTGTAGGCCCGTTGGACTGAAACTCACTCCTAGACCAGGCTGGCCTTGAACTCACAAAGATCCGCCTGCCTCTGCTTCCAAGTGCTAGGATTAAAGGCATGCACACCACACCCAGCTCATTCATTATCTTTTTGATAAAGTAAAATTGAGGTTTAGAGGAATCAAGTTCAGGTGGTCTCAGTCACAAGAAAAAATTGATCCTTGTCTGTAGTTTTTTTGTTTTTTTTTTTCATTGCAAGTTAAAAGTCATTAGTCTAGACTTGTCCATTTTAAAAGTCCTTATAGACTAAAAACAAATTACCATAGGATCCACCATGAAACTCTTAGGTTTATACAACAGAGATACCTTGCAATGACCAGAAAATGGAACCAGCCTAGATGAATGTCAACATAGGGCACATGGAATTTTATTCAATAAAAAGAGAAATGAATCATGACATTTTGCAGGAAAAATGGATGGATTGAAGCAAAGACAATGCCAAGAAAAATAAACCAATGTGTGTGTGTGTGCACATGTATGAGTGTTTGTAAGTGTGTGGTGACTGCATCATGCATATGATATATATTATATAATGTATTGTTGCTAAGTAGATGAATGTTTTGTGAATGTAATGTGCATGTGTGTAAGTGTGTGTAGTGCATGAGTATGTATTTGTATGTTGTAACTGTATATGTGAATGTGTGTGTAAATGTTTGCATGCCTGTAAGCGTATATGTGATGTGAGGGAGCATGTAGGTGTGTTAGTTCATGTATGTGTGCATGTGTGGTAGTGTGTAATTGTACATCTGAGCAAGTGTTATGTGTGTATGTGTATGTAGATGCATATGTGTGTCTATGGGTGTAAGTGTGTACATGTGTGTATGAATATATGTGTGTATGTTTGGGTGTATAGGGGTAACTGTGTGTATATTTGTGTGTCGACACTATAGGGGACATGAGAGGAAAGATGTTAAGGAATAGGAATGGAGACTAAGAATTACATGTGACAAGAAGGTAGATGGGGAACATTATGATGGGTACAGGAGTAGCAGAAGAGACTATGGGTGATGGGGAGAGAGCATGGGAGAAGTGGAAGAATCACTAAATTTGTGTACATATCTATGAAAATAGCACAGTGTAATCCTACCATTTCTTGCTTATTTAAAAATGATTTTAAAAAATGGAATGGTGTTACAATTGTGTATGCATTGGGAAAACTCATGTATGTAAAGGGCTGGAACTATGGAACTATCCATGCATGTAAGGTCCACTGGAGATATGGAAAGATACTTCTTTGTATAAGGGGGAATAAGTGTGTATATATTCCATTAGCACCCACACACACACCCACACACACACAGAACTTGACACCAAACTTTCCTGTGTCTTTAGGCTCAGTATACTTGACTCCAAACTTTCCTGTGTGTGTAAGCTCAATAAACAAGCTGCCTCTGCAACTAACTTTCTGTGATAATTCCTGCTTTTTTTATTCATCACTCTGGGATCCGTATGGAAGGATTCCTTTGGAAAATATTGGGATTCATGGTCTGTGTCAATTACTCTTCCGGATCCAGGGAAAGAGGGTGAAGAAACCAGAATCTCTGCCCTAGAAGCTTGCATTCACACCACCATAACCGCTCTGCTCCGTGATTTTTCCATCTCTACAATGGGATGACAAAATTGCTAACTGTGAGGTGGAGAGCTGCGGTTGAAGAATTATGTGCTTACTACTCTTCTAGAGACTTGTATTGGTTCCCTGCAGCCACATAAACAGCTCATAACACCCTGTAACCCCAGGAGGATCTGATGCCTCTGCCTTCAAGGGCATCAGGCAAGCACATTGTGAACATGAACCCATGCAACTACATACATGCAATATTAAATATAAAAATAACCAAATCTTTCAAACAAAATCCTTACCTGAAAAGGATCAAACATGTAAGCTGTTTAGAAAAGCATGAGGCTACAACTTAGCACCATAACCAGTTGGAGTTCAAATTAACTCATTGACTGCATCTGCATTTTGTAAATTTCCAATAATAAAATCTGCTGTTATGAACAGAAAAAGAAATCTTAAATCCCCAGATCAAAGACCTTCTTACCTCAGCAGGCTGTCCTTGCCACCTTTGCCCTGAGGGAAGGAAAACAGGGTCCAGAAGAATAGCCACAACTGATTACAGAGAGAAAGGAGGGATTTTTCCCTGTGCATGGGCTTGTCTAGTTCCTCTGGAACACATTGCTGGCTCTTGTAAAAAGCTGTCCACACGTCCCAGAGAATCACAGGGAATAGCAACAGAAGCAGGTGCCCCATTTGTCGCACTAATTCATCTTTCTGGAGATGTATTCAGAAGAGAAACAGAGAGAAAGAGCAAAGACATCTGAATTAAGCTTGGAAAGGTGTTTTGTGTGTGTGTGTGTGTGTGTGGGTGGTGTGGTTCGTTTGTGTGTGTGTGTACCAGTGCATGGGAGGCAGGTGTGTGGGTATCCTCGGAACTTACTTTGCATATATCTATATATATATATATATATATATATAATATCTTATTATGTAGTTAGGTACGTTATTTTCTCTGGGCCTGGAGCTTATATATGGTCAGGACAGAGAGTATTCTCTTATTCCTCCTCTGCACAAATGACAGTCCACATTCCACTTGATGCTCCTGGGAAGAAACTTCAAGTCTTATTGTTCTTCTACGGCATGGTCGCAGCTTCTGCTTCTGGGTCATCACAGACTGGGTGCCTCACCATATTAGCTTCACATTCTCCAGTTTCTATAGAGTGTCAAGTGTGGAAAAAGCAGTATTATATTAGGCCCACAGCCCGATTTTGTACCTGTTCCCTCATTCATTTGCTTAGTCCTCCTTACTATGTCGAAGCTCCTGTATTGATATTTTTGCTTAAGTGCATGTTTAGTCTTTGTTTACTTGGTTTCTGACGAATATCCTTTTCACAGTTCTTATGTCATAGTCAATTAGAAGGGCGTTTTACCGGTTTTATAAGAGATTACACTATATATAGTTGTCCGCAATTTACAGTTGGAGAGCGACCTCATCATCTCATATTTCTCCTTGTTCTGGGGGGGAGGCAAGAAGTCTCTCATATCCCAAAATTCTACCAGGGAATGTTGGCCAGGGATCCAAGGCCCCACAAAAGGTAAAGCTCCTTGCCTCTAAACTGGGATACTGCAAGAAGAGAGGCGATAAGGCCCTGCTGCCGAAGACCTGACATTACATGGAAAGATATATGGAGACCACACATGCAAGTGTACGATGGCCTCTGGAACACCAGAGAGTGTTACAAAAGGCCATTAAACCAATAAAGTAAATACGCATCTCTCCTTGAGTCAAGCAAGACTCCACCGTCAGCACCAGCTATACCTCACCTGCCTGAAAATACTGTGCAACAGAGCCATATGCCTGATATCCCAAATCTATTGGCTATTGGCTCTCTCCTTGGGAGGAATAACCCATGGCTGATCCACAAGCTACATCTCTACAGGTTAGGTAGATGTTATAAGCCACAGTAAGACCCTGTCATATTTAACAGGAAAAATGTAATTCATGTATCAACATATCATCCAAACATATGTTTCTATACCAAAGTAACTACAATAACAATTAGTCTGTTAAACACCTATATATATCAATTGCTTTGTACTCATTAGTAGATCAAAGGTTATTCCTGGACAAACTGTCAGCCCATGAAAGGAAACAGCCAGAATACCAGAGTCCAAGACACACTCCAGAGAGAGTGGACGTTTTGCTTCTCATCCACCTGTGCCCTTTTTCTAAGCCTAGGGAACAATCTGGAAGAGGGGGCGTGGTAGAATTAAAGGCTGCGATTGGGGTGAATGGTGAAACTACAGCAATGTAGCCTGGACACTCATTTGACAACTGATTGAACATACAACCCCTCACCCCCTGCTGGAATGGGGGCTGGGGGGGGGCACAACAGCCTGAAAATTGGTTTTACATGAAAGATGCTGACAAAAATAATAAAAAAAAAAAAAATGAAAAAAAAAACTGAGAGAAAGATGCAGGACAGTTATGGCAGAATGCATGATCGGATGGGGTGGGGGTGGGGGGGATGGAAAAGGGAAATAGCCGTGAACTGAATTGGAAAATGATGTATGAAATGCACAAAACATCAATAAAAAAGTGTTAAAAAAAGAATATAATCACCAAATACATGTAGTTAAGCTTGTGTATCAAGAACAAAGTGGTTCTATGATCCCCTATAGATACCAAATCCGTAGATATTTGAGTTCCCTATGGAAAATGGAGAGGCATTTGCACAAACCCATGTAACCTTTTCAGATGCTCAATTCATCACTAATACAGCATAAATGCTCTATGGATATGTTCAGGACAGTGCAAAATTTTCCCAATATTTCAATTTGTTTGTACTGGTTCCATTTTTTTGTTCTGGTTGCTGTGATAAAAATACCCTGACAAAAAGGAACTAAGGAGAAAGGTATATTTTAGTTATAGTTCTGTGTTAGTACATTTCTATGAGGAAGTCATAAATCAGGAGCTTTAGACAGCTGTTCCATCAGACACAAACTCAAGAACAGAGAAAAGGAATGCAAGCATGCTTTCTGTGCTCAGCTCCAGTTTTCCATTCATATAGCTCAGGATCCTCTGCCTAGGAAAAGGTGCTGCCCGCGGTGGACCAAGTCTTCTCACATCGGATGAATTTATTAAGATGGACCTCCACAGATATATCTACAGGCCAACAAAATGTAGACAATTCTTCATTGAGACTCTCTCCCCAGGAAGAATCTAGGTTGTGTCAAGTGGACAATTAAACCTAACCATCACACAGCTGTGTGATGTACGTGTGTGTGTATGAGTGTGTGTGTGTGTGTGTGTAGAAAGCTGCATGTTGTGTGAAAAGCTGCATGTGTGTAGGTCAGAGAACAGCTCATGTGTGTCTGTTCTCTCTTTCCACCACGTGGGCCAAGGGATCAATCTCAGGTTGTCAGATATGGTGGCAAGCCCCTTTACCCACTGAGCCATCTCACTTTCTCATCTTTTCCATTTTAAGCTGACTTCTTAATTTGGATCCTCTCCTACTGAGGGAAGAGAGGGCCTCCCTCACAACACACATTGTTTCTGGTTGATCCTTGGAAGAAAGTGATCTCTTCATATACTATGACTGAAAGCACTAGATCTAAATACCAACTGAAATACTCAGAAGCCTGGACTTTACCTACAAGGAAAAGCTGATGATTAGATTTCAGTTGACTGTCTTGGAAGAGGGCTGGGAATGCAGTGAGCACAAGGTGAGGACATGGTTATGACAGCCAAATACTTGCTATCTCTGAAGTATGCCACTGTCTACAGATTTTTCATATTTATATTCTTCTACCTCCTGGACTTAGGGTGAACAACTTCAGTTTCTGAGCCTGTTTCCGGGTCAGAAACCTTTTCTTGCATTGTTGTATTTTTTTTGATAATTTTAATTTTTAATTATGTATATGAGTGTGGATCTGTTTATGCTTCCATGGTTCTTGGATCCTTAGATGTGGAATTATAGGTTGTAGTAAACTGCATGCTGTGAATGCTGAAAAAGAATCCTGAGCCTCTAACAGAGCAGTATGTGCTCTAACACTGAGTCCTCCATCATTTATTCCTTTTTTGTTTGTATGTCTTCTTTTTGTTTTTGTTTTTGTTTTTGTTTTTAACAAGTAAGAAGACTGGTGTGATAGTGCACAGCTGTAATTCTAGCACTTGGGAGACAGAGGTAGGAGGATCTCTGTGAGTTCAAGGCCACCCTGGTCTATATAGTGAGTTCCAGGATATCTGGGCTACAGGGAGACCTTGTCTCAAATCTACCAAAAAAATCCCTAGTGGTAAAAAAGAATATATATTCAGAGGCAGGTGAGATGACACAGAGGGTAAAGGCATGTGCCCCCCCACCCCCACCCCATACACACATGATGATGCAAGACTGTTGACAAAAGTTTGATTTCTGGAACCCATTTAAAGTGAAAGGAGAGAACAGACTTCACAAACTTTTCTTCACCCTCTACATGTACATATCATGCATGTACTGCCCCAGTAACAATAATAACAATTTGATTTAACTAATACAAATAAATATGTATTTGGTATCTAATTCCCTTTCATTGCAGACATATTCTAAAATGTTTGCAATTTCCTAATTTGTAACCAAAAGAGTATCTATTATAGTATTTGTATTTTTTATCCCCAGTCCCTGAAAAAGGTCTAGAGTGATGAAGGTTGCCAGGGAAACTGACCAACCAGTGCCAGCATTGGTACTTGCAGCCCCAACCCAGACCAGCAAAGAGTGGGCACCCGGAGGTTGAGCAGATCATTGCTGACCCATGATTCATTCATGCCTAGTGAGGAGGCTTCCATGAAATCTCTAAGCCAAGGGATGAAGGGAGCTTCTGTTTTGGAGAACAGTCCAAGCCACTGCAGGGCACTGTGGCTCCCTACCCCATGCTTGTGCTTTTTTTCCATTGGAAGACTCCCATGTTGGACCCTTTCTAAGAGACTGGAGCACTAAGAGCATTTCCTGAGTTCTGGGTCACCCTGCAATTACAGAATTGAAGGAGAAGGAGCAGGAACCCCTCTATATCAACTGGTCAAAGAAGATGAAGGGACTTGTGACCACCTGTTTGGTTGTGCTAACTTAGTGTTCAAATTACATTACAGGATACTGAGTCTCTGTGCCTGCAGAAAACAAATGACTTGGTATGGAAAACCTATTTTGTTAGCATCAGAAGTCTTCTGCAGATAAAGGAACGTGGCTTTCCTTAGTGAGATTTGCTTTTCCTCCAGGACTCATTGTCATTGTTTTTTCTGTTTCTTTCAGTAATTTTAGTAAGTCTAAGACACTCAAAGAGTAGTGCAGTTCATTCTGAAATATAACCATTTTCCTCTTGGCTGTTAGCAGCTCCCATTCTGTATGTAGGAAGAAGGTTTTAGGACTCTGCTCTATTTCCTTTTAACAAGATTTTAGAAAATTTAATTCTGTATCATTTTCCCCACGTCACCCATGATGCTTGAGATTAACAGCTTTCAATTTCTGTTGATTATATTTTTACTTTTAAATTTTATTTATTTATATTTATGAGTGTTTTTGCCTGCATGGATGCAAGTACATCACATATGATGCAATGCTGAAGAGGCCGGAATCGTTGTTAGCTGCAATGCGGTTGGCGGAAAACTTGGTCCTCTGAAAGAGCAACTAGCTGTCTCAATCTACTAAGAAATATACCGGGGCTGGAGAGATGGCCTAGTGGTTTAGAGCGCTGACCGCTCTTGCAGAGGACCCGGGTTTGATCCCCAGCATCCACATGGCGGCCAAGAACCGTCTGAAACTCCAATTCCAGGAGAACTCCAGCTCCAGGGGAATCCGACACCCTCTTCTGACCTCCGCGCATTGCAAGACACAAGGTGCACAAACTTGCAGCAAGACAGTACATTCATACACATACGAAATAAATAAATTGAATAAAAAATTACAAAAAGAAATATATCTAGCCCCTTGAATTTTACTTTAGACCTTAATATTGGTATAAATGGATCTGCATATAAGTGGATCTGCATAGTGGATCTCAATGTTGTATATATTAATACACACTTTCCACTGAGTTTTTTCTTTAAAAAAGAAAAGCTGGTGAGGTGGCTCCACAGATAAATGTTTGCGATGGCTACCATGTGTAATGACTGACTTGAGTTTGAACCTGGAACCAACTTTGTGGAGGGAGAGAACAGACCTCCTGAAAGTTGGTCCTCGGACCTCCATATTTATGCAGTGTCATGTGGGTGCACACACAACAAATAAATTTAAAGATCTGAAATAATCTAAAAATTATATTAAATGTATGTATGCATATACTATATGCTTATATTTCTACTGGTGGTTTCCCTCACAAGCTTATGTCATGAGTATTTTTCTAGGTCAATACATCCATCCAGGTTATGGCTTGGGTTTTGCTTTTTTCCAAGAAGCATTCTGTGTGCACACAAACTGATGATTGCTGATAGAGTAAAATCTCTATCCTACAGATTTTATATTTACGTCTGGCCATTTACTAAATTCTCTAATCGCTCTTTTAATACATTATGTGACGGTTAATCATGGGTGTCAACTTGACTGGACTAAGGAACAAATAAGAGAAAAAGGATCTTCGGATTGGACCACCTCAACCCGGATGGCCCATCCCAAATATAGCTGTTACCTTCTGCCCGCAGGCAGTATAAAAGGCCATGGCAGAGGGAGCTGGTGCCTTTTTTCCTGTGGCTTGCCTCTCTCTCACTGGTGAGTTTGTCTTGCTGCTGTGATCAACCCTTCAGATCCCAGCATGTACTGAGACCAGCAGATCTTCCTGGATCCACCGGAGCCTTCAGCACGCAGATTGGGACTGACTGAGACAGTCCATCCTTGTGTGAACTGAGCAGTTTCCCTGGACTTCTCAGCCTCGCCAGTGCGTGCGCTATCATTTGTTGGACTCCTTGAAGTCTGTCACGTGAGCAAATCAGAAATTGTAATAGCTGATATATTCATCCTGAGTTGCTGTCTGTTTCTTTAGAGAACCCTGACTAATACAACTTTATTTTGCTGGTTTAACTGTTTTTTTATTTTTATTTATTTCAGGTATGTGTATGAAGTACTGTCTGCATGCCAAGTTTGTGCACCCATGCCGTGCATTGCCGAGGAGACAGAAGACGGTGTTGGATTCCCCCGGGAACTGGGAGGTCTCCTGGAATTGGCGTTTCAGACGGTCTCGGCCTCCATGTGGGGGATGCTGGGATCGAACCCTTGTCCTGCTAGAGTGGTTCGGCGCTCTTTTAACCGCTAGGCCCTCTCCAACCCCGTTGCTGTTAACTTTTAAGACAAAGACTTGAGAATATTTCCTGCTAGTCCTCTCTACCCCTCCCAATTCCTGCCTCCTGCTATACCTCCTCTCTTGCAGCATATATGTATGTCTTTTGTGTGTGCATGTGGAAGCTGGAGGGTAACACTGTCTCCCTCAATCACTTTCCATCTTTTTGCTGGTTTGTGTTTTGATTCAGAGTCGCCCCTGTAGCCCCTGGAGCTTATTATGTAGAATTAGCTAGCCTCAGTCTCACAGAATGCTTTACTTATGCCATCCTGAGTACAAAGACTCAAAGGTATTGTTTGTGTGGCCACAATGCCAGGCATTCCAACTACATTTTGAGACAGATCTCTCATTGAAGACTATACAACTGATTTGGCCTAGTCTGGCCTGTAAGCCGAAGGTTACTGCCAGTCTCTACTTCCCAGAATGACTACATTCCACATGCTACCATGCCTGGGCATTTGCTTTTTTTTCCCACAGCGGTGCTCTTTTTAATTTTTTTTTTTTTTTTTTTTTTGAGACAAGGTCTCCCTGTAGCCCCAGCTGTCCTGGACTCATCCTGTAGACCAGGGCTTGTGCCTGAACAGCACAGAAGAAATCCGCCTGCCTCGGCCTCCCAAGTGCTAGGATTAAAGGCGTGTGCCACCACGTCCAGCCGCTAATTTTTTTTTTAATATTATTTAGTATGTATATGGAAAGTGTAATGTCTTCATGTATCTTGTTCACCCGTGTCATGCATTTGTGCAGGTTAGAAGAGGTTGTCAGATTCCCCTGTAGTTGGGAGTATGCAGATGGTGACTGCAGAGAGCCGGGTCATTGGGGGGGTATACTATAGGTCTGGCGGAAACAGCACACGTTTCCACAATGCTGTTAAAGGAAGGGAGTCCGTGTGTGTGCACTGCGAAAAAAAGGGATCGCATAGCGCGAAGGAGACCTGACGTGGGTGGTGTACTATGAATGTCATAATGGATAGGTCGTAAGACTCAGTGACCTGTCAGAATATGTAATAGGTAAGAGTTTTTACCTTATCATACAGTACAGCCATCGTCGGCCAGTAAAATAGCTCTCATTCGAGTGGTACAATAAAAATTCTTCTCTCAGTTCTAAACAGGATACACTCAAGTGTGTGTGATTCTGATCGAACTCAGCATCCTCACACTCTATCTGGTCTTAGTGGTGGGCTATGCTAAGCGATATGAGTGCCATGGCTCGCTCGGCAAAAAGCGTTCGGGATCTGCGTAAAGCATTCGATTTATCCACAGCTAAGCAAGCCTCTACATGCACATCGTCCGCCACAGTTGACAGATAGCCAATTGATCTATAGATTATGGAGGACTTTTTAGGAAAAGCTAAGTAAGGATTTTGAAATGTGTAAGATTGTCGGTCTTAGCAATACTCCATGGCGTCGAAGCAGTGCATGACGGAATCTTGTAGACATCACCTCGGCCATTGCTTATACCTCTCGCTAATAAGTAGCATCTTGAAGATAGGGCTTTTTTTTATGTTACTAGTACGTGTGAAACATGTATGAGTACTGTCTGCATACAGAGTGCTATAGACACAAGCGTACAGTCGTCATCCGCGGAGGACAGAAGAGGATTTTGGATTCTCCTGGAACTAGTAGAGATTACATCTAGAAATAACTGGAGTTATAAATACGATGATTCTTCAGCCGCCATGTGGTGCGTGTGGTGATGTCACACGCCCTTTAATCCTATCCCTTACTATAGGACGGCAGGCAGCGGGCAGGCGGAGCTCGTGCGGCGGCTCTGTCAGATTCCTCATAGTTCCCACAACTAGTCCTGGTCGAATCAAGGAGATGCTCAGCAGTGAGCTTGCTTCATGGTATATTCAGGCCTGTTTATTTAATTTTATTTTATTTATGTATGTGTATGAATGTACTGGCCCTTCATGTAAGTCTGTGCACCCGTGTCTTGGCAAAGCCGCGGAAGTCAGAAGAGGGTCTCAGATTCCCTGGAGTGAGTTCTCCTGGAATTGGAGTCTCAGACGGTTTTTGGCCGCCATGTGGGTGCTGGGGATTGAACCTGGGTCCTCTGTAAGAGCAGTCGGTGCTCTTAACCGCTAGGCCATATCTCCAGCCCCCAACAGTTCTTAATTATAAAGACAGGGTAGAACAATCTCAATTACACAGAGCAGCAGAAGAATTCAAGTATTTTAACCAACTGTGTTGTCTTTTCACATTATACTATATAAATATAATACCCTTTGAAAAATTAGAGCTGGTAAAATATTCTTTGCAATGAGAGATTCTAGAGATACCTAAAAATTATTTTTGTTTCCAAAAATTTAAGGCAAGGTCACTAAAATGTAAAATATTCTCTGACACAGTTTAGTCTGGATACCAGTTTGTTCTGACTTCCTTTCTATTCAGAATCAAATTTTGTGAAGAGTTCCATGGACTGTTAAAAAGGATGATTCTTCTCCAGTTGGGGTGTGTATCATCAGCAATATATACACCTTAAAGATGTTAACTGTAGTGTTGAATTTTACACTAATTTTGGGGGAAGCACTGTGGATTGAATCCAGGTTCTTGTACATACAGTAAGGTACTCTTTGACTGAGCTATATATCCCCCAGCTATGAACTTACCTCAAATATAGATTTTTATTATATCTTAGCATATATGTTATATGCATGCAAGTGCCTTCAAGGCCAGAAATGGCATGGGATTCATGGGCGAAGAGATAGGTGGTTGTGAGCTTCCCAAGAGCAAGAATAGCAGTGCTCTTAGCTTCTGAGCCACCTATTCAGTCCTCTGAATATGGTAAGAGGGGAAAAGTTTACTTATTTAATTTATTTATTTATTTATTTATTTACTTATTTATTTGGTCTTTTTTTTTTTTTTTTTTTTTTTTTTTTTTTAGTCTCTGGAATTGAACCACTCATGGAACAAAAATTTGACTGGCATAGCTCCTTGGTAGAATGTGGTGACTATCCACATCTATGAGGAGATGAAGAGGTGCTCCTCCCTTTTTCTTATTTTCAAGTTTTAAATATAACGCGGAGGACTGAGTTGAGTCATTTATGGCAAGGAAAATGGTTCTTCAATCTACAATATTGGGACACCAAGCAGAGTAGTTGTTCGTTGTTATGGCCTCTGTCCAAGTGTTTTGAGTGTAGGTCCTGGTGGGCTATTGCAACCAGGACCAGAATTTGACATTAGTCAGTCCAAGTGGCAAGATATCATAGTAAGCTGATCCAATGGAGACAAGTTGTCCGGTTATCCAGTAAGTCATGGTAGTATGTCAGTGTTGTCCACTGCCATACCATGAGGCGGCACCAGGTTTTGGGATAGTTTCCCAGTTTATGGGGACATGTGAAAGCACTGGTGCTTTCTGGGTTCAAGAGGTCTTGGACGGGGACTAAAGGGGGTCATCATATGAACAGGTTTCTTGTAATTGGCATAAAAAGCCTGTTGTGGGCCTACTGAGGGACACAGGTTCAGTGGGTCAGCACTATAGTTAGGTGACATCCACTAAGACACAGCACTTGCATGTAGGTTTAGGTGTAGGTAGGATATGGAAAAATTAGCTGTTTCCTTGAGGTGGGCATTTACCAGCAAGGGAGTAAAGAGACTCATTGCATGAGATGGGCTTGGGAACCATGATGCAACCATAAGTTCTGAGGGTTTGGGACTGAGTATATAACCCCAGAGAAAGTAGGATTCAGTTCAGTTGTGTTGCAAGTGGCAGGCATGTCATACCAAGAAGGATTGCTTTGATACTTACCTCTGTGTTGTAACACGTACATGAAATGAATATTTTAGTTTTTCTTTTCCTTTCTTTATTTTTTTCTTCTGAAAGAAAATTTTAATGTTAATGTTTATTTATACCTTTGGAACAGTTTGTCCACAATGATTCATTCTGCCTTTTCTTGATGTTGTTGGGGATGACATGTCCTAAATAGCAGCAAGAGGCATCACCTATCCAAGGTGGCTCCTCCAATTCCATCCTTCCTGGGACTGGCCATTTTCCCAAGAAGGCTGTGACTTCATTCTCCATGATTCAATGACTATCATTCTTCATGACATCAACATCTACATCCAGATGTATGGATGCATTAGGAGTATCATTGCCTCTGTTAGGGTCGTTGAATTGTCTCACTGCCTTAAGAGGGATCCAGATGAGGCCGGACCATCCTGTGGAAACCCCACATGCAAAGCCCGTTACCATTGTCAGCAGAGGATCTGGTCCTCTCCAAACACCAGACAGACCAGACGGTCCTTCCACAAAACTTCCCCTTTGTGCTGTATAACAGCAGACCTTAGGGTTTCCCATTTAGTTTTGTGGTGTCATTCGGTGCATTCAGTGTGTCAAGAGCCAATGACAATTGTTTCTGAGGGGGATATTTTTTATAACTTTTGTTTGAGTGTGTGATTTCTTCTATCAATTGTCCCCTGCCCCTGTGGATTAAATGGTGTGCCAATAAACATGAGTTATTTCCCCTTGTGCGCTATTTCATTGGTGACCTCATTTAGCTACAGCCTTGGCCAAATTAAATTCCCCTAGAAAGCATTGTAAATTCACCACCATAAGTGGTATCGTGAGGAACAATGGATATTTCATGGGCCTGAGGTGGTTAAGATGAATCTCTGTACCCAGAAAGTGGAAAGGGTAAACTTTCTGAAATTATCAGAGGTTACCATAAGACCATGAGAGTACAGTCCCTTAATCAGGATTGGTAAGTTTCTGTGAAACTCCTCAGAGTTATCCATAGGGACCATGAGGTCTTCCAAATAATGATAGATTTCTATGTCTACTTGAATCCCACATATTGCAAGGGAGATGGACTCTTGACATCTGGGGCTATTTGCCATGCTCTGAGGTTAACACTTCCACTCGTTCCTAGGTCTAAGGTATCAGGACAGAGAAGACAAACCATTTGGTTCTCTTGGTTTAAGGGAGAATGTGAAAAAAGCAGAACACTGTGGCCATTATTATTGCCTTTTGAGTAGGGATATACACCATGGAGGGGAACTCACATTGTGGGGTTTCCAAGATGATCATGGAAGTATTTGTTGTTCTTAGATCCTGTAATAGGCACCATTCCCCTTCTTGAAAGGAAAGATGCCTTATCCTTGATAGGAAAGATGCGTGTATTCCGGGGAATGAAGTAGGGTTTGATATGATGGAGAGAGTGCTGCTGTTGCACTACTTCACCTATAGCCTGGAATCTTCCCCATAAAGCGGCCATTGATCCATCCTGATGGTCTCTTCTGAATGGCATTCTAGGGCTGGGTTTTTTTGCAGATCAATGGCTATTAGTATTGGGGGCACTTCTCTGTTATCTTCAAGTCCCTCTGTTCCAGATCCACCTAGTCATAAAATGCCTTGTCATTGTTGATAAGGATGATATCCATCTGACTCAGTATGTCCCATCCCAATAAATTCATAGATACGTATTCAGTTACCAAGGGTTTGCATTTTCATCCACTTTTGTAGGGATCTTCCCTGGCTAGTATTGGGCCTGTTACTAGGAGTCCTGGGGGAGGGATTTCAGCCTTTCTGAGAATAATATTAACACTCCCTGTATCTAGTAGACATTTAAATTTTTTTATTGCCAATTTGGGGTAGCTACATTCCTCTAAACGGATGGTCCAATGAACTCCAGTTATGGCAGCCAGTCGTGGATGACTTTGGTCCTTGTGCCCCATGCAACTAAGTGGCTGGTGACTGTCCCTTGATTAGTTTAAATGCTTGCCATCCTCATCACACTTGGATCAGAAGTCACTATTCCATTGGAAACCATTCCTGGTATGTGGGCATTTGGAAGGGGTGGTTTAGGTGCCTTTGTCTTAGGGCCTGTTGGAACCATGGGGCATTCCTTACACCAGTGGCCTTCATGGTGCCACTTAAAGCTGGTTTTTCTTTACCAGATCTGATTGCAATGGTTGACGTGTCCTGTGTGAGCATGTTCCCTTGAACCATTGTTGTATGAATAAGGATACTTATATCCAGTGTGGCCAATAACAAGTCACCTATTTCCACATTCTGCAACCCAGTGCAGGAAAGATTAATTCCTTAGTCATCCTTTCCCATACTACTAAAGTGCTCATCCCATGCATTGGGGTCAACTGTACCCCTCTTGACAGCATTGGATAACTGATCCTCAAATTCAGAAAAGACTTGGTGGGTCTCTGTTTTATCTGAGTCATGGGGATGGCCACGTGTTACCTAAGAGCTACTATATGGTCCCATGCTCTAAGACCACAGAAGCTGACCTGCTCAAAAATCTTTGGTGGATGGGGCTGGAGAGATGGCCTAGCAGTTTAAGAGCGCACAAACTGCTATTGCAGAGGACAGGGTTCCATCTCCAGTACCCATATGCAGCTAAGAACCATCTGCACCTCCACGGCCCAGAGCAGGCCCAGGGCCAGGGGAAAGCGGACACCCTCTTCTGATCGCTGCGGCATTGCACAACACCAACACAGGTGCACAAACCCTATATGCAGATGGTACATTCCATACACATAAATACAAAAACCTAGATAAAAAAATAATAAAAACAATACTCTGGTGGACCTGAGCTTTGAGTGGCCCTTTTACTGCTATAACGGCATCTGTGGACCAAAAACAAAGAAGACAGGAGTCTGGAGATGAGAACATTATTATTATAATTGCAATGGGCCTGCTGCTCACATTCATCCCTATAGAGTGTGTCCCACTGTAAATAAAGTCGACCTGGCAAAGTGGATCTGGGAATGTCCTTTCAGTCATTAGGCATATTAGGCAGATTAGAGCTGGCATGTGCTCTGCTACCTATTTAGCGATTACCTGTCCTCAGGTAGATCAGGCCACTCTGGCCTCTGTGACTTAATTTGTTCATCTCCATTAATGAAGATGACAGTCCCCATGTGGACATACACATTATAAAGATTTCCAAAGAAAACTAAGGCAGAGTTCCTGAAACACAGCAGGCTCCGCGAATAACTGGTATTTTTTATTATAACTTAGGTGAAAGTAACTGGCACTAGGGCATGCACAGCATGCCCGCTTTGTCTCTTTCTGCATGTGGCCCATGAAACGGTAGATATGCCAGGCTTTTTACCTGCCTGAGCAACCTTTCATTAGAGGGGCATTTAAGGGGTGAAAGTGCCACTTATGTATAGCTGCTCAGGGCTCATTTCCAGGCTATCATTCACTATCCTGGGATCAAAATGCCTGCTTAGGAAGCCTTGAGAAGTCACCAAGAAATGAAAGGATTCAGACATTGCTTTGGCCTCATTAGCATTGTTTTTCCAAAGGCAGCAGCTACTGTGACCAGCAGTAGTCTCAACAGAAACCTGGGCAGCAGCCATGGTTTTCCAGAAGAGTCAGTTTTGAACACTGTCAACTGATTCCTAACTGATACACCTTTTAATATTATTTGTATTCTATGTTATATGTGCATTGCCTGCATGTATATAACTACCATGTTCAATACAGTGTCACAAGAGTTGTGCAGAGGGTAACAAAACTGGTCCTTAGCCCCATGTGGGTTGCTGACGAATTGACCTATGTCCTTTTTTTTTATTTTTTTTTTTTTTGGTCTTTTGCAGAGGACAAGTTCTCCTTTAGTCCCAGCTGTCCTGGAACTCCTCTGTAGACCAGGCTCGCATGAACTTACAAGATCACTCTGACTCTGCCTCCTGAGTGCTCGGATTAATGCATACTCCACCATGCCCTGGCCTTTTTTAGAGAAACCATGACTCTTAACTGTTTAGCCATTTCTCCAGCCCCCTAATGTGATTTCTATTTCTTTCCATAATTTTCACTCTGGCAAATTCTCTTCACTGACAGCCATAGTTATTCTTTTACTATGAAGACATAGGAAATATGTCCTGGCATGGTGCTCTGGAAACTATGTCCTGGAACTGTGACCTCAAGAAAGACCTCATCCCACAGCTTCATTTGAAAGAAGTAAAAAGCCGAGTCATTCCTCTTAACAAGAGAATCTCGTTTATCATTCCCTAGTTATAGAAAATTCCATATACACTAATGTCAAGCTTCCTTTTCAGTCTTCAATGAGTTTTCAATGAAGAGGGACATGGCTCCTGCCTTTGAAGCAGTTTAATATGATTATTCTCAAGTCATACCCACATCCTTCACATTCACTCATTATCTTTTTTTTACTCTTTTTGAGACAGTGCGGCTCCCTGTAGGGCCAGTTGGACTGGTACTCCACTCCGTAGTACCAGGCTGGCCTGAGACTCAACAACAACTCTCCGCCTGCCTCTGCTCCTAAGTGCTAGGATTAAAGGCATCACCACCACACCCAGCTATCCATTATCTTTTTTGATGTGAACACAGTAAATTGAGGTTTAGAGGAATCTAGGTCAGGTTACTCAGTCACAAAGAAAAATTATCCTTGTCTGTATTTTTTGGTTTTTTTTTTTTCATTGCAAGTTTACAAAATAGTCATTTAGTCTAGACTTTGTACTTATAAAAGTCCTTATAGACTAAAAACACAATTTACCATAGGATCCAGGCATGAAACTCTTAGGTTTATACAACAGAGATACCTTTGCAATGACCAGGAAATGGAAACCAGCCTAGATGAATGTCAACATATGGGCACATGGAATTTATTCAATAAAAAGGAAATGAAATCATGACATTTGCATAGAAGGGAAAATGGATGGATGACATCTAAATAGAAATGCAAGAAAATAAACCAAGGTGTGTGTGTCACATGTATGAGTGTATATGTGTGTGTGTGACTGCTATGCATGCCTTATATTTATTAATATTCTTTATATGTTTGTGCATGTGTAACGTACGGTCTTGAATTTGTTTGTGAATGTACTTGTGCATGTGTGTCAGTGTGTGTATGTGCATGAGATATGTATTTGTATGTTGTAACTGTATATGTGAATGTGTGTGTAAATGTTTGCATGCCTGTAAGCGTATATGTGCATGTGAGGGAGCATGTAGGTGTGTTAGTTCCTTTATGTGTGCATGTGTGGGTAGTGGTAATTGTACATCTGAGCAAGTGTATGTGTGTATGTGTATGTAGATGCATATGTGTGTGTAATTTGTGTGCATTGTGTGTACATGTGTATGTGTGTATATGAATATATGTGTGTATTGTGGGGTGTATAAAGGTGTAAATGTGTGTATATTTGTGTGTCGACACTATAAAGGGGACATGAGAGGAAGAGATGTTAAGGGATAGGGAATGGAGACTAATGAATTACATGTGACAAGAAGGTAGAATGGGGAACATTATGATGGGTACAGGAGTAGCAAGAAGGAGACATGGGGATGGGGAGAGAGCAATGGGAGAAGTGGAAGAAGTACAATAAATTTAGTGATACATATCTATGAAAATAGCACAGTGTATCCTACATTTCATATGCTAATTTAAAAATGATTTTTAAAAAGATTGGAAATGGTGTTACAATTGTGTGTATGCGTTGGGAAAACTCATGTATGTAAAGGGCGGAAACTATGCCGAACTATCCATGCATGTAATGGTCCACTGGAGATATGGAAAGATACTTTCTTTTGTATAAGGGGGAATAAGGCAGTGTGTATATATATCCATTAGACACACACACACACACACACACACCAACACACACACAGACTTGACACCAAACTTTCCTGTGTCTTTAGGCTCAGTATACTTGACTCCAAACTTTCCTGTGTGTGTAAGCTCAATAAACAAGCTGCCTCTAACTAACTTTCTGTTGATAATTCCTGCTTTTTTTTTTCATCACTGTGGGATCCGTTATGGAAGGATTCCTTTGGAAAATATTGGGATTCATGGTCTGTGTCAATTACTCTTCCTGGATCCAGGGAAAGAGTGGTGAAGAAACCAGAATCTCTGGCCCTAGAAGCTTGCATTCACACCATCATAACCGCTCTGCTCCGTGATTTTTCCATCTCTACAATGGGATGACAAAATTGCTAACTGTGAGGTTGGAGAGCTGCTGGTTGAAGAATTATGTGCTTACTACTCTTCTAGAGGACTTGTATTTGGTTCCCTGCAGCCACATTAAACAGCTCATAACAACCTGTAACCCCGGAGGGATCTGATTGCCTCTGACCTCCAAGGGCATCAGGCAAGCACATTGTGAACATGAACCCATGCAAGCATTACATACATGCATATTCAAAATAAAAAATAACCAAATCTTTCAAACAAATCCTTACCTGAAAAGGATCAAAGCATGTAAGCTGTTTAGAAAAGCATGAGGCTACAACCTAGCACCATAACCAGTTGGATGTTCATAATTAACTCATTGACTGCATCTGCATTTTGTAAATTTCCAATAATAAAATCTGCTGTTATGAACAGAAAAATGAAATCCTTAAATCCCCAGATCAAAGACCTTCTTACCTCAGCAGGCTGTCCTTGCCACCCTTGTCCTGAGGGAAGGAAAACAGTGTCCCCAGAAGAATAGCCACAACTGATTACAGAGAGAAAGGAGGGATTTTTCCCTGTGCATGGGCTTGTCTAGTTCCTCTGGAACACATTGCTGGCTCTTGTAAAAAGCTGTCCACGACGTCCCAGAGAATCACAGCGAATAGCAACAGAAGCAGGTGCCCCATTTGTCGCACTAATTCATCTGTTCTGGAGATGTATTCAAGAAGGAAACAGAGAGAGAAAGAGCAAAGACATCTGAAATTATAGCTTGGAAAGTGTGTGTGTGTGGTGTGTGTGTGTGGTTGTGTGTGTGTGTGTGCGTGTGGTCTGTTGTGTGTGTGTGTACCAAGTGCATGGAGGCAGGTTGTTGGGTATCCTCTGAACTTACTTTGCATATAATATATATATTATTATTGATAGATAGATAGATATTAAGGTACAAAGTATATATTTCTCTGGGCCTGGAGCTTATATATGGTCAGGACAGAGAGTATTCTCTTATTCCTCCTCTGCACAAATGACAGTCCACATTCCACTTGATGCTCCTGGGAAGAAGCTTCAAGGTCTTATTGTTCTTCTACGGCATGGTCTGCATCTTCTGCTTCTGTGTCATCACAGACTGGGTGCCTCATCCATATTGAGCTTCACATTCTCCAGTTTCTATAGAGTGTCAAGTGTGGAAAAAGCAGCTATTATATTAGGCCACAGAAAGCCCAGATTTATGTACCTGTTCCCTCATTCATTTGCTTAAGAACCATACTCCATTACTGATGTCAGAGCTTCTGTATTGATATATTTTGCTTAAGTGCATACTTAAGGACTTTAGTATTTGGTTCTGAACAGAGAGAATCCTTTTCACAGTTCTTATGTCTATTAGTCAATTAAAGGAAGGCAGTTTTTACCGGTTTTATAAGGATTACTATCTATATAAGTTGTCTCGCCAATTTACATGTTGGAGAGCGACCTCATCATCGTCATATTTTCTCTTGTTCTGGGGGGGAGGCAAGAAAGTCTCTTCATATCCAAACTTCTACCAGGGAGATGTTGGCCAGGGATCCAAGGCCTCCACAAAAAGTAAAGGCTCCTTGCCTTAAACTGGGATACCCAAGAAGAAGAGGGCGATAAGGCCCTGTGCCAAAGCCTGACCCTTAACATGGGAAGATATTGGAGACACACATGCAAGTGTACAGATGGCCTCTGGAACACCAGAGAGTGTTACGAAAGGCACCTAACCATAAAAGTAATATACGATCTCCTTGTGATCAAGTAAGACTCCGTCAGCACCAGCTATACCCACCTGCCTGGAAATACGTGCAGCAGAGGCAGCCATATGCTGGTATATCCCAAATCTAATTGCTATGCTCTCTCCTTGAGGAATAACCCATGGCTGATGCCCCACAGGCTTACATCCTCTACAGGTTAGTAGATGTTATAAGCCACGTAAGACCCTGTCTATATTTAACAGGAAAAAATGTATCATGGAATAACATATCATCCAAACATATGTTCTATACCAAAGTAACCTACAATAACTATTAGTTGCTGTTTAATACCTATATGCTTATTCTTGTACTATTAGTAGGTATCGAAAGGTTATTCCCTGGACAACTGTCAGCCCATGAAAGGAAACAGCCAGAATTGCCCAGAGTCCAAGACAAACAGCTCCAGAGAGAGTGGACTGTTTGCTTCTCATCCACCTGTGCCCCTTTTCTAAGCCTAGGGAACAATCGCGGAAGAGGGGGCGTGTAAAATAAAAAGGCTGCGATTGTGGTGAAAATGGTGAAACACAGCAATGTTAGTCTGGACACTCATTTGATCAACTTGTTGAACATACAACCCCTCACCCCTGCTGGAAGGTGGGGCTGGGGGGGGCACAACAGGCCTGAAAATTGGTTTTACATGAAAAGATCTGGAACTCATGGATTATCATTTACTAGATAAAAAAATGAAAAAAAAAAACTGAGAGAAAGATGCAGGACAGTTATGGCAGAATGCATGATCTGGATGGGGGTGGGGTTGGGGGGGGAATGGAAAGGGAAAATATGCCTGAACTGAATTGGAAAATGATTTAAAGTGAAGCAAATAAATAAATAAAAAAAAAGTGTTAAAAAAAGAATATAATCACCAAATACATGTAGTTAAGCTTGTGTATCAAGAACAAAGTGGTTCTATGATCCCCTATAGATACCAAATCCGTAGATATTTGAGTTCCCTATGGAAAATGGAGAGGCATTTGCACAAACCCATGTAATCTTTTCAGGAGCTCAAATCATCACTAATACAGCATAAATACTCTATGGATATGTTCAGGACAGATGCAAAATTTTCCCCAATATTTCAATTTGTTTGTACTGGTTCCATTTTTTGTTCTGGTTGCTGATAATAATACCCTGACAAAAAGGAACAAAGAGAGAAAGGTTATATTTTAGTTCATAGTTCTGTGTTAGTACATTTCTATGAGGAAGTCATAGAATCAGGAGCTTTAGACAGCTGGTTCCATCAGACACAAACTCAAGAACAGAGAGAAAGGAATGCAAGCATGCTTTCTGTGCTCAGCTCCAGTTTTCCACTCATATAGCTCAGGATCCTCTGCCTAGGAAAAGGTGCTGCCCGCGGTGGACCAAGTCTTCTCACATCGGATGAATTTATTAAGATGGACCTCCACAGATATATCTACAGGCCAACAAAATGTAGACAATTCTTCATTGAGACTCTCTCCCCAGGAAGAATCTAGGTTGTGTCAAGTGGACAATTAAACCTAACCATCACACACAGCTGTGTGTGATTGTGTGGTGTTGGTGTGTGTGTGTGTAGAAAGCTGCATGTTGTGTGAAAAGCTGCATGTGTGTAGGTCAGAGAACAGCTCATGTGTGTCTGTTCTCTCTTTCCACCACGTGGGCCAAGGGATCAATCTCAGGTTGTCAGATATGGTGGCAAGCCCCTTTACCCACTGAGCCATCTCACTTTCTCATCTTTTCCATTTTAAGCTGACTTCTTAATTTGGATCCTCTCCTACTGAGGGAAGAGAGGGCCTCCCTCACAACACACATTGTTTCTGGTTGATCCTTGGAAGAAAGTGATCTCTTCATATACTATGACTGAAAGCACTAGATCTAAATACCAACTGAAATACTCAGAAGCCTGGACTTTACCTACAAGGAAAAGCTGATGATTAGATTTCAGTTGACTGTCTTGGGAGGGCTGGGAATGCAGTGAGCACAAGGTGAGGACATGGTTATGACAGCCAAATACTTGCTATCTCTGAAGTATGCCACTGTCTACAGATTTTTCATATTTATATTCTTCTACCTCCTGGACTTAGGGTGAACAACTTCAGTTTCTGAGCCTGTTTCCGGGTCAGAAACCTTTTCTTGCATTGTTGTATTTTTTTTGATAATTTTAATTTTTATTATGTGCTTGTGGTCTGTGCTGGGAGTACAGGTGCTTCCATAGGTTCTTGGATCCTTAGATGTGGAATTATAGGTTGTAGTAAACTGCATGCTGTGAATGCTGAAAAAGAATCCTGAGCCTCTAACATAGCAGTATGTGTTCTTAACCACTGAGCCATCTCTCCATCATTTATTCCTTTTTTGTTTGTTTGTCTTCTTTTTGTTTTTGTTTGTTTTTGTTTTTAACAAGTAAGAAGACTGGTGTGATAGTGCACAGCTGTAATTCTAGCACTTGGGAGACAGAGGTAGGAGGATCTCTGTGAGTTCAAGGCCACCCTGGTCTATTAGTGAGTTCCAGGATATCTGGGCTACAGGGAGACCGTGTTCAAATCTACCAAAAACAATCCCAGTGGAAAGAAAGAATATATATTCAAGGCAGTGAGATGACACAGAGGGTAAAGGCATGTGCCCCCACCCCCCACCCCATACACACAGATGATGCAAGACTGTTGACAAAAGTTTGATTTCTGGAACCCATTTAAAGTGAATGGAGAGAACAGACTTCACAAACTTTTCTTCACCCTCTACATGTACATATCATGCATTGTACTGCCCCAGTAACAATAATAACAATTTGATTTTAACTAATAAAAATAAATATGTTTTGGTATCTAATTCCCTTTCATTGCAGACATATTCTAAAATGTTTGCAATTTCCTAATTTGTAACCAAAAGAGTATCTATTATAGTATTTGTATTTTTTATCCCCAGTCCCTGAAAAAGGTCTAGAGTGATGAAGGTTGCCAGGGAAACTGACCAACCAGTGCCAGCATTGGTACTTGCAGCCCCAACCCCAGACCAGCAAAGAGTGGGCACCCGGAGGTTGAGCAGATCATTGCTGACCCATGATTCATTCATGCCTAGTGAGGAGGCTTCCATGAAATCTCTAAGCCAAGGGATGAAGGGAGCTTCTGTTTTGGAGAACAGTCCAAGCCACTGCAGGGCACTGTGGCTCCCTACCCCATGCTTGTGCTTTTTTTCATTGGAAGACTCCCATGTTGGACCCTTTCTAAGAGACTGGAGCACTAAGAGCATTTCCTGAGTTCTAGGTATCACCCTGGCACATTACTGAATTGAAAGAAGAAGAGCAGGAAACCCTGCTCTATATCAACTGGTCAAAAGAAGATGAAGGGACTTGTGACCACCTGTTTGGTTGTGCTAACTTAGTGTTCAAATTACATGACAGGATACTGAGTCTCTGTGCCTGCAGAAAACAAATGACTTGGTATGGAAAACCTATTTTGTTAGCATCAGAAGTCTTCTGCAGATAAAGGAACGTGGCTTTCCTTAGTGAGATTTGCTTTTCCTCCAGGACTCATTGTCATTGTTTTTTCTGTTTCTTTCAGTGATTTTAGTAAGTCTAAGACACTCAAAAGAGAGTGCAGGGTCATGCTGTAAAAAACCATTTCCTGGTGTGCCGCTGGCCCCATTCTTGTAGTAGGAAGAAGGTTTAGGACTCTGCTCTATTTCCTTTTAACAAAGATTTTAGAAAATTTAATTCTGTATCATTTCCCCACGTCACCCATGATGCTTTGGAGATTAACTAGCTTTCAATTTTGTTGATTTTAATATTTACTTTTAAAATTTTATTTATTTTTATTTATGAGTGTTTTGCCTGCATGGATGCAAGTACATCCATATGATGCAATGACTTGAAGAGGCCGGGAACTCGTTGTTAGCTGCAATCGGGTGCTGGGAATAGATCTTGGGTCCTCTGAAAGAGCAACTAGCTGTCTCAATCTACTAAGAAATATTCGGGGCTGGAGAAAGTGGCCTAGTGGTTTAGAGCGCTGACCGCTCTTGCAGAGGACCCGGTTTGATCCCCAGCGCCCACATGGCGGCCAAGAACGTCTGAAACTCCAATTCCAGGGAAACTCCAGCTCCAGGGAATCCGACGACCCTCTTCTGACCTCCGCAGCATTGCACGACACAGGTGCACAAACTTCATGAGACAACATTCATACACATACAGAAATAAATAATTTAAAAAAATTACAAAAAAAGGAAATAATCTAGCCCCTTGAATTTTTACTTAAGACCTTAATTGGTATAAATGGATCTGCATATAAATGGGATCTGCATAGTGGATCTCAATGTTTATTATAATAATACACACTTTCCACATTGAGTTTTTTCTTTAAAAAGAAAAAAAGCTGGTGAGGTGGCTCCACAGATAAATGTGCGTGCTACCATGTGTAATGACTTGAGTTTGAAACCTGGAACCAACTTTGTGGAGGGAGAGAACAGACTCCTGAAAGTTGTCCTCGGACCTCCATATTTATGCAGTGTCATGTGGGTGCACACACAAACAAATAAAAATTTAAAGATCTAAATAATCTAAAAATTATATTATAATGTATGTATGCATATACTTATATGCTTATATTTCTACTGGTGTTTCCCTCACAAGCTTATGTCATGAGTATTTTTCTAGGTCAATACATCCATCCAGGTTATGGCTTGGGTTTTGCTTTTTTCCAAGAAGCATTCTGTGTGCACACAAACTGATGATTGCTGATAGAGTAAAATCTCTATCCTACAGATTTTATATTTACGTCTGGCCATTTACTAAATTCTCTAATCGCTCTTTTAATACATTATGTGACGGTTAATCATGGGTGTCAACTTGACTGGACTAAGGAACAAATAAGAGAAAAAGGATCTTCGGATTGGACCACCTCAAACCGGATGGCCCATCCCAAATATAGCTGTTACCTTCTGCCCGCAGGCAGTATAAAAGCCATGGCAGAGGGAGCTGGTGCCTTTTTTCCTGTGGCTTGCCTCTCTCTCACTGGTGAGTTTGTCTTGCTGCTGTGATCAACCCTTCAGATCCCAGCATGTACTGAAACCAGCAGATCTCCTGGAATCCACCGGGCTTCAGCACCAGGTTGGGACTACTGAGACATCCAGCCTTGTGAACTGAGCAGTTCCCTGGATTCTCAGCCTCTCCAGTGCGTTGCGGCTACTGTTGGACTCCTTGAGTTCTGTCACGTGAGCAAATCAGGAAATTGTTTATAGCTATATATTCGTCCTGTTGCTTCTGTTTCTTTAGAGAACCCTGACTAATACACTTTATGTTGCTGTTAACATTTTTTTTTAATTTTTATTTATTTCTGTATGTGTATGAATGTACTGTCTGCATGCAAGTTTGTGCACCCATGCCGTGCAGTGCCGAGGAGATCAGAAGAAGGTGTTGGATTCCCCTGGAACTGGAGTTCTCCTGGAATTGGAGTTTCAGACGGTTCTCGGCCTCCATGTGGGTGCTGGGGATCGAACCCGGGTCCTCTGCCAGAGTGGTCGGCGCTCTTAACCGCTAGGCCATCTCTCCAGCCCCGTTGCTGTTAACTTTTAAGACAAAGACTTGAGAATATTTCCTGCTAGTCCTCTCTACCCCCTCCCAATTCTGCCTCCTTCCCTCCCTTTCTTGCATGGATATATGTATGTCTTTGTGTGTGTGCATGTGGAAGCTGGAGGTTAACACTGTCTCCCTCAATCACTTTCCATCTTTTTGCTGGTTTGTGTTTTGATTCAGAGTCTCCCTGTAGCCCCTGGAGCTTATTATGTAGAATTAGCTAGCCTCAGTCTCACAGAGAATGGCTTACTTATGCCTCCTGAGTACAAAGACTAAAGGTATGTTTGTGTGCCACAATGCCAGGCATTCCAACTTACATTTTGAGACAGAGTCTCTCACTGAGACTAGACCACTGATTTGCCTAGTCTGGCTGGTAAGCCGAAGGTACTGCCAGTCTCTACTTCCACAGAAATGACTACATTCACATGCTACCATGCCTGGCATTTTCTTTTTATTTTTTGCTCTTTTTATTTTTTTTTTTTTTTTTTTTTGAGACAGGGTCTCCCTGTAGCCCCAGCTGTCCTGGAACTCACTCCGTAGCCCAGGCTGGCCTTGAACTCACAGAGATCCGCCTGCCTCTGCCTCCCAAGTGCTAGGATTAAAGGCGTGCGCCACCACGCCCCGCTAATTTTTTTTTAATATTTAATTTATTTATGTATATGAATGTACTGTCTGCATGTAGGTCTGTTCACCCGTGTCATGCAGTGCTGCAGAGGTTAGAAGAGGTTGTCAGATTCCCCTGGAATTGGAGTTACAGATGGTTCTCAGCCGTCATGTGGGTGCTGGGTATCGAACCCAGGTCCTCTGTAAGAGCCATTGGCACTCAATCGCTAGGCCACCTGACATTTTCTATGAATGCTGGGATTCAAACTCAGGTTCTCAAGCTTGTATGGTAAGGATTTTACCCACTGAGCCATCTCCCCAGTAAAATATTTCTACAGTTACATAAAAATTTTTCTCAGTGTGAACAAGGATTTAAAGATAATTTCTTTTCTAAACTCCTAATTTCCATCTTCTGTTCTTAGTTAGGCTAATGCTAGCTAGCTCTTCAAAAACTTTCTATAGCTAAAGCATCATTTTCCCAGTAAGCCATTTCTCACACATTTCCACAGTTCTTCAAATTGTCTATAATTGGATTAACTTTTTAGGAAACGCTAAGTATGATTTTGAAATGTGTAAGATGTGGTTTAGAATCTTTCTCAGGTGCATGATTTTGTGAATACTTCCATTGCTTTTACTTAGCTTAATAAATAGCTCTTGGAAAGATTAGTTTTTTTTTTCTGTATGTGTGTATGATGTACTGTCTGCATACAAGTCTGTGCACCCGTGTCGTGCAATGCCGCGGAGGACAGAAGAGGGTTTTGGATTCCCCTGGAACTGGAGTTCTCCTGGAACTGGAGTTTAAGACGGTTCTCAGCCGCCATGTGGGTGCTGGGGATTGAACCCGGGTCCTCTGTAAGAGCGGTCGGCGCTCTTAACCGCTATTACACACAAGGGGAACAATATTCAACAGTACTTTTTTTTTAAAGGTTTTTATTTTATTTTATTTATTTATGTATGTGTATGAATGTACTGCCTGCATGTAAGTCTGTGCACCCGTGTCGTGCAAAGCCGCGGAAGTCAGAAGAGGGTCTCAGTCCCTGAGCTGGAGTTGCCTGGAATGTGGAGTCTCAGACGGTGGCCGCCATGTGGGGCTGGGGATTGAACCTGGGTCCTCGTAAGAGCAGCGGTGCTGCTTAACCGCTGCTAGGCCATATCCCAGCCCCCAAACAGTTCTTAATTATAAGACAGGGTAGAAACAATCTCAATTACACAGAGCAGCAGAAGAATTCAAGTATTTTAACCAACGTGTGTGCTTTTCACATTATACTATATAAATATAATACCCTTTGAAAAATTAGAGCTGGTAAAATATTCTTTGCAATGAGAGATTCTAGAGATACCTAAAAATTATTTTTGTTTCCAAAAATTTAAGGCAAGGTCACTAAAATGTAAAATATTCTCTGACACAGTTTAGTCTGGATACCAGTTTGTTCTGACTTCCTTTCTATTCAGAATCAAATTTTGTGAAGAGTTCCATGGACTGTTAAAAAGGATGATTCTTCTCCAGTTGGGGTGTGTATCATCAGCAATATATACACCTTAAAGATGTTAACTGTAGTGTTGAATTTTACACTAATTTTGGGGGAAGCACTGTGGATTGAATCCAGGGTCTTGTACATACAGAAGGTACTCTTTGACTGAGCTATATATCCCCAGACCTATGAACTTACCTCAATATAGATTTTTATTATATCTTATCATATATGTATATGCATGCAGTGCCTTCAGAGGCCAGAAGATGGCATTGGATATCATGGTGCTAGAGATAAGGTGGCTGTGAGCTTCCCAAGAGCAAGAATAGCAAGTGCTCTTAGCTTCTGAGCCACCTATTCAGTCCTCTGAATATGGTAAGAGAAAAGTTTATTTATTTATTTATTTATTTATTTATTTATTTATTTATTTATTATTTGTCTGCTCTTTTAGAGACAGAGACCCCTGTAGCTCCAGCTGTCCTGGAATTCGCTATGTAGATCAGGCTGGCCTTGAACTCACAGAGATACACCTGCCTCTGCCTCCTGAGTGCTGGGATAAAAGTTTTGTGCCCCCCCACAGAAAGTTTTTTTTTAATCCACAATCCTGTGGAGGACTTAAGTTCCTCCTCCTCCTCATTTTTCTGGAGACAATGTCTCAAATCTGTAGCCTACGCTGGGGCTGAAGTCAGGTTTTTCTTGCTGTGGCTATAAATGTTCTGGGATTGTGGATATATCCACCATGCCTTCCTCAAATTCTTCCTTGAAAAATGACTGTCACTTAAACTTTTTGTAAAAAATCAAAAATATGTATAAATTTTAAATTTAAATATTTTCTAGTCATTATACCTGCTTATTTATATGCAGTAAGTATACAGTTTTTTAACCTGAGGAAATTTTGCATGATATGAAATCATCATTTTACATTTATTTATTTATTTACTTATCTATTCATTTACTTGTTTGTCTTTTTGAGATAGGGTTTCCCTTTAGCTCCAGCTGGCCTAGAACTCAGTATGTAGACCAGGCTGGCTTTGAACTCACAGAGATCTCTGCATCCTTTTTAAGATGTTTCTCACCCATCTTTACTTCTTCACTTGTCAAATTTCTATTCAGCACATTACTCCATCTTTTGAGTGAGTCATTTGTTTTATTCTTTATTTTTTGAGTAATTTATATATTCTGGAATTTAATGCTCTGTCAGATGTATGAGTGCTGAGATTAGAGGTGTGCACCATCAGGCCCTTTGTGAAATATTCCTTCTAATCACTGTCTAGTGTATCTCATTATCTCCACCCTTCTTTCAATTTTGGTATACTCATTTATTAAGGGTTGAATTCTGTAAATAGAATTTAGAAATATATTTCTTGTTTTGGTAGTGCCTCCTTTGAGACAGGTTCTCGGGAGCTAAAGATGGCCCTGGAACAGAAATAGTTATTCCTTAAAGTTTACTTCAATTTTAAAATATTTTTACTGATGTTTAGTTCATTTCATACATCATTTCTCATTCCAGTTTAGACTCATTTCCCTTTCCATGTACCTAACCCCACCTGAGATCATGTATCTGCCATAACTGCATTGTATCATTTATTCTGAGTCCTTTTAAAGTTTTTCAAGGCAGAGGATTATTGTTTTGAGGAGAACTTTACCAATTCAATCGGTTCTTTGAAAAAGTTCTTTTGTTGTTGTTTTTCTGTTCAATTTGTATTGTTTCTACATATGCATATTTTTATGTCACACTAATACTAAAATCATATCATATGACAATAAAATGTATGTTATTCTCATATCATATTTCAGGATTCAAAATTTTCCTTTTTAAAATTATATTACTCTAAAGTATATCTATATACCCTCCACCCATATACCAAGATTACAAAGTCTGGAAATAAATGGGAGATTAATGCTAGAGCCTGTTAAGGGATTCACATTTTAAAAGTACAGTTGCTTTCAGAAAAAGAGGAATATAACATTGACATTGTTGAGTTTGCCTTACAACTAGAGATACAATTTGTCATTTGTTTTTCTGGATCTGTATTACATCACTTAGCATAATATCTTCTAATTCCATCCAATAACCTTCAAAGTTCATCATGCCATTTTTACCACTCCATAGAAGTCCATTCTGTACATGTACTATGTTTTCTTTATCCACTCATTAGTTGAGGGACATTTGAGTTAGTTCCAGCTCTTTCCTATTGTGAAGATAGCTGCAATAAACATGGCTATGGATGTATCTCTGTGGTTGGATGAATCTTGTGGGTATACACCCAGGAGTGGTATGACTGGGTCATGTGGTGAGCTCATTTTGTATCTTTTAAGGGTCCTCCGTACTACTTTTCATAGCAGTTGTACGAGTTTACATTCCCACCAGCAGTGGATGATTGATCCCCTTTCCCCACAACCTATCCAGCATTAGCTATCATTTGCTTTCTTGATCCTAGCCAGTCTTCTTGGAGTGAGACGATATCTTAAAGTGGTTTTAATTTGAATTTTCTTAATTATTAGGGATGTTGAACACCTTTTACGATGTTTCTCCCCCATCTTTATTTCCTAAGTTGGGAATTTCAACACTTTACTCATCTTTTGAATAAGTCATTTGTTTTCTTACTCTATTTTTTTTGAATAGTTTATATATTCTGGAAGTTAGTGGTCTATCAGATGTATCCACTGTGAAGGTTTCCTCCCATTCTGTCAGTTTTCACTTCACTTTGCAGATAGTTTCTTTGGCTGTACAGAAGCTTTTGAGTTTAGGGAGTCCCCATTACTCAATTATCGACTTTATTTCCTGTGAATCTACTAATTTAGAAAGGCTTCTCCTATGCCTATTCTTGTAGGTTGCTGCGAACGTTTTCTTCTATCATCTTCAGAGTTTCAGGTGAAAAGAATAAACATATATCTCTCGATAATAACCTTAAATATTAATGGTTCTAAACTCTCCAATCAAATGACACAGGCTGGGAGATTACATTAGAGAACAGAATCCATCTATATGCTGTCTACAGGAAACACATCTCACCCTTAAGGCTATGCATCAACTTAAAGTGAAAGGAAAAAAAAAAAAAATAATCCCAAGCAAATGGCACCAAAAAGCAAGCAGGATTTACTATTCTAATATCAGACAAAACAGACCTCAATTAAAACTAATTGGAAGAGAAAAGTTGGGACATTAAGTACTTATCAAAGGAACAATTAACCATGAAGATTTCACAATCATAAATATATATGCACCAAACTCTGGTGCACTGAATTTTATAAACACAATGCTGTAAGACTTTAAGGCTTAGATTAATCCTAGCACACAAATATTTGGGGACTTCAATACCCCACTGATCCCTTTAGATAGGTCAACTGGATTAAGAATAAACAAAGAGACATCTTAACTAAATAATATAACATACCAAATAGACCTCACGGACATCTACAGAATATTCCACTGAAACACCAAAGAATATACTTTCCACTCAGCACCCCATGGAATATTCTCCAAAATCAACCACATACTGGGACAGAATAGACCTCAACAAATACAAAAGGGTTGAAATAATTTCATCCATTCTATCAGACCACAGTGCAATAAAGCTCAATACAAAAATAGTATAAGCCCCACTATCTACAAGAACACATGCTGATTAAACAAAGCACTCCTACATATTGAATGGGTTAAGGAAGAAATCAAGAAAGAAGTAAAAACATTCCTGGAACTAAATGAAAACAACAATACAACAGAACAAAACCTATGGGATACTCTAAAAGTAGTCCTAAGAGGGAAATGTATAGCCCTGGGTGCCTGTATAAAAAAAATAAAAATAAAAATACAAACAAAACAAAAACAAAACAAAACCAAAAAACAGAAAAAGCACAAGAAAATGAGTTAACATTTCAGGTGTATACACTTGACAGACATCAACAAGTGAACCCTAAACCTAGTAGACAAGAAGAAATAACTAAAATCAGATCAGAAATTAATTATCTAGAAACAAAGAAAACAATACAAAGAATCAATGAATCCAAAGTTGGTTCTTAGAAAAGATAGATAGACACACATCTAGCACAGTTAGCCAAAAGAAAGAACAAGCAACTTGAAATCAGTAGTCTTCATGATGAAAGGGGAAACATCACAATAGACAGTGAAAAGATCCAGACAATCATATAGGAATACTTAAAAAATCCTATACTCTATTAAATTTGAAAACCAAAGAGAAATGGATGAAATATCTTAAATTCTAGAAATCAACATATCTTAACCAAAAAGAGATTGACAGTATAAACAGACCCATAGTATTGGAGTAAATTGAAAACATAATAATAAACATCACAAGTAGAAAAAGCCCAGTCCCAAATGGTTACAGAGCAGAATTCTATAGAACATTTAAAGAAGTACAGCCATTGCTACTCAAACTACACAGAAGGATAAGAACAGAGAGAAATCTCCCAAATTCCTTCTATGAAGCCAACATCACTCTAATACCAAAACAATGCAAAAATGAAAAGTATAGACCTACCTCATTAATGACCATAGACATAAAAATTCTCAACACAATACTTGCAAGCACCATACAGACCTATATCAAGGGAGTGAAAAAAAAAAAAAAAAAAAACACAAGATCATCTCAAGTGATGCAGAAAAAGCCTTTGACAAAATCCAGCATCTCTTCATACTTAAAGTCCTAGAGCGTATTGAACTGTATGTATCATTCCTCAGTGTAATCAAAGCCGTATATGACAAGCCTACATGCAGCATCATCATAAATGGAGAAAATTTAGAAGAATTAGCCTTATAGGCAGGAACCCCACAAGGCTGCCCCCTGTTGCCTCTCCTCTTCAAAATAGTCCTTGAAATGCTTGCTAGGGCAATAAGATTAAAAAAGGGAAAATAAAGGAGTACTAATTGGAAAAAAAGGATGCCAAGTTATCACTTTTTGCAGAAAATATGATAGGTTACCTAAGCGATGCTGAAAACCACACCAGAAAAATCTGAGAAATTATTAAGAGTTTCAGTAAAATGGTAGGATATAACATTAATTTAGAAAAATCAGTAGTCTTTCTATACACCAACAACAAGCAAATGAATAAGGAATATAAGTAAATATTCCCACTCACAATAGTCTCAAAACCAATAAAGTACCTGGGAACCAACCTAACCAAAGACAACAAAGATCTCTGAAATGAAAATTTTAAACCCCTGAAGAAGGAGCTTAAAGAAGACATCAAAAGATGGAAAAACTCCCATGCTCATGGATTAGAAAAGTTAACATAGTAAAAATGTCCATTCTACTCAAATTAATATACAGATTCAATGCAATCTCAATTAAAATTCCCATGACTTTCTTTACAAGCTTGGAAAAAAAATCCTTAAATTATACAGAAATACAAATGACCCCGGATAGCCCAAGCAACCCTGAGTGAAAAGAGCAATACAACGGGGGATCAAGATATATACCAAACTTCAATCTATATTATAGGGCTATAGTCATAAAAAAAAAGCCTTGTCCTGACAAAAAACGAGACCTGTGGAAAAATGGAACAAAATTGTAGGTTCAAACATGAGCATACACAATTTGAGGCATCTCTTATTTGACAAGATGGCCAAGAAGACTCAAGAGGGATGACAGCATCTTCAGCAAATGGTGTTGGCAAAACTGTATCACCACTTATAGAAGAATAAACTAAACCCCTACATGTCTCCCTGTACAAAAATCAACTCCAAATGTATCAAAAACATCAACGTTAAAATTCACTTCTCTCCTTAAGAATCCTACCATAATTTAACAGTGTTAGTTTACACAACAATTTATTTATCAGAAGTAGATTACCCAAAACTGTGTTTCAGATCTTAAAGGAATATGAAAAGTAGGTGGAAGTAAATACTGTGCAAAAATCCAATCCATATTACGTATTTGTAATTCCATTAGTCACTTTTAATATAGATATTATATACCAGTGACCTTTTTTGAAATTAGTTTATTCCGTAGCTATTCCTAAATTTATTATGTTTTTACTCTCTGGCTGTTTGGTTATATCAACAGGCTTGTGTCTGTAGTGGAAGACCCAATTCCATCCCAGAGTCAAAGATTCAATTACCTCAAACATCATGTGATTATATATCAATAATTTATACAAGGCCAATTGAAAACTAATAATATTAAATGTAGGAATTAGTTTTTAGGATATGAATTTATCCACAGTTGTTTATAATTGACCCTATAATACACAGGAACCTAGAAAGTCCTGAGGGCTTAAAATACACACACACACACACACACACACACAGTGTTAGAAGTAAAAAATTGTCAGACTGATGTGTGGGAATGAATTACATTATTGTTTATTACCCAAGGAGAAATACAAAACAGTTTCCAGAATCTCCATTTAAATTAAACCAAGATTTTTAGCTTATGTTGTTGAGGAGAATTCTAATAGCAAAAGGCATTTTATTTGAGACAGGGTCTCCCTGTAGCAGCTGTCCTGGAACTCAACACGCAGACCATGTGGCTTTGAATATTTAGATATCTGCCTCTATCTACCTTTCAAGAGATGGTTGGAACCCAAAGCCTGTGTGTTCAAGTTAGTCTCAAAAGACAGTCTAATTCAAACTCAAGCATGAAGGTTAAGATGGAACTAGTTGTTCTAGGGAAAGATATGTAAACTAGTGGAGTCTCCCAGGAAGATATCCCGGCTCCCACGTCTGTGCAAAGCAGAGGATGGCCATAGGAAACATGACCTAGGACAAACGCAGAAACCAAAGTTACATGTAGCCAGAGTTCAGCCTTCTCAAAGCTGTTTCTAGCTTGTTTTCTTTTATCACTGTCCCAGACAGCCCTGTGGTTAATTTCCATAATGAAATATATATATATGAGCTGGGGTCGACCAGCACATTCTGTCTGTTGAAATATTTTTTGCCCCAGGGCATTATGTTTAGGAACATAGTAAGGGCATCTCCTGAGCATTTTTTGTCATTTTGAGACAGGGTCTCCCTATAGGTGTTGCTGTCCTGGAACTCTTTAAACCAGGCTGCCCTTGATCTCACAGAGATCCACGTGCCTCTGCCTCCCAAGTGCTAGGATTAAAGGTGTGGACCACTATGCCCAGCCTCCTGAACAAAGCTTTTAAGGTAGGTAAAAATTAAAAAATCCTGTACCCACAAGACTCATCCCACCGCAGAGATACATGCACAGCCATGTTTATTTCAGCTGTCTTCACAATAGCAAGGAGCTGGAACCAACCCAAATGTCCCTCAACTGACGAGTGGATAGAAAAAATGTGGTACATCTATGCAATGGAGTTCTGTGCAGCAGTAAAGAAAGAAGACATCATTAGCTTTGCAGAAATATGGCTGGTGTTCGAAGATATCATGCTGAGTGAAGTAACAGAGTCCCAGAAAAACAAATGATGAATGGTATCCCTCATCTGTGGATGCTATTGCCAATTACCTACTTGCACATATTTCTTGTGCACAGCCCCTTGAGTTTTTGTCCAAGTAGTTGGGAGTTATGCATGTTGGAAACAACAACAACAGAAAGGGCTGCGTCAAAGTACTGACTGAAACAGTGAATTTCTGCTCAAAACAGTCAACTTCCACATGCAGAATTTTGAGAAAGACTGAGAAAGAGATGAAAAGCATGTTGGGTAGAATGCATGAGCTCTGATGGGGTGGGTGGATAGGGTGGGGGACACAGGTCTTGATTCAATTAGTAACATAATCTTATACAAAAATATATATAATAAAAAATTAAATAAAAGACCAGTATAAATTTTGATGACAAGGGTTTTTCAGAGAAGCATGCCAATATAATTACTTAAAGATGTTTAGGGTACCCAGGATTATAAACAAAATATTTATATTGTGATTAGGCATGATGGGATGGAATTTAAACCAATAGTTTTTGATCACAAGAATGAAAAAAAAATTACATAGCCACAGATGAGAACCATCTCAAGACACAGCAAAATGATTCTATCCAAAGTTTGGCCAAAGCAATGATACCAGGTGCTCCCTTTATTCAATATTCTATGTACATGCATTTTTGAAAATTGGGGGAAATGGCAGAGGAAAAATGTCCCTTTTGAAATTTCCTGTGTAGAGTCTTAATCTGCATTAAAAACAGGAATTCAAGGCCCAGAAATGCTCAGGACAGTTTCAATTTAAAACTTACCAGGACCAGAGCCAGAAAATCTGAAGGCCTTAGAATCCAGGCTCTGGCTGGGAATTGTCTCAGGTGAAACCCAATACCCACTGATCACCATGCTGGCCTTAGTATATCTAGGGCATCACTCCTGGTCCTAATGAAATCCCCTCTGGAAAATAGCAAAATAGGACAAGGTATGGTGGGTGGTTTGGCACTCCTGTGTGGGGCTGGAACCACAGAAAACAGAAGGCTCATAAGCGACCTCACTGGCTACACTACCAACATTTGAGACCACTTCCCTGGAGGTGCAGGACAGAAGTCAGAACAAGGGCCTATTCCAATATTGTTGCATCAGAGGCTCTTGTGTCCTCAGGGAAGTGGGGACCACCTCCTGGAGAGTGCATATGTTGTAAGACAGTAGTTATAAGGAAGAAAAGAAGACATAGCAGAGGACCATGGAGTATATTGGGTGGCAACATCCCACAGTGCCTTAGCTTGAAAGAGAGGCTCTCTAAAATATAGATTCCCCATCTCCTACTAGGATTCTGGGGTTTGCATATCAACATTCCTCTCACATTGCTTTGGGTCCTTGTTTGAAGGTGCCAGTTGTGGGAGTTAGTAATCCTATGTGGCAATAGGATATGAAGATGGCATCCATGCAAGAGTGTTACAGCAAATCTTGGGGACACATGGCAGAGGGTGCAAATTCTGATTTATTGTGTACAACAGTTGTATTTATTTTGTATAAATAGGTGCAAATCCTGATTTATTCTGTACAACCACCTGTACAACAGGTGGCCTATATAGGTTTGAGGCAGACAACGCTCACACTGCATGACATCACATTCCAGTAGTAAATACCAGAATATGAATGCAGCTCGTGTGGTGTAAACAAGGAAGTCCTGTGATTTGCCTACCTGAAATGTTAGCTCAGACATCCAAGCTCAGGCATGCCCACAAACAAAAGCTCCTATTATAGAAATGTTATGCTAGAGATATTCTTTGAGCTCAGGTCTGAAGAAGTCCTATTTCAGGCAGAGGATTCATCCATGATAACATTCCAAGTACATGTCCACATTCAAAAGAAAGCACTGATCAAACAATACATACTGAAGAAAATTGCACAGACTTGAGTAAGGAACACAAAATGTGGAAGAGCCATGAGCCATGCTCAGACTACCTGAGCATTCATGCTTCCTCGCCACCTTCTTCTCTCATGATGTATACAGATCTTCTGGTTGAGGATGTAAATATAACTAGGTAAATATGGACTTGAGCATAAGACTGAGATGCTGGAAAATGGGCCCCGGTGATGCATTGTAATTGACATGGAGGAAGAGCAGCCTCTGAGAGAATTGAGAATGTAGCCTCATCAGTGACCCTGGAAGACAGGAATCCTGGGACAAGAAGAGCACTGTGGAGGAGGGAGTTCCTCCTCCTTCTGGAGTTGTGAAGCTTTCCCTCTGTAATATGGAAGAGGTTGGAACTCTCCTGTGAAAGGATGGGGTGTGCTTCATTTTTTTAATTTTATTTATTTCTGTATGTGTATGATTGTACTGTCTGCATGCAAGTTTGTGCACCCGTGTTGTGCAATGCCGCGGAGGTCAGAAGAGGGTGTCGGACTCCCCTGGAACTGGAGTTCTCCTGGAACTGGAGTTTCAGACGGTTCTTGGCTGACATGTGGGTGCTGGAGATCATACCAGGGTCCTCTGTAAGAGCGTTGGTGCTCTTAACCACTAAGCCATCTCTCCAGGCCTGGGGTGTGCTTCTTAAAGAGCAAGACAGTGGGACAGCATCTGCTACCTCCCCTGCAGCATCATGAACAGCACAGATATGGTCTGTGTCAGGAGATGCAGCCACAGGGGGGCTACTGCACCCTCAGATTCCTCTGGGTTATGTTGGCCTTGTTGTTTACCTGCCAAGAAAGATTGCTGTTACAGTGCCTTGGTTGCTACCTCTAGCCTAGATCCATCTGGAGGATTTTATTTCCTGCATTCTTGACTGTTACCCACTGTCCTTGGAAGGGGACAAACTGTCAGCCCAGGCTACACTTCTTATTAATATATTACTTTATTTAGATATATTTTAATATATAGTCCAGGTTGGCATCAAAGGTAGTTGTGAATGACATAAGAATCCTGATCTTCCTGCTTCTCTCATCTCTCCAGTACTAGGGTTAAAGGTGCATGCCATCATGTCAAGTTCTTGTGGTGCTGGGAAGAAACCCTAGTGTTTGTGCATACTGGACAAACACTCTATCAATTGAGCCGTATTCCCAGCTCACTATTAATGTATACTTAGTTCTTATTTTCTCTTTCTCTCTTATATTACTTGGTTGTAGGCCATTTCTGGGCCTGATTAGAAAGCCACATGGCACATTTCCTGGCACTGGTGTCACACCGCCCCCACATTGGGATTGGCCATCCCCTGCCCCCTGACTTTGCCTTTCCTGACCTTCACAGTGATTGGATGTGTTCTGATAGCCATTACACTGATTTGTAGAAGCCCTTTATTTAAGCTGTAAAGGAAAAAAAAGATTTAAGTTCACCCTCTGATGTGCTTCAGGATTGGTATGTGCTCTGTTGCACTTACCCTCAGTAGAGTGTGGACTGAACACTGGGTAGAGAAACTACACATCTGGCATGCAAAACAGGGACCTTGGAATCTACCATAGCCCCGAATCTTGGGTAAATGATCCCTTCAATGGGTAACTCACCATCACACCAATTGACCCCCCAAATTACTTGCCTCCATGCCCTGCTTCAGGTGTGGGGCATTGACGTTCATGAAAGTTAGGCCCAGGATCTATGGAGATCCTCGTGGATCTTGCCCCTTGTTTGAATGAGGAGGAAGGGGAGCAGGATCTCGAGTGAGAGCAAGGCTGAATGTGCAGCTGAGGGTAAGGAGAAACTGCTTGATCCCTCTAGGGAGCCACTCAACAAGAATTACTTTCCTCATGACAGGTCTCTGAGTAAGCAGGAAGCAACAAGTGTCACTGTACCCAGATCAGATTTGATGAGGTAGGGGCCACCCTACCTGGAAATTCCCGCAACTCACCCCACCCACACATAGACCTGTACCCTTACTTAACGCCATATCACCCCTCTCATGTCTACATGTAGGTTTGTGCACCCGTGTCCTGTAGTGCCGCAGGTCAGAAGAAGGTCTCCAATTCCCCTGGAACTGGAGTTCTCCTGGAATTGGAGTTACAGATGCTTCTTAGCCATCATGTGGTTTCTGTGGATCCATCCCAGGTCCTCTGCAAAAGCAGTCGGTGCTCTTAACTGCTAGGCTATCTCTCCAGCCCCAAGGAAATTTACTTCTTAATAAAGTAAATGACCTCACATTATTCCCTGAAAAAATATTAACAAGGAAAAGCCCTTATAAAATGGAATTTTATTAAGCTTGAACTGTCCATATATGTATCTGTGCTACTTGATGAAATACAAATACTGAACACCTGCCCAATGCCAAGTGTAGGAGGTACACTGTTAACCCATCAAAGGACAAGACAGACAGATGTCTGTGAGTTCAAGGCCAGTTTCAAGGAATGACTACACAGTAAGACCCTGTCTCAAAAATCATAAAGAGGGGCTGGAGAGATCGCTCATCAGTTTAAGAAATAGATACTCTTGAAGAGGGCCAGCATTTGATTCTGAGTGCCACATGGTAGCTAACACCCATAATTCCAATTCTGGAGCATCTGACTACTCTTCTGGCCTACGATGGCATTGCACACAGGTGATGCATTTACATACAACCAGGCAAAACATTCATAAACTTAAAATGAAAATAAAAACTGAAAAAGAGTTTATAAAAGTTGCTGATCTAAGAACTCTATTATATACAACATTTCAAAAAGTCATTGAAGATTATCCTTCTGGGTACTCAGTAATGTGCTTACTTAGTAAGCATGAGAAAAAAAAATTAGATAGCTCCTAAGGAACTGGCATGCTCTAGCCCCTGCACATGCAAGCATGTATATGACACATATGCTCACCTAAACATACAGACACAGAAAAAACAATTCATCTTAATCTCAATGTATAAATGGTGCTAAACAATAAGGAGATTTCCTTTTTTCTTGAAAAATTAGAACCTATAGGTAAAACATCTTCCTTTTGAAAAAAATCATCTGTTTTCACTTTTTTTTAATTTTTTTATTAATTTTATTTATTTCTGTATGTGTATGAATGTACTGTCTGCATGCAAGTTTGTGCACCCGTGTCGTGCAATGCCGCGGAGATCAGAAGAGGGTGTCGGATTCCCCTGGAACTGGAGTTCTCCTGGAATTGGAGATTCAGACGGTTCTCGGCTGCCATGTGGGTGCTGGGGATCGAACCCGGGTCCTCTGTAAGAGCGGTCGGCGCTCTTAACCGCTAGGCCATCTCTCCAGCCCTGTTTTCACTTTTAAAAAGGCAAATATTAAAGCTCAAGCTTATTTAAAAAATATACAGCCTAGGTGTAGTGATGGGCATCTTTGATCTGAGCACACTGGAAGCAGAGAATGTTGAACTCTGTGAGTTCAAGGCCAGTTTGGTCTACAGAGTGAGTTCTAGTACAGCCAGGTCTACACACAGATATAGTGGAAGTAGCAAAACAGGCTTGGTTACTAAAAGACTTGACAGTGTTATAGTAATGGAAATAGCTGAAGGGCAGTCTAGAGCCTTCCTCTCTGCACTCTGTGGTTACTCAGGTTAGGAGCCTTTCCCCAGAAAGTCACATTCCTGTGGCCTTTGATGTTATCTATTTGTAAACCAGGATGTTGTTACATTTGTTATCTGTTAATCAGTATGCCAATTCCTGGGGCCTTTGTTGTTTGCCTGTTACCTGTTTTGTCTCTTTTGTGTTACATGCTTTTTGCCTGCATTTGTCTCCTGGGTGTAAAGAAGTCTGGGAGACTAAGGTGGCTGATTCCATTATGGAATGGTCATTGGGGTTCAGACCACTGGGCTAGCATGAAATAAACTCCCTCTCCATGCCTAACTTTGGCTTTGATATCATGATTTTTCTGTAATACATATACACAATGTTAGTAAAACAAATCTTCATTTAAAAATAGACCTTCTATTATTGTCCTTCAATTCAATGGCATTTTAGTAAGTGAAAGAGCAAGTATAATTTTTGCCAAAATAATTTATAAATAAAATTCTCAAATGCCTTAATTGAAAGTCATCAAATATATATGAGTTCATACAAGCACCTAAAAATAGCATTTCTAAATTATAACAATCTTTAATGTTTATAATTATTACAATTTAATTTTTAGGTAAATTAAGCCTTAAAACAATTTGTATGCCTGGAAATGTTTTCTAATAATTGTTTCCCTTTTTATACATATGAAAATACTTGGAAAAATTGCATAAAAATATAAAAGGTTCAGATATTTCATTTGAAATAAGACAGTACTTGTTTTGGATTTTATAGCAGCCCACAGTTAAGAGACTTTTAATAGACTGTGAACTTTTAAGTGTTTGAACAATTTAAGGACTGTGGGGTTTTTAAGGTTGTACTTAGGTTGTGATTTTTAAGGTTGTCCCTGAAACTTGGGGAGCAAGTCTGCTCGCCAGTACTTCACCTAGCCTACTGGTCAAGTCTACAGGCCTCTTTGTCTGCCTCTATCTGTGCATACCTTTCTTCTCTCTGCTCATCAATGTCAGGGTCAAGTCCCTGTCTTGGCAGCATGGATGTGCACTGGTACTTCACCTGGCCTGCCCACAGGGTGTGCAAGCCTCTTGTAAGCCTCTCTATCTGTGCACACAGTTCATGTTCACTGGTATTTCATCTGGCCTCCTGGTCGAGTCTGCAGGCCTCCTGTCTGCCTCTCTATCCACCCATACAGTACTTATGTCTGCTCCCTGAGGTGGGGAGTCTAATCCCTGGCCCAGCAGCAAGCCTGCTTCCTGGTACTACAGCTGACCTACTTGTGTCTGCAGGCCTCCTGCCTGTCTCTCTATCCAAGGACTTCTTCTCTTAGCTCTGGTGCTTCAACTGGCCTGCCTGCTGAGTCTGGAGGCCTCCTGTCTGCTTCTATATGTACACAGTCCTTCTCTCTGCTCTCTGAGTTGTGGGGTTGAACCCCTGGCCAGGCAGCAATGCTGAGCTCCATTACTTCACTTGGCCTGCCCATGATGTCTTCAGGCCTCCTGTCTGCCTCTCTAGCCATGCACAAATTTCTTTTCTCTGCTACCCAAGGTGAGGAGTTCAGTCCCTGGCCAGCAGTAAGCCTGCTCACAGGTACTTAACTTGGCCTGCTCTTCGAGTCATCTGGCCTCCTGTCTGCCTCTATATCCACACACAGTTCTTTTCTCTGCTCCCTGAGGTGGGAGGTACAGTCCCTGGCCTGCAAGGCGGTGCACCAGTATTTCACCTGGCTTGCCTGCAGAGTCTGCAGGCCTCCTGTCTGCCTCTTTATCCACTCACACAATTCTTTTCTCTGCTCCCTGAGGTGGGAGGTACACTCCCTGGTTTGGCAGCAAGGCTGTGCTCTGTTACTTCACATAGCTTCTGCTGAGTCCTCAGGTCTCCTGTCTGCCATTCCATCTGAGTAGACATTTCTTCTCTCTGCTCCCCGAAGTGGGGATTTGGGTCCCTGGTGCAGCAGCAAGGCTACATGCAGGTATCTCACCTGATCTGCCTGTCTACCTCCAGGCCTCCTGTCTACCTCCGTATCCACCCACACAGTTCTTTTCTCGACTCCCTGGGGGGGGGGCGAGTTACTTGCTAGGAAGAAAGGATGCAAGGTGCTATCTCACCTGGCCTGCCTGCTTATTGTGTAGGCCTCCCTTCTGCCTCTTTATCCGCTGACAGAGTTCTCATCTGTGCTCCCCGATGTTGACTGTTGACTGCCTTTCTTCGCAGCAAGGCAGTATACTGCTCCCCAAGTCTGCAGACCTCCTTCCTGCCTCTCTTTGCACACAGTTCTCTCTCCTCCCCCAGGTCGGGGGTCGAGAACATGGCTCAGCATCAAAGCTGCATGCCAGTGTCTCATGTGGCCTGTCCAACGACCTTTCAGACCTCTTGTCTGCCTTTCTATCATCGCACACAGTTCTTCTCGCTGATCCCCGAGGTGGGAGGTCAAGTCCTTGTCTTACAGGCAAGACTGCATGCTGGAATATCAGGTGGCCTGCCTGCCAAGACTTCAGAGCTCCTGTCTGCCTCTCTATCTGAGCACACAGTTCTCTCTGCTCCCGAGGTGGGGAGGGGGGGTCCAGTTCCTGGTCTGGCAGCAAGGTTGTGTGCTAGTACTTTACCTGGCCTGTGGGCCTTATCTGCAGGCCTCCTGTCTGCCTCTCTATCTGCACACACAGTTCTCTCTGCTCCTCAAGGTGTGGTTTCCAGACCCTGGCTCGGCAGCAAAGCTGCATGCCAGTGTCACAGCTGGCCTGCCCACCGACCCTTCAGGCCTCCTGTCTGTCTCTCTATCTGCCCACACAGTTCCTCTCTCTGCTCCTAGAGCTGGGAGGACTAGTCCCTGGCCCAGAAGCAGGGCTGCATGCTGGTATCTCACCTGGCCAGCCTGCCCAGAGTGTAGGCCTCCTGTCTGCCTCTCTATCTGCCCACACAGTTCTTCTCTCTGGTCCCTGAGGTGAGGAAACGAGAGTTCCTTGCTGGGCAGCAAGGCTGTGCACTGGTATCTCACCTGGCCTGCCTTCTGAGAGTGTTGGCCCCCTTTCGGCCTCTCTATGTGCAGACACATTTCTCATCTCTGCTCCCAGAGGTGGGGGATTGAGTCCCTGGCCCAGCAGCAATGCTGCATGCTTGTATATCACCTGGCCTGCTGGCTGAGTCTTCAGGCCTCCTGTCTGCCTCTCTCTTTCCCTCAATGCACATATTTCTTCTCTCTGATCCATGAGGTGGGGGTTTGAGTCCCTGGCCTGGCAGCAAGGATGCATGCTGGTATCTCACCTGGCCTGCTCACCCAGTCTGCAGGCCTTGTGTCTGCCTCCCTATCACAGTTATCTCTGCTCCCTGAGGTGGGGGTTCAAATCTCTGGCCCAGAAGCAAGGTTGTAGGCCTGTACTTCACCTGGCCTGCCCGCCATTCTGATCTCTGTTCCCAGATGTGGTGGGCCAAGTCTGCAGGCCTCCTGTCTGTCTTTCTATCCTTGCACTCAGATCTTCTCTCTGCTCCCGAAGGTTGATGGTCAAGTCCCTGATTTGACAGCAAGGCTGTGAACCAGCACTTCACCTGGCCTGCCACCTCAAGTCTGCAGACCTCCACTCTGCCTCTCTATCTGCCCACTCTGTTCTTTCTGCTTCTCATGGTGGGGTGTCCAAGTCCCAGGCCCGTCAGTAAAGCTGAGAGCAGGTTCTTCACCTGGCCTGCCTGCTGAGTCTATAGGCCTCCTCTCTGCCTCTGTATCCATGCATACAGTACCTCTCTCTGCTCCCTGATATAGAGTGTCAAGTCACTTGGCCAGGAGTAGGGGTGTGCACCATTATTTCACCTGGCCCACCCTCAGAGTCTGCAGGCTTCCTGTCTTCATCTCTATCCATGCACACAGTCTTTGCTATGCACCCTCAGGTGGGGGAGGTTGAATCCCTGGCCTGGCAGCCAGCATGTTCACTGGTGTTTCACCTTGCCTGCCTGCTGTCTCTGCAGGCTTCCTATCTGCCTTTCTGTCTTCCCACAGAGTTCTTCTATCTATTCCTTGAGGTGGGGTTTTGATTCCCTGGCCCAGCAGCCAGGTTGTGTGCATGTACTTCACCTGGCCTGCCACCAATTCTGCAGGTTTCCTGTCTCCCTCTCTTTCAGCACACACAATTCCCTCTGCTACCCAAGGTGGGTGGTCCAATCCCTGGCCCGGCATCAATGCTTGTATTTCACCTGGCCTTTATGATGTAGTGGTTTACTGTTTGGGGCAGAAATTTATTCTTTCCATCAGCTGTTAGAACAAGTCTTTTTTGATATTGTCCTTCCCGTTAATTTTCTGCTGCTCCAAAATGCATGTATATGCTCCACACATATACCCAAATTATTACTTCTGAAAATAAAATAGAGGTTAGGTCCAAAATATATTTAGGGATTTACTTTTTTTTTTTCAAAGCCAATTTTTATTGGAGCTTTGTGTACTTCACACAAAATTTCCAGTGGGATTCACTTTCTTTTGGTCTTTTGGAGACAGAGTCTCTATGCTTCCCCAGGTGGCCTGGAACTCATTCTGTAGACCAGGCTGGCCTTGAACTCACAAAGATCAACCTGTCTCTGCCTCCCAAGTGCTGGGATTGAAGGCATGTGCCACCACAGCCAGCTGGGATTCACTTTTTAATAGAAGAATTACATGCAAGTAAAAAGAAATATAACCTATGTGCTGAGAAGTCCAGCCTGACACTAGGAAGGCTGTTCCCTATCAGCACTCCTCTTCAATATAGTGCTTGAAACACTTGCTAAGGCAATAAGTCAAGAAAAGGAAATTAAAGGAGTACTAATTGGAAAAGAGGAAGTCAAACTATCCTTTGCAGATGATATGATAGTTTATGTAAAGGATGGTAAAAACTCTAATGGAAAACTCCTAGAAATGATTAAGAGTTTCAGTAAAGTGGTGGGATACAAAATAAACCTAGAAAATCAGTAACATTTCTCTACACCAACAACAAACAACTGAACAAGGACTATAAGAAGACCTTACCACTCACATTAGCCACAAAAAATAAAAATAAATAAAATAACTAGGAGCAAACTTAACCAAAATCACCAAAGAGCTCTACAACAGAAACTTTAAACCCCTGAAGAAGGAGATTGAATAAGACATCAGAGGATGGAAAGACCACCCATGCACATGGACTAGAAAAATTTAATATAGTAACAATATCCATTCTACCTAAATTGATATACAGATCCAATGCAATCCCAATTAAAATCTCCAAGAGTTTCTTTATGTACTTGGAAAATAATCCTTAAATTCATATGGAAAAACAAAACATCCCAAAGAACCATAGGAACCCTGATCCAGAAGTGCATGGGGAGGATCACTATACCAGACTTCAAACTATATTACAAGGCTATAGTCATAAAAATATCCTGGTACTGGCACAACAATAGACCTATAGACAAATTGAATGTAATTGAATATCCAAACTTGAGCTCATACAAATTTCGGCCACCTCATATTTGACAAAGTGACCAAAAGGACTCAATGGAGGAAAGACAGCATCCTCAGCAAATGGGGCTGGCAAAACTGGATAACCATTTGTAGAAGAATAAAATTAAACCCCTAACACTCACCCTGTACAAAAGTCAACTGCAAATATATCAAATACCTCAACGTGAAGCCTGAAACTCTGAAAGTGATAGAAGGAAATGTTGGCAGCAACCTACAAGACATAGGCATAGGAAAAGACTTTCTAAATCAAACAGCAGCTGCACAGGAAATTAGGTCAACAACTGAAAAATGGTATCTCATTAAACTCAAAAGCTTCTGTACAGCTAAAGAAACAATGAAATGAAGAGAAAAACCACAGAGGGGGAAGAAACCTTCACCAGTGATACATCAGACAGAGCATTAACATCCAAAATATATAAACTTCTCAAAATAATAATAAGAAAAAAAAATGACCCACTCAAGAGATCAAGTAAAGAGCTGAACAGATACTTCAAAAGAGAGAAGGTAAAGATGGCTGAGGAACATCTTAGAAAGTTTGCAACATCCTTAGTAGTTAAGGAAATGCAAATTAAAACCACTTTAAGATATCATCTCACTCTGATAAAACAACCTAGGACCAAGAAAACAAATGATACCAAAAATGCTGGAGAGGTTAAGGGGAAAGGGGAACACTCATCCACTGCTGGTAGGAATGTAAACTCATACAACCACTATGGAAAGCAGTGTGGAGAACCCTGAAATGGCTTAAAATGAGTCTACCATTTGACCCAGTCATACCACTCCTGGGTATACACCCACAAGACTCATCCTACTGCAAAGATACATGCCCATCTACGTTTATTGCAGCTCTCTTCAAAATAATGAAGAGCTGGCAACAACACAAACACCCCTTAATTGATGAGTGGATAAGGAAAATGTGGAACATCTACACAATGGAGTTCTATGCAGCAGTAAAGAAAGATGACATCTGGGCTGGAGAGATGGCCTAGCGGTTAAGAGTGCTGACTGCACTTGCCGAGGACACGGGTTCAATCCCCAGCACCCACATGGTGGCTGAGAACCGTCTTTAACTCCAGTTCCAGGGCAATCTAATGTCCTCTTCTGACCTCCTCAGCATTGCATGACATGGGTGCACAAACCTACATGCAGGCAGTACATTCATACACATACAAAATTAATTAAAATTTTAAAAGTTATAAAAACAAGAGATGACATCATGATCTTTGCAGGTAAATAGATGGAGAAGGCATTATGCTAAGTGAAGTAACACAGTCCCAAAGAAACCAACAACAGATAGCATCCATCATTTGTGAATGCTAGCACCAAAGGCCATCTGTGCTACATAAACATACACATATGTACACATAAATATATGTATATTTACCTGAATGCAACTGTGCCACTATAATATGAATATGTTAAACAGATCTACAATTAGCCTACCACTTATTTTCAGACTTTGTAATTGTGGTATATGGAGGGAGGGTATGTTTGCATACTTTAGAGTAATATAAAATTAAAGGGGAAAATGTGAATTACTAAACATGTTTTGGAATTAACATACAGTTTACTTACAGGTGTCACAATTTTGGTATACATGTGAAGAGTATATATACATATTTTGTAGCAATACAAATTGGAGGTAACAACAAAAAACAAAAGAACTGGGTTAAAGAATGGACTGAAACAGTAAACTTCAGGCCCAAACAATAAACCTCTGCATAGAAAAACTTTAAAAAGACTAAAAAAATTTGCAAGCCACGTATGGCAAAATGCATGAACTTGGGTGGGTTGGGAGGCATAGAAAGGGATATGAGTCTAAATTGGACTGAGAAAAGTTATATGAATTGCACAAAACTTCAGTAAGAAATGTTAAAAAATACATATATCTTTACAATCCTAAATTTCATAGCAAGTAGTTTTAAGATTCTACATCATCTTAAATACCAGAAAATTTTGGCTTTCCACTGTGGTCATGAAAGGGTGTCATCTGAGCCCTCAGCCTCCTTATCCACATGGTAATTCTGGAGATTCTCAGTTCCTACCAAATATAATTCCTGTGCAGTATAGAATGTCCCATTAGCAAAATAGGGGGGCAACTACTTGACTGAGGTTTGTATGAGTTATTAAATCTTATCTCATTCCCAGTTTGGAAAGAAATATTGTTAGCTATAACATTTTGGTGAAAGTTTGACATTTCTTTTTGATGTTGAAATTGTGGAGCTGGTTCACAGAGATATTGGATTCTGTGGATATTGGCCATGCTAAGCTAATGCATCCTCTGGGAATTGATAGTTCTCAGTCACTTTGATAATGTCAGTCATCCTCAATTTTCATATGATTCAAAATAAATATCTAATCAATAGACTATTTTATGTTTTGGTTGTTAGACTTAGCCTTTAAAGCTGTGCAATCCCTCCAACGCTCAATGGACAATTTTGATGAATACCTCTAGAGATGTAATTGAGGGACAAATGTGGTCACACTCAAGTCTGATATGATGGGCCAAAAATGTGTGCTGGACATATGAACTCTTTGTCTCTCCATCCACACAGTTGAACTCACCAAAGGAAAGGTGAGGGAAGATTTGTAAATTTAAAAAAGCCTAATTTCAAAAAAAATATCCTAATTTCCACCATTAACTGACATGGGGTGGAACTTTATGGTTGTGTATTTACCTACCTTGTGAAGAGTTAGAAATCTGTCCCTATCCCTGTGCTGCCAGTATATGTATTCAAAGCTTCAGTAGCTATGTTGGTATTTCATTCTTTTGTTTAGCTTTCTTTTTTTAATAAATTGTTTTGGTATTTCTAATGTTTTCCATTTACTTCCATGTCCTATATTTGATGTGTGGGAAGGACAACTAGGCTAGAACAACATGCCCTGTAGCCAAGAGATAATTTGATAATTTTATAACAATGGCCCACTGAATTTTTTTCTGTATCTGCTAGACAGAAGGAATGTGCAGAAAGAAAGGAAGACAGGAGGCCTACAGACATGGCAGGCTGGGTAGATAAAGTAACAGCCCTTAACCCTATTGCCTGGTGAGGGAATGGAACCCACACCTCAGGGAGCAGAGAGAAGAACTGTGCAGGCATAGATAGGCAGACAGTAGGCCTAGGATTTCAGCAGTCATTCCAGGTGAAGTACTGGTGAAGAGCCTACCTGTCAGGCCAGGGATTGGACTTCTGAGCTTAGGGAGCAGAGAGAATAACTGTGTGCATGGATAGAGAGTCAGAGAGGTGTCCTATGGACTGGACAAGAAGGCTTTTTGAAATACCTTCTTTCTGGCTTGCAGCAGGGCCAGGGACTGGACACCCACCTCAGGGAGCAGCAATAAGAAAAGTGTGCATGCACGGATTGAGAGGTAGACAAGAGGGCTGCATAATCTGCAGGCAGGTCAGGTGAGAAACAGGTGGGCAGAGTTGTTGCCTGGCACGGGCTTGACCCCCCCACCTAGGGGAGAAGAGAAAAGAAATGTATGCATGGATAGAGTGGCATACAGGATGCCTGCATAATTGGCAGGCAGGCTTGGGAAGATACTGTCAGGCAGATTTGTTGCCAGGCAAGGGCCATGATCCCCAACATCGGGGATCGTAAAGAAGAAATGTGTGGAGGGTTGGGAGGCCTACATTAGGCCTGAAGACATGGCAGGCATGCCAGTAGATGTACTGGTGCTCAGCTTTTCTGCCACCCTGGGAGTGGATGCCCCCTCTGCCCTGAGCTGAGAAAAGAAATGTGTGCAGGGATAGACAGATAGGAGGCCTGCAGATTCAGCAGGAAGGCAAGGTGAAGTACCAGCATGCCAGGTTTCTGTCAGGCCATGGACTCAACCCCCCTCCTCAGGGAAGAGAGAATTGTGTACCTGTATAGACATACAGAGAGGAGTCTGGCTGACTGGAGTGGGGGTGTGGGGAGGGGAGGTCAGTCCAGGAGAGATACAGGCACAGAAATGGGGACTTGATGCCCCCCTCAGGGAACAGCAATGAGAACTCTCTGAGGATAGAGAGGCAGACAGGAGGCTTGCATAATGGGCAGGAAGGTCAGGTGAGATACAATCGGGTAGACTTGTTTCCTGGCAAGGGACTTGACCCCCCACATTGGGGAGCAGAGAGGAGAAATGTGTACATGGACAGAGGGTCATACAGGAGACCAAGAGTCTGTGGCGACAGGCAAGGTGTGATACTGATGTGCAGCACTTCTGCTAGGCCAGTGATATAACCTCCCACTTTGGGGAACAGAGAGAAGAACTCTGCAGGCATAGAGAGGCAGACAGTCGGCCTAGGGTCTCAGCATTCATTCCAGGGGAAGTACTGGTGAAGAGCATGGCTAGCAGGACAGGGACTGGACCTCCAACCTAGGGGAGCAGAGAGAATAATTGTATGCATGAATAGAGAGTCAGAGAGGAGGTATGTGGACTGGACAAACAGGCTATTTGATGTACCTTTTACCTGGGTTGCAGGAGGGCCAGTGAGTAGACATCCAACTCCGGGAGCAGAGAGAATAAAGGTGTGCATGGATTGAGAGGCAGACAGGAAGCCTCCATAATAGGCAGGCAGGCCAGGTGAGATAAAGGTGGGCAGAGCTGTTGCTTGGCAAGGGACATGATCCCCCACCACAGGGCTCAGAGAGAAGGACTTTTTGCATTTATAGAGGGGCCTGCAGTCTGTGGGGATGGGAGGTGAGATACTGGTGTGCAGTATTGCTGCTGGGCCAGTGATACAACCTTCCACTTTGTGGAATAGAGAGAAGAACTGTGCAGTCATAAAGAGGCAGACAGTCAGCCTGGGGTCTTAGCAGGCATTCCAGGTGAAGCACTGGTGAACAGCCTGAATGGCAGGCTAGGGAGTGGACCTACCAGATAGGGGAGTAGAGGGAAATATTGTGCGTGGATAGAGTGTGAGAGAGGAGGCCTGCAGACTGGAGAAGCAGGCCAGGTGATGTACCTTCTACTGGGCTTGCAGCCGGGCCAAGGACTAGACCCCTACCTTGTGGAGCAGGGAGAAAAAAATGTGTGCAGGAATAGAGACACAGACAGGAGGCCTGCAAAATCGGCAGGCAGGAGAGGTGAGATACAGGCTGACTGAGTTGTTGCCTGGAAAGGGACTTGACCCCATACACTGTGGAGCAGAGAGGAGAACTGTGTGCATTTATAGAGGGGCATACAGGAGGCCTGCAGTCTGTGGGGACAGGCCAGGTGAGATATTGGTGTGCATGCTTGTTGCCAGGCCAGTGATTCAGCCTCTAACTTCAGGGAACAGAGAGAAGAACTGTGCAGGCATAGAGAGGCACACAGTCAGCCTGGGGTCTAGGTAGTCATTCCAGGTAAAGTAGGGGTGAATATCTGGGCATGCAGACCAGGAACTGAATGAGCTAGGGGAACAGAGAGAAGAACTGTGCAGGCATAGAGAGGCAGACAGTTGGCCTGGGGTCTGGGTAGTCATTCCAGGTAAAGTAGGGGTGAATATCTGGGCAGGCAGTCCAGGGAACTGAATCTCTGAGCTGGGGGAACAGAGAGAAGACCTGTGTGCATGGAAAGAGAGTCAGAGAGGAGGCCTGTGGACTGGACAAGCAGGCCAGGTGAAGTACCTTCCTCCTGGCTTGCAGCAGGGCCAATGAGTGGACACCCACCCAGAGGAGCAGAGAGAATAAAGTTGTGCACAGATTGCTAGGCAGACAGGAGGCCTGCATAATCTGTAGGCAGGCCAAGTGAGATACAGGCTGGCAGAGTTGTTGCCTGACAAGGGACTTGACCCCCCACCTCTTGGAACATAGAGAAGAAATGTGTGCATTGATAGAGGGCCAAACAGAGGGCCTGTAGTCTGTGGGGACAGGGGAGGTATGATACTGGTTTGTAGCCTTTCTCCCTGGCCCGGGATTCAACCTTCCAGTTTGGGGAACAGAGAGAAGAACTGTGCAGGCATGCAGAGGCAGAGAGTAGGCCTGTGTCTCAGCAGTCATTCCAGGTGAAGTACTTGTGAAGAGCCTGGCTGGCAGGCCAGGAACTGGACCTCATTGATGGGGAGCAGAGAAAATAACTGTGTACATGTATAGAGAGTCAGAGAGGAGCCTTGCTGACTGGAGAAGCAGGCCAGGTGATGTATATTCTATCTGGTTTGCAGCCAGGCACTGGAAGCCCCCCCCTACCTTATGGAGCACTGAGAATAAATGTGTGCAGTGATACAGAAGCAGACATGGGACCTGCAAAATCGGCAAGCCTACCAGGTGAGTTACAGGCAGGCTGAGTTGTTGCCTGGCAAGGGACTTGAACCCCACCTTGGGGAGCAGATAGGAGAACTGTGTGCATGGATAAATGGCCAGACAGGGGGTCTTCAGTCTGTGGGGACAGGCAAGGTGTAATACTGGTGTATAGCCTTTCTGCTAGGGCCAGGGATTCAACCTCCCACTTTGGGGAACAGAGAGAAGAACTGTGCAGAGATAGAGAGGAAGACAGTAGGCCTGGGGTCTCGGCAGTCATTCCAGGTAAAGGAATCCTGAAGAGCTTGGCTGGCAGGCCAGGGAAAGGATCTCAGTGTTAGGGAGCAGAGAATAACTGTGTGTTTGTATAGACAGTCAGAGAGTAGGCCTACAGACTGGACAATTGGGCTATTTGAAGTAACTTCTACCTGGCTTCAGGAGGGACAGTGAGTGGACCTCAGGGAGCAGAGAGAAGAAAGGTGTGCAGGGATTGAGAGGCAGACAGGAGGCCTGCATAATCTCTAGGCAGGACAGGCGAGATTCAGGCCAGCAGAGTTATAACCTGGAAAGGGACTTGACCTCCCACCTCGGGGAGCTTAGAGGGGAAATGTGTGCATGGATAGAGGGGCAACAGGAAGTCTGCAGTCTCTGGGGGCAGGGAGGTGTGATACTGGTGTGCAGCCTTTCTGCTGGGACAGTGATTCAACCAATTTTGGGGAACAGAGAGAAGAACTGTGCAGGCATAGAGAGGCAGAGAGTAGGCCTGGGGTCTCAGCAGTCATTCCAGGTGAAGTACTGGTGAAGAGCCTGGCTGGCAGGCCAGGAACTGGACCTCCCAGGTAGGGGAACAAAGAGAAAACGTGTGTGCCTGGATAGAGAGTAAGGGAGGAGACCTGCAGACTGGAGAAGCAGGTCAGTTGAAGTACCTTCTATCTGGCTTGCAGCAGTGCCAGGGAGTGGACACCCACCTGTGGGAGCAGAGAGAATAAAGGTGTGCCCAGATTGAGAAGCAGACAGGAGGCCTGCATAATCAGCAGGCAGGTCAGATGAGATACAGGTGGGCATAGCTGTTGCCTGGAAAAGGACTTGACCCCCCCCATCTTGGGGAGCATAGAGGAGAAATATGTGCATGGAAGGAAGGGCATACAGGGGATTTACAGTGTGTGGGAAGAGTCAAGTTGATATACCATTGTGCAGCCTTCTTGCTGGGCCAGTGACACAACCTCCCATGTTGGGGAATAGAGAGAAGAACTGTGCAGGCATAGAGAGGCAGACAGTAGGCTTAGAGTCTGGGTAGTCATTCCAGGTGAAGTACTGGTGAAAGAGCCTGGCTGGCAGGCCAGGGAGTGGACCTCAGAGCTACAGGAGCAGAGAGAATAACTGTGTGGGTGTATATAGAGTCAGAAAGGAGGCCAGCTGACTGGACTAGCAGACCAGATGAAGTACCTTCTACCTGCCTTGCATCATGGGAAGGGACTGGGAACCCCCCTCCAGGATAGGAGAGAAGAAAGATGTGTTAGGATAGAGAGGCAGACAAGAGGCCTGCAAAATCTGCAGGAAGGCCAGGTGAGATACATGCAGGCAGAGTTGCTGCCTGGCAAGGGACTAGACCCCTCAAATCAGGGAATATAGAGGAGACATGTGTGCATGGAGAGAGAGGCATACAGGGGGCCTGCAGTCTGTGCAGACAGGTGAAGTGAGATACAGGTGTGCAGCCTTGCTGCCAGGCCAGTGACTCAACCTCTGAATTCGGGGAGCAGAGAGAAGGATGCTTAGCAAGGAATAGATAGGCAGTGAGTAGGAATGTGATCTTAGCAGCCATTCCACATGAAGTAGTGGTGAACAGCTTAAATGGCAGGCCAGGGACAGGACCTCCCAGCTTAGGGTGCAGAGAGAAAACCTGTGAATAGAGTGTCAGAGAGGAGGCCTGGGGACTGGAGAAGCAGGCCAGGTGAAGTACCTTCTACCCAGCTTGCATCCGGGCCAGGGACTGGACACCCACCTCCATGAGCAGAGAGATGAAAGGTGTGTCCAGATTAAAAGGCAGAGAGGAGGTCTGCATAATCAGCAGGCAGGCTAGCTGAGATACAGGAGGGAAGATTTGTATCCTGGCAGGGGACTTGAACCCCGACCTGGGGGAACAGAAAGGAGAAATGTGCATGGATAGAGGGGCCTGAAGGAGGCCTGCAGTCTGTGGGGACAGGCAAGGTGAGATATTGGTGTCCAGGCTTTCTGCCATGGCCAGTGACTCAACCTCCCACTTTGGGGAACAGAGGGAAGAATTGTGCAGGCACACAGAGGCAGAGAGTAGGCCTGGGTCTCGGCAGTCCATCCAGGTGAAGTACTGGTGTAGAGCCTGAATGGCAGGCCAGGAACTGGACCTCCCAGGTAGTGGAGTAGGAAGAAAACCTGTGTGGGTGGATAGAGTGTCAGAGAGGAGCCCTGAGGACTGGAGAAGTTGGGCAGGTGATGTACCTTCTACTTGGCTTGCAGCCCACCCAGGGACTGGACCCCCACATTGTGGATCAAAGAGAAAAAATGTGTGCAGGGATTGAGACGCAGACAGGAGCCTTGCATAATCTGTCAGTTGAGATACAGGAAGGCAGAGTTGTTGGCTGGCAAGGGACTTGACCCCCACCCTGGGGAGCATAGAAGTGAAATGTATGCTTGGATAGAGGGGTATACAGGAAGCCTGCAGTCTGTGGTGACAGGCAAGGTGTTTTACTGGTGTGATGCCTTTCTGCAGGGCCAGTCATTCAACCTCCCACTTTGGGGAACAGAGAGAACTGTGCTGGCACAGGGAGGCAGACAGTAGGCCTGGGTCTCGGCAGTCAGTCCAGGTGAAGTACTGGTGTAGAACATGAATGGCAGGCCAGGGACTGAACCTCCCAGGTAGTGGAGTAGGAAGAAAAATGGTGTGGGTGGATAGAGTGTCAGAGAGGAATCCTGAGGACTAGAGAAGATACCTTCTACTTGGCTTGCAGCCTACCCAGGGACTGAACCCCCACATTGTGGATCAAAGAGAAAAAAAAATGTGTGCAGGGATTGAGACACAGACAGGGGCCCTGCATAATCTGTCAGTTGAGATACAGATGGGCAGAGTTGTTGGTTGGCAAGGGACTTGACCCCCACACCTCGGGGAGCATAGAGAAGAAATGTGTGCATGGATAGAGGGGCATATAGGCAGCCTGAAAATCTGATGAGGCATGTGAGGTGAGACAGGTGTGTAGCCTTGCTGCAGGGCCAGTGACTCAACCTCTGAATTCTGGGAGCAGAGAGATGAACTGTGCAGGCATAGATAGGCAGTGAGTAGGCCTGTGATCTCTACAGGCCTTCCATGTGAAGTAGTGGTGAACAGCCTGAATTGCAGGGCAGGGACTGGACCTCCTAGCTCAGAGCCCAGAGAGAAAACCTGTTTGCATGAATAGCATGTCCCAGAGGAGGCCTGGGGACTGGGGAAGCAGGCCAGGTGAAGTTCCTTCTACCCAGCTTGCATCCAGGCCATGGACTAGACACCCATCTCCAGGAGCAGAGAGATGAAAGGTGTGCCCAGATTGAGAGGCAGACAGGGGGTCTGCATAATCGGCAGGCAGGCTAGATGAGATACAGAAGGGAAGATTTGTTTCCTGAGAAGGGACTTGAAGCCCACCTCAGGGAGCAGAGAGGAGAACTGTGTGCATGGATAGAGGGGCCTGAAGGAGGCCTGCGGTCTGTGGGGACAAGCGAGGTGAGATACTGGTGTGCAGTCTTTCTGCCAGGCAAGTGATTCAACCTCCCACCTTGGGGAACAGAGAGAAGAACTGTGCAGGAATAGAGAAGCAGAGACTAGGCCTGGGGTCTCAACAAGCATTCCAGTTGAAGTACTGGTGAACAGCTTGAATGGTAGTCCAGGGACTGGACCTCCTAGCTCGGGGAGCACAGAGAAGCCCTGTGTGCCTGTATAGAGAGTCAGAGAGGAGGTCTATGTCTGTGGACTGGACAAGCAGGCCAGGGGAAGTATATTCTACCTGGCTTGCAGGCTTGAAAGGGAATGGACCCCTACCTGTGGAGCAAAGAGAAGAAATGTATGCAGGGATAGAGGCAGACAGGAGTCCTGCATATTCAGCAAGCAGATCAGTTGAGATATAGGCAGGCAAAGTTGTTTCCTGGCAAGTTACATTACTCCCCACCTTGGCAACCATAGAGGGGAAATGTGTGCATGGACAGAGGGGTATACAGGTGGCCAACAGTCTGTGGAGAGAGGGGAAGTGAGATACAGGTGTGCAGCCTTGCTGCCGGTCCAGTGACTCAACCTCCCCCTTTGGGGAACAGAGAGCAAAACTGTGCAGGCATAGAGTAACAGACAGTGGGCCTGGGTCTCAGCAGTCATTCCAGGTGAAGTAGTGGTGAAGACCTGGGCTTGGATTCCATGGACTGGACCTCCGAGCTAGGGGAACAGAGAGAAGACCTGTATACATGAATAGAGATACATAGTGGAGGCCTACAGACTACACAACAGGCCAGGTTAAGTACCTTCTACCTGGCTTGTATCAGGGCCAGTGAGTGGACACCCACCTAAGGGAGGAGTGAGAGAATGGTGTTCAGGGATAGACAGGCTGAGAGGAAGCCTCCATAATCTGCAGGTAGTCCAGGTGAGATACAGTTAGGCAAAGTTGTTGTCTAGAGAGGGACTTGATCCCCACCTGGGAGATCATGAAGGAGAAATGTATGTATGGATAGAGGGGCATATGGGAAGCCTGCAGTCTGGGGTGATAATTGAGGTGTGTTACTGCTGTGCAGCCCTTCTGCAGGGCCAGTGATTAAACCTTCCATTTTGGGGAACATAGGGAAGAACTGTGCAGGCATAGAGAGGAATACAGTATGCCTGGGTCTTGGCAGACCCTCCAGGTGAAGTACTGGTAAAGATCCTGAATGGGAGGTCAGGGACTGGAGTCCCACCTCGTGGAGCAGAGAGAAAAAGTCTGTGCAGGGTTTAAGAGGCAATCAGGAGGCCTACATAATCTGTCAGTTGAGATACAGGCAGGCAGATTTGTTGGCTGGCAAGGGACTTAACCCCCCACCTCGGAGAGCATAGAAGATTAATGTGTGCATGGATAGAGGGGCATACAGGTGCCCTGAAATTCTATTGAGACAGGATAGTTGTGATACTGGTGTGCAGCTTTTCTGCCGGGACAGTGATTCCACCTCCCACTTCTGGGAACAGAGAGAAGTACTGTGCAGGCATACAGAGGCAGACAGTAGGCCTGGGTCTCAGCAGTCATTCCAGGTGAAGTACTGGTCAAGTGTCTGCCTTTGTGTCCAGGGACTGGACCTCTGATCTGGTGGAACAGAGATAGGACCTGTATGCATGGATAGATATTCACAGGGGAGGCCAGCAGACTGGACAACAGGCCAGGTTAAGTACCTTCTACCTGGCTTGCAGCAGGGCCAGTGAGTGGATACCCTTCTAAGGGATCAGTGAGAAGAATGGTGTGCAGTGATAGACAGGCAGACAGGAGGCATCCATCATCTGCAGGAAGGCCAGATGAAATACAGTCAGGCAAAGTTGTTGTCTGGAGAGGGACTTGATTCCCACCTTGGAGAGCATAGAGGAGAAATGTGTGCATGGATAGAGGGGCATATAGGAAGCCTGCAGTGTATGGTGTCAGGCGAAGTGTGATACTAGTGTGCAGCCTTTCTGCAGTGCCATTGATTCAACCTCCCACTTTGGGGAACAGAGAGAACTGTGCTGGCATAGGGAGGTAGACAGTAGTCCTGGGACTTGGCAGTCAGTCCAGGTGAAGTACTGGTGTAGAGCCTGAATGGCAGGCCAGGGACTGGACTTCCCAGATAGTGGAGTAGATAGAAAAACTCTGTGGGTGGATAGAGTGTCAGAGAGGAGGCCTGAGGACTAGAGAAGCAGGGCCAGGTGATGTACCTTCTACCTGCTTACAGCTGGCCCAGAGACTGGACCCCCACCTTGTGGAGCAGAGAGAAAAAATGTGTGCAGGGATCTAGAGGCAGAAAAGAGGACTGCATAGTCCACAGGTAGGCCAGGTGTGATACAGGCTGGGAGAGTTGTTGCCTGACAAGGTACTTGAACCTCCATCTTGGGGAGCAGAGAGGACAAATGTGTGCATGGATAGAGGGGCTTGAAGGAGGCCTGCAGTATGTGGGGACAGGCGAGGTGAGACACTAGTGTGCAGCATGTCTGCTGGGCCAGTGACTCAACCTCCCACCTTGGGGAACAGAGAGAAGAACTGTGCAGGATTAGAGAGGCAGACAGTAGGCTTGGGGTCTCAGCAGTCATTCCAGGTGAAGTACTGGTGAAGAGCCTGCCTGGCAGGCCTGCTACTGGACCCCCGAGCTAGGGTAACCAAGAGAAGACCTGTGTGCATGAATAGAGAGTCAGAGAGGAGTCCTGCAGGCTGCACGAGCAGGCCAGGTGAAGGACCTTCTACTTGAATTTCAGCAGGGCCAGTGAGTGGACATCTACCTTGGGGAACAAAGAGAAGGGTCTGCAGAGATTGTGAGTCAGACAGGAGGCCTGCATATGGAGGCAGGCAAGCCAGGTGAGATATAGGCAGTCTTAGTCGTTGCCTCTCAAGGGACTTGACCCCCGCACCCTGGGGAGCATAGAGGAGATATGTGTGTATGTATAGGGGGGCATACAGGAGGCCTGCATTCTGGTGGGGACAGGCAAGGTTAGATATGGGTGAGCTGCATTGCTGCCAGGCCAGTGATTGAATCTCCCATTTCAGGGAACAGAGAGAATAACTGTGAAGTCATAGAGAGGCAGACAGTAGGCCTGGGGTCTCAGCAGGAATTCCAGGTGAAGTACTGGTAACCAGCCTGAATGGAAGGCCAGGGAGTGGACATCCCAGCTAGTGAAATGGGTAGAAAAACTGTGTTTGCGGATAGAGTGTCAGAGAGGAGGCCTGCAGACTGGAGAAACAGGCCAGGTGATGTACCTTCTACCTGTCTTGAAGACTGGCAAGGGCCTAGACATCTTCTTGAGCGGAAAGGAAAATGTGTGCAGGAATAGAGAGGAAGACAGGAGTCCTGCATAATTGGAATGCAGGACAGGTGAGATACAAGCAGGCTAAGTTGTTCCCTGTCAAGTGATTCGACCCCCAACTTAGGTAGCAGATAGGAGAACTGTATGCATGAATAGAGGGGCATACATGAGGCCTGCAACCTGTCCAAAAAGGACAGGCGAGGTGTGATACTCATGAGCAGCCTTTCTGCCAGGGAAGTGATTCAACCTCCTACTTCAGGGAACAGAGAGAACAGTGCAGTCACAGAGAGGCACACAGTAGGCCTGGGGTCTCAGCAGTCATTCCAGGTGAAGTAGTGGTGAAGAGCCTGCCTGGCAGGCCTGGGACTGCACCTCCAAGCTACGGGAACAGAGAGAAGAGCTGTGTGTATGAATAGACAGTCAGAGAGGAGTCCTGAGGACTGCACAAGCAGGCCAGGTGAATTACCTTCTACATGAATTTCAGTGAGGCCTGTTATTGTACACCCACCTCAGAGATCAGACTGAAGAATGGTGTGTAGGGATTGCAAGATAGACAGGAGGCCTGCATAATCAACAGGCATGCCAGATGAGATAGAGGTGGGCAGAGATATTGCCTGGCAAGGGAAATGACCCCCCACCTTGGGGAGCATAGAGGAGAAATGTGTGCATGGATAGAGAGCATACACAAGGCCTGCAGTGTGTGGGGACAGGGAAGTTGAAATAGTGGTGTGCAACATTTCTGCCAGGTCAGTAATTCAATGTTCCAATTCTGGGAACAGAGAGAAGAACTGTGCTGGCATAGAGAGGCAGACAATAGGCCTGGGGTCTCAGGAGTTTTCCTGGTGAAGTACTGGTGAAGAGCCTGCCTGGCAGGCCTGGGACTAGACCTCTAAGCTAGGGAACAGAGAGGAGACCTGTGGGTGGACATAGAGAGTCAGAAAAGAGGCTTGTGGACTGGACAAGAAGGCCAGGTGAGGTACCTTCTACCTGGCCTATTGCATGGCCAGTGAGTGGACACCCACATTTCGGAGCAGAGAGAAGAAATGTGTGCACAGATTGAGAGTCAGAGAGGAGGCCTGCATATGGAGGCAGGCCAGGTGAGATACAGTCAGGAAGAGTTGTTGCCTGGGAAAGAACTTAACCCCTTATGTCGTGGAGGATAGAATAGGGATGTGTGTATAGATATAGGGGCATACAGGAGTCCTGTAGTCTGTGGGAAAAGGCAAGATGAGATACTGGGGTGCAGCATTGCTGCCAGGCCAGTGCCTGAACCTCCCACTTCTAGGAACAGAGAGAAGAACTGTGAAGTCATAGAGAAGCAGACAGTAGGCATGAGGTCTCAGCAGGAATTCCAGGTGAAGTACTGGTGAACAGCCTGAACAGCAGGCCAGGGAGTGGATATCCCAGCTAGTGAAGTGGGGAGAAAAACTGTGTTTGTGGATAGAGTGTCAGAAAGGAGCCCTGCAGACAGGAGAAACAGGCCAGGTGAAGTACCTTCTACATAGCCTATGGCATGGCCAGTGAGTGGACACCCACATTTGGGAGCAGAGAGAAGAAATGTGTGCACAGATTGAGAGTCAGACAGGAGGCCTGCATATGCAGGCAGGCCATGTGAGATACAGGCAGGCAGAATTGTTTCCTGGGAAGGGACTTGACCACTACACCTCCTGGAGCATAGCACAGTAATGTGTGAATGGATCGAGGGGCATACAGGAGGTCTGCAATCTGTAGGGACAGGCAAGTTGAGATACTGGTGTGTTGCATTGCTGCCAGGAGAGTGACTGAACCTCTCATTTCCAGAAACAGAGAGAAGAAATGTGAAGTCATAGAGAGGCAGACAGTAGGCCTGCAGTCTCAGCAGGTATTCAGTTGAAGTACTGGTGAATAGCCTGAACTACAGGCCTGGAAGAGGACATCCCAGCTAGTGGGGTAGAGAGCAAAATTGTGTTTGTGCATAGAGTGTCAGAGAGGAGGCCTGTAGCCTGGAGATGTAGGCCTGGCAGTGTACCTTCTACCTGTCTTGCAGCATGGCAAGGGAATGAACACCCACGTTGTGGAGCAGAAAGAAGAATGGTGTGCATAGATTGAGAGTCAGACAGGATGCCTGCATAATTGGCAGTCATGGCAGGTGACATAAAGGCGGTCAGAGTTGTTGCCTGGCAAGGGACTTGACCCACCACCTTGGAGATCATGGAGGAGAAATGAGTACATGAATAGAGGGGCATACAGGAGGTCTGCAGTGTGTGGGGCAGGCTAGTTGAGAAACTGCTATGCAGGCTTTCTGCCAGGGCAGTGATTCAACATCCCACTTCCAGGAAGAGAAAAACTGCAGGCATACAGATTCACACTGTAGGCCTGGGGTCTCGGCAGTCATTCCAGGTGTAGTACTGCTAAAGACCCTGTCTGGGAGGCCTCGGACTGGACCTCCAGGCTAAGGGAACAGAGAGAAGACCTGTGTGCATGAATAGAGAGTCAGAGACAAGTGCTGCAAAATGGATAAGCATGCCAGGTGAAGTACCTACTATCTGAATTTCAGCAGGGCTGTTGAGTGTACAGCCAACTCGGGGAGCATAGAGAAGGATGCTTAGCAGGGAACAGATAGGCAGTGAGTAGGCCTGGGATTTCAGCAGGCATTCCACATGAAGTAGTGGTGAACAGTCAGAATTGCAGGCCAGGGACAGGATCTCCCAGCTCCGGGCTCAGAGAGAAAACCTGTTTGTGTGAATAGCATGTCAGAGCAGAGGCCTCGGCACTGGAGAAGCAGGGCAAGTTAAATATCTTCTACCCAGCTTGCATCCGGGCCAGGGACTGGACACCCACCTCCAGGAGCAGAGAGATGAAAGGTGTGTCTGGATTGAGAGGCAGACAGGAAGTCTGCATAATCAATGGGCAGGCTAATTCAGATACAGGAGGGCAGATTTGTTTTTCTGACAAGGGACTTGAACCCCCACCTCGGGGAGCAAAGAGGAGAAATGTGTGTATGGATAGAAGGGCCTTAAGGAGGCCTGCAGTCTGTGGGGACAGGAGAGGTGAGATACTGGTGTGCAGACTTTCAGTCAGGCCAGAGATTCAACCTCCCACTTTGAAAACAGAGAGAAGATCTGTGCAGGCATAGAGAGGCAGAGAGTAGGCCTGGGGTCTCAGCAGCCATTCCAGTTGGAGTGCTGGTGATCAGTCTGAATGGCTGTCCAGGGACTGGACCACCCATCTAGGAGAGCAGAAAGAAGACCTATGTGCGTGTATAGAGAGACAGAGAGGAGGTCTGTGGACTGGACAAGCAGGCAGGTGAAGTACATTGTACTTGGCTTGCAGCCTGGACAGGGAATGGACCCCCCCTTGTGGGACAAAGAGGAGAAATGTGTGCAGAGAGAGGCATACAGGAGGTCTGCAATCTGTAGGGACAGGCAAGTTGAGATACTGGTGTGTTGCATTGCTGCCAGGAGAGTGACTGAACCTCTCATTTCCAGAAACAGAGAGAAGAAATGTGAAGTCCTGCATAATCGGCATGCATTTCACTTGAGATACAGGCTGGCAGAGTTGTTGGCTGGCAAGGGACTTGATCCCCACCTCGGGGAGCATAGAGGAGAAATGTGTGCATGGACAGAGGGGCATACAGGAGGCCAAGAGTCTGTGGGGAGAGGGGAAGTGAGATACATGTGTGCAGCCTTACTGCCGGTCCAGTGACTCAACCTCCCCCTCTGTGGAACAGAGAGAAGAACTGTGCAGCCATAGAGAGACAAATAGTAGGCCTAGGGTCTTGGTAATCATTCCAGTTGAAGTACTGGTGATCAGTCTGAATGGCTCTCCAGGGACTGGACCAGCCAGCTAGGGGAGTAGAGAGAAGACCTGTGTTTGTGAATAGAGAATCAGAGAGAAGGCCAGCAGAATGGACAATGAAGTACATTCTACCTGGTTTGCAGCAGGGCCAGTGAGTGGACTCCCATCTTGGGGAGCAGAGAGCAGAAAGGTGTGGAGGGATTGAGAGGCAGACAGTAGGCCTGCATAATCTTCAGGTAGGTCATGTGAGATACAGGCAGGCAGAGTTGGTGCCTGGCAAGGGACTTGACCCCCACTCCTGGGAGCATAGAGGAGAAATGTGTATACATGGATAGAGGGGCATACAGGTGGCCTGAATATCTGTTGAGACAGGAGAGGTGTGATACTGGTGTGCAGCTTTTCTGCCAGGCCAGTAATTCCACCTCCCACATCAGGGAACAGAGGGAAGAACTGTGCAGGAATAGAGAGGCAGAGAGTAGGCCTGGGATCTCAGCTGGCATTCCAGTTGAAGTACTGGTGAACAGCCTGAATGGTAGTCCAGGGAATAGACCTCCTAGCTAGGGGAGCCTAGAGAAGTCCTCTGTGCCTGTATAGAGAGTCAGAGAGGAGGTCTTTGGACTGGACAAGCAGGCCAGGTGAAGTACATTCTACCTGGCTTGTAGGCTGGATAGGGAATAGACCCCCACCTTGTGGAGCAAAGGGAAGAAATGAGTCCAGGGATAGAGAGGCAGACATGAAGCCTGCATAATCGGAAGGCAGGTCAGTTGAGATACAGGCAGGCAGAATTGTTGGCTGGCAAGGGACTAGACACCCCACCTCCAGGAACATAGAGGAGAAATGTGTGCATGGATAGAGGGGCAAACAATTGGCCTGAAACTCTGTAGAGACAGATGAGCTGTGATACTGGTATGCAGCTTTTCTGCTGAGCCAGTCATTTAACCTTCCCCTTCAGGGAACAGAGAGAAGAACTGTGTGGGCTTAGAGTGGCAGACAGTAGGCCTGGGTCTTGGCAGTCCCTCCAGGTGAAGTACTGGCATAGAGCCTGAATGGCTGGCCAGGGACTGGACCTCCCAGCTAGTAGAGTAGAGAGAAAAACTGTGTGGGTGGATAGAGTTTCAGAGAGGCATCCTGAGGACTGAAGAAGCAGGCCAGGTGATGTACCTTCTACATGGCTCACAGCCAGGCCAGGGACTGGACCACCACCTTGTGGAGCAGAGAGAAAAATGTGTGCAGGGATTGAGAGGCAGACAAGATGCATGCATAATGGGTTAGTTGAGATACATGTGGGAACAATTGTTGGCTCTCAAGGGAATTGACCCCCCACTTCTGGGAGCATAGAGGAGAAATATGTCCATGGATAGAGGGGCATACAGGAGGCCTGAATGTCTGTTGAGACAGGAGAGTTGTGATACTGCTGTGCAGATTTTCTGCCTGGCCAGTGGTTCCACCTCCCACTTCAGAGAGAAGACATGTGCAGGCATAGAGAGACAGACATTAGGCCTGGGGTCTCGGCAGTCATTCCAGGTGAAATACTGGTGAAGAGCTTGGCTTGAAGTCCAGGGACTGTACCTCAGAGCTGGGGGAACAGTGAAAAGACCAGTATGCATGGATTAAGATTCATAGAGGAGGCCTGCAGACTGGACAACAGGCCAGGTTAGGTACCTTCTACATGGCTTGAAGCAGGGCCAGTGAGTGGGCACCAATATAAGGGAGCAGTGAGAAGAATGATGTGCAGGGAGAGTCAGACAGGAGGCCTGCATTATCAGCAGACAGGCCAGGTGTGATACCTGCAGGCAGTGTTGTTGACTGGCAAAGAACTTGACTCCCCACCTCAGAGAGCAGAGAGGAGAGCTGTTTGCATGGACAGAGGGGCGTATAGGATGCCTGCAGTCTGTTCAGACAGGCATTGTGAGATACTGGTGTGCAGCCTTGCTTCTGGGCTTGTGACTTATCCCCCCACTTCAGGGAGTGGAGAGAAGAACTGTGCTGGCATAGAGAGGGAGGCAGTAGGCCTGGGGTCTCAGTAGGCATTCCAAGTGATGTATCAGTGAACGGCCTGGCTGGCAGGCCAGGGACTGGACCTCCCAGCTGGGGGAGCAGAGAGAATACCTGTGTGCATGGATAGAGAGTCAGAGAGGAGTCCTCTGGTCTGGACAAACAGGCCAGGTGAAGTACCTTCTACCAGGCTTGCAGCTGGGCCATTGACTGGACCCCCCACCTTGGGGAGCAGAGAGAAGAAATGTTTGCTAGTGTAGAGAGGCAGACAGGGTGTCTGCAGAAGTGGCAGGCAGACCAGTTGTAGTACTGGTGCTCAGCTTCTCTGCCACCCATGGACTGGACCCCCCTCTTCCAGAAGCTGAGAGATGAAATGTGTGCATAGATAGAGGGGGAGAGGGGAGACCTACAGACTCTGCTGGCAGGCAAGGTGAAGTACCAGCAACCAGGCTTGCTATCAGGCCAGTGACTGGAACCCTCCATCTCAGGAAAGAGAGAGAAGAACTGTGTGCCTGGATAGGTAGGCAGACAGGAGGCTTGCAGGAATGGCAGGCAGGCCAGGTGAGAAACCCTTGCTGCTGGGCCAGGTACTTGACTCCCCACCTTGGGGAGCATAGAGAAGACCTTTTCGTGGGTATATAGAGCCAGACAAGGGACCTGCACACTTGGCAGGAATGTTACATGAATGAAGTATCAGAGCTCAGCCTATTGCCTGGCCAGATACTGGACACCCCCCCCCCACTCAGGGAACAGAGAGAAGTACTCTGTGGGCAGATAGAGAGGCAGGGAGGAGGCCTGCAGACTCTGGCATCAGGCAAGGTTATGTACCAGGGAACAGGCTTGCTTCTGGTTCAGGGATTCTACCCCCCAACTCAGGGAACATCTGTGTCTGGATGGAGAGACAGACAGGAGGCCTGCAGTCTCGGCAGGTAGGCCTGTGAGATACCGGTGCACTACCTTGCTGCTGGGCAAGGGACAGAACTCCATACCACGTGGGGCAGAGAGAAGAAATATGTGCATGTAGAGAGATGCAGAGAGGAGGCCTGCGGACAAGCCAGTTTAAGTACAGGTGCTCAAACTTTCTGCCAGGCCAGGGTCTGTATTCCCCTCCTTGGGGAGCTGAGAAAAGAAACGTGTGCATGGATAGAGCCAGACAGGGGGCCTGCAGACTGGGCAGGCAGGCAAGGTGAAGTGTTAGGAAGCAGGCTTGCTTCTGGGCCAGGGACTCAACACCCCCGACACAGGGAACAGAGAGAAGAATTGTGTGCATGGACAGAGAGGCAGACAGGAAGACTGCAGACTTGGCAGGCAAACCAGGTGAGATACCAGAACACAGCTTTGCAGCTGGGCAAGGGATGTGACCCCCCCTGCCATCGAGCAGAGAGAAGAACTGTGGGGTGGATAGAGGGGCAGACAGGAGGCCTGCAGTCTCAGCTGGCAGGCCAGGTGAGATACAGATGTACAGCCTTGCTGCTGGGCAAGGGACGTGACCCACCCCCCACCTTGGGGAGCAGAGAGAAGAAATGTGTGCAGGGAGAGAGACGCAGAGGGGATTCCTGTAGACTGTGAGGAGGCAAGGTGAAGTACCAGTGAGCAGGCTTGCTGCCAGGCTAGGACTCAATCCCCTGCCTCAGGGAATATCCAGAAGAAATATGTGTGCTGAAAGAAAGGCAGACAGGACACCTACAAATTCAGCAGGCAGGCCAGGTGAGGTACAGGCCCACAACCTTGCTGCCAGGCCAGGGACTCCAACCCCCAGCTCAGGGAGCAGAGAGAAAATTTGTGTGCTCAGATAGAGAGGCAGACAGGAGGCCTGCAGTCTTGGGAAGGCCAGGTGAGATGCCAGTGGGCAGAGCTGTTGCCTAGCAAGGGACTTTAACCCCCACCTCGAGGAGCAGAGAGAAGAACTGTGTTTCAGAAAGACAGGCAGAGATGAGAGCTGCTGACTCAGTGGGTAAGTCAGGTAATGTACAGACTCACAAATTTGCTGCCAGGCCGGGACTCAAACCCTTACATCAGGGAGCAGAGAGAAGAGCTGTGTACTTGGATAGAGAGGCAGACAGAAGCCTACAGACTCTTCAGGCAGGCAATGTGAAGTACTATTGAGCAGGTTTGCTTCCAGGCCAGGGACTCAACCCCCCACCTCCTTTTGTGTCAAGAAGAACTACGGGTGTGGAAAGAAAGGCATACAGGATGCCTACAAATTCAGCAGGCATGACAGGTGAAGTACAGGCCAGCAACCTTGCTGCCGGGCCAGGGACTCTAACCCCCACCTCAGGGAGCAGAGAGAATAACTGTGTGCTCAGATAGAGAGGCCAACAGGAGGCCTGCAGACTCGGCAGGAAGGCCAGGTGAGATACCAGTTGGCAGAGTTGTTGCTTGGCAAGGGATTTGTAGATTTTATTTTAATTTAAATTATTTGTATGGGGGCAGCAGTGGATATGTGTGTGAGTAAAGGTACATACAGAGGCCAGAAAAGAATGTCAGATCCTTTGGATCTGGAGTTATGAGTGGCTGTGACAACCAAACATGGGTGTCGGGATCTGTACTCAGGAACACTGGAAGAATAGTACATGTTCTTTGTTAACTTGTTTAAAGGTCATGAAGCTATTATAATTGTCTGTATTTCAAGTAATAGCAGGATTGTTGGTCATTATATTTTTGTATATTTAAAATTTTTATTTTAAAAATATGAAATGTGTAGCCATGCATACGAATTAGTATCTATTTTGCCAGCACATATAAAATACATAATTTGGGGCTGGAGAGATAGCCTACCTGTTAAGAGCACCGATTGCTCTTGCAGAGTACCTGGGTTCCATCCCCAGCACCCACATGGCAGCTAAGAACCATCTTAGCTGAACCAGGCAGAAGCTGAACCATCAGCTAAGAACCACCAGGCGAAATCGAGTTCCAGGGGAATCTGAGACCCTCTTCTGACCTCCGTGGCATTGCACTACATGGGTGCACAAACCTACACGCAGACAGTACATTCATACACATACAAAGATAAATAAAATTAAAAAAATAAAATACATAATTTGTACCAATTAGCTTTTTAGGTATTTTGAATAATTTGATTTTCATCTTAATATAATGTAATTTATTTTATTTTCCTTTTATAAGAATTCATTTATTAAACTTTAATGTTCATTTAAATATTCAAAATATTTTTGGAGTTTTAAAATAACTGAAAAATGTAAAGTTAGAAAACTTTAAAAGTAGGACTGGAGAGATGGATCAGTTAAGAGCACTAGCTGCACTTGTAGAAGACCCAGGTTTGATTCTCAGCACCTACATGGTGGCTAAGAACTCTCTTAAAGGGCTGGAGAGGTGGCTTAGTGGTTGAGAGGGGTAACTGCTCTTGCAGAGGACCTGGGTTAGATCCCCAGCACCCACATGGAGGTGGAGAACCATTTTAACTCCAGTTCCAGGGGAATCTGACACCCTCTTCTGACCCCTGCGATATTGCATGACATGGGTACACAAACCTACATGCAGACAGTACATTCATACACATAATAAAATAAATTTTAAAAAAAGGAGCTCTTTTTAAGCCAGGATTGGTAATGCACGGCTTTATTCCTTGCACTTGGGAAGCAGAGGCAGGTGGATCTCTTTGAGATCAAGGCCAGCCTGGTCTACAGAGTGAGTTCCAGGCCAGATGGTGCTACAGGGAAACCCTGTCTCAATTAATTAGTTAATTAATTAATTAATTAAATAATTTCTAAAACTTAGAACTGAATGTTTCTCTATATAATCACCACCCAGGTCACCAAATATAACATTATCAGCACTATAGAAGCCCCGCTCCCACGGATCTTCAGTTGTCACCTCCCTGTTGTGAAACGTCCTAGATTTTGGAATATGTGTGTGTGTGTGTGTGTGTGTGTGTGTGTGTGTGTGTATAAGTGAGAAAGAGAAAGAGAGATTGTGTTTTTCTGATCTCCATTTTAATTTGGACAACTGTTGAATTAAGAAAACTGTTGCATGTAGAAAAATCTTCGTACATAATAGGATAGAATAAGAAGGTATTCTGGAGATGTCAAACAGGACAGTGAGGCACTATCATCAGCTATCAGTGATATTGATTCATTATAAATAAGGACCTGCTTTTCCATTTTTCCAATCACCAATTGTTTTCATAATTAGATTTAAGGGAATTTTGATACCAGATTATTGTAGGGTGACTCAGTCTATCGTAACATTTTTGGATTTTTGATTTGTTATTTATTCTTTCTTTCTTTTTCTTTTTCTTTTTCTTTTTCTTTCTTTCTTTTTTTTTTTTTTTTTTTTTTTTT
>VZQC01004941.1:695413-722349 GCA_009823505.1 Rhizomys pruinosus
CAAATTTAGGCCCCTCCATTCTCCCAACCCCCATCAGAACTCATACATTGCATCATCCAAGTTAAGGCCTATCCAGTTAAGCATTTGAACCCAGATGTCCTTCCATACAAATTCCTCCACTTGAGTCTAGTCAGCACATCTAGAAATCTTAAGTAAAGCATACTCTTTCTCACCCAGAAGTAATCGGTCTCTAGTAGTTCTCAGTCCAGGCCCAGTAATCCACGCACTTCTCTTGCTTCACTCTGAGACTTTGTCTGAGTTGGCATGGGTCCCATACCTGATACCAACATCGCCACAAGTTCACATGTGACAGCTTCTGGTAGTCTGAAAGCCTTTGCCTCCCAACATTCACACACAAGCCCTGGCTCTTTCACTCTTTCTGCCCCCGTTTCTGCAATGATCTCTGAGCCATGGGTGGGTGAGGTTTAATGGAACTGATAGAGTTTTCTCAAGGATCTATGTCCTCTTCAGCCCTTTACTTTGGCTGAATTTACATTGGTACTCATGAATTCTCATTGAGAGGGTTTTATGTCCAATTAGATAGCTGCCAATTAGCCCCAAGATAACAGTGCCACAGCTACACCAATAAAGGTAGTTTTCTGTGCAGGTCATTATAGTTATGAGGCTTTAGGGCTGAATTATATCATTGATTGATTTTTCTCCCTTAGCAAAGTGCATATTATCTAGCATTATGAGTGCTAAACTCCAGGTAAAAAAATTCAGGTCAGTTCCTGCTCCATTACTGTTAAGTCCTATTTCTGTACTATGCCCTGTCTTGAGAAGTAGGGTCTTATTTTCTAATTCTGAGTAATAAGACCTTTGTTGATAGCCTGTGTTATTTTGAGAGTCTCTTGGATCACTGTCCCCAATCACTCAAAGGGGGGTGTCTTCTATCTGACACTGTGTTCCTTGCCATACAGTCCCAGGACTCACTCATTTTGTTAAAAATTATTTATTATTTTTATCATATGCATATGAATGTTTTACCTATATGTATGTAAGTGCACTCCTGTGTCTTGCAAAGCCTACAGAGGCCAAAAGAGTATGTCAGATCCCTTGGAATTGGAGGTATGAACAGATGTTAGTCATTGTATGGTGCTGAAAATCAAACCTGGGTCCTTTGCAAGAGTACTTACGTAAATGCAGGCATTACATTCATACACATAAAACAATTACTGTGAAAGCAGGAAAATTCTGTTCAGTATATGTTGAGTTTGGCCTGTGCTTTTGAGAATGCTGTTGCCCTCCAGGTTCATTTGTCCTTCCTTTATTCTACGCTGAACTACATCTCCAGCAATATGGCAGTGGTTCTGATCTTGTGGTGCTCAAGATCAAAACCAGGACCTCTTCCATTTGAACTATTTTTGTTTATTTAATAATAAATATATATGTACACATAGCTTTGTGCTTTAAATAACTTTTACTTTGAAAGAGATTATCCTGAATTATCTACATCTGTGCTGGATAGCTTTAGTGTCAACTTGACACGCCTGGGTTGAGGGAGCCTCAGTTGGGGAATTGGCTCCACTGGATTGGCCTATGGCAACATCTGTGGAGAATTGTCCTGATTGTCGGTCAGTGTGAGAGGGCCCAGCCCACAATGAGTGGTGCCACCCTGGGCAGGTTGTTGTGTACTGTATAAGAAGGCAGGCTGGGCATGAGCCAGGGGGGCAAGCCAGTGAACAGCATTCCTCCATGGCCTGTGCTTCAGCTCCTGCCTCCAGGTTCCTGACCTGAGTTCCTGCCTTGGGCTCCCTAAGTGATGAACTGTGACCCTGGAGATGTAAGCTGAATAAACCCTTTCCTCCCCAAGTTGGTGTCAGTCAGAGTATTTTGTCACAGCAAGGGAAGACAAACTAGAACAGAAATTGGTACCAGAGAGTGGGGTATTGCTGTGACAGCCCTGACCTTGGTGTTGTAGGGAAGGATTGTGCAGGAGTTTGAAACTTTGGGCTGGGAAGATCATTGAATTCCTAAAGATTGTTGCTGTGGAGCTTGGAGCAGTTTTGCTGAAGGAGTTGTAAAAGACGGAGGCCTGGCTTGTGAAGTTTCTAGTTTCAAAGGGAAGCATAGATCATCAGGACTGTTTAATCTGTGGGTTCTGGTCAGCTGGGGCTGAAGAATCGGCTGTAAGTAACAAGAGACCAGAACCTGAAGTGAAATCTTTGTTGTACTGGGACAATTGATGCTGGTTAGCTGGGGCTGAACAATCAGCTGTAAGTAATAAGAGACCAGCATCACTGTGGTGAAATCTTCTGGGAAGGATTTCTTCAGGGTCAGCACACAGAACCTATGTTCCAGAAAGGGCCTGAGCCTCCATGTCAAGCCAGAAGCAGGACGTGGTAGTGTGTAAGAGTCTCCTATATGGTTCTGGTGTTGAAATTTGAGGGGTTCACAGAGAAAAGCCTAGGCGTGACACTGTGAGAGGCCAGGAAAGACCACTGGTGGAAGTGCACCTCGGTTGCAGTGAAGACCCCAGGATTGCAGGGGTCATGGAGAAAAGCTGAGGCTTTGCACCAGGAGAGGTCAGAAGAGACCATTGGTGAAGGTGCTGCCTCAGGTTCAGTGGCAACTCCAGCTTTTTGGAGATGCCAGGACCATGGGATGACCACCAAGAGCAGTGGCAGGTGTGGAATGGAGTCAGCCTGGGCCTTCAAGATGAGCTGTGTGTGCCACCGATGGCAGAGTCAAAGAAGGGGAGCTGTGGAAACCCTTTGGAGCCCAGAAGATCATGTATGAGTCCCAGGTGTCCAGCCTTGAGCTACTTGCTGGACTTAGGTTTTGTTTGAGTGTGCCTGACAGTACTTGTTTTGGATTTTATAGCAGGCCACAGTTAAGAGACTTTTAATAGACTGTGAACTTTTAAGTGTTTGAACATTTTAAGGACTGTGGGGTTTTTAAGGTTGTACTGTCTTAGGTTGTGATTACTGTTAACATCATACTTTGGGGATAAGAACTGGAAAGGTGGTGGTTTAATAGTGATGTGTTTTTTGTGTCAAGTTGACAAGGGGTCAATTGTGCTGGATAGCTTTAGTGTCAACTTGACATACCTGGGGTGAGGGAGCCTCAATTAGGGAATTGGCTCCATTGGCTTGGCCTGTGTCCACATTTGTGGAGTATTGTCTTGATTGTCGGGCAATGTTGGGAGGGCCCAGACCACAATGAGTGGTGCCACCCTGGGCAGGTAGTTGTGTACTGTATAAGAAGGCAGTCTGGGCATGTGCCAGGGGAGCAAGAAGGCAGTCTGGGCATGTGCCAGGGGAGCAAGCCAGTGAACAGCATTCCTCCATGGCTTGTGCTTCAGCTCCTTCTTCCAGGTTCCTGTCCTGATTTCCTGCCTTGGGCTCCCTACATGGTGAACTGTGACCCAGGAGATGTAAGCTGAATAAACCCTTTCCTCCCCAAGTTGGTGTCGGTGACAGTGTTTTGTCACAGCGATGGAAGACAAACTAGAACAACTTCCTTGTCTATTTTTCCATAATACATTGCAACATTAAGTCAGGTGGTCCCTGACTTAATATGAATCAGCTTCTACTTTTTAAATTTATTATTTTTATGTGTATGAGTGTACTGTCTGTATGTAGGTTGGTGCACCCATGTCGTGTGATGCCACGGAGGTCAGAAGAGGGAATCAGATTCCTCTGGAACTTGAATTAAAGATGGTTCTTAGCTGCCATATGGGTGCTGGGAATCAAACCCAGGTCCTCTGCAAGAGCAATCAGTGCTCTTAACCGCTGAGCCATCTCTCCAGCCCCAGCTTCCACTTTTTAACAGTAAAATTCAATTAAAGAAATAAGCATTCAGCAGAACCCACACCTTGAATTGTGAATTTTCTGAATTTCATGTTCTAGTGATATTGTCATACAGTATTTTTCTGATGATAGGAAATGGTAGTGACCTATAGATCCCATTTAACCACTTGATCACAAAGAGATCCAACTGATATTCACCAGTATACTGTGTTGCTTATGGATTTGTTAAGTATTTTTTATTCTGTGTTTATATTTTTACATCAGATAGTGTTGACAAAATGCCCCTGTATCTTTTGTACTTACACACCTTCTGATTTTTATTTTCAATATTTTTTTCAGTAAATTACATGCTATCCAATGCTTTACATTAAAACAGGCTTTTTGCCCAATAATATGTTAATAAGAATGTTATGGGCATGTATTTTTCATAATTTTGTATTCAATTTTTGTGTATTTCATACAGATGAGCTTAATCATTATTGTACCCATTTCCCCACTGGCCTCCGCCCATAGCCCGTCTATTGTATTTCATGCATTCTGTCATTTTATTAAGGCTTATTGAGTAAAGTTAGTATCCTCAGATGTCCCTCACTGCAGGTTCACACAGTAACATTTAGTCAGCCTATCTAGAGTCCCTCCCTCTAAGAAGTTCACTCTTCTTTTTTTTTCTTTTTTAATTGATTTTTAAATTTATTATTATTTTTTTATATGTGTGAGTGTACTGTCTGCATGTAGGTTTGTGCACCCATGCCATGCAATGTCATGGAGGTCAGAAGACGGCATTGGATTCCCCTGAAACTGGAGTTAAAGACAGTTCTTAGCCGCCATGTGGGTGCTGGGAATCGAACCCAGGTCCTCTGCCATGTGGGTGCTGGGAATCGAACCCAGGTCCTCTGCAAGAGCAGTTGGTACTCTTAACCGCTGAGTCATCTCTCCAGCCCCAAAGTTCACTCTTCTTTACCCAACAGTAATCAGCTGCCAATAGTTCTTTGGCTAACATTGGGCCCACTGCCCATTTCCACAGTTCTATGTTGGTATATTTTGGAGCAATACAAAGGGGGAGGGAACAACATAAAGATTGGGTCAAAGAACTGACTGATACAGTTAAATTCTGCCCCAAACAACAAGCCTCTGTAGTGAAAAACTTTGGAAAGACTGAGAGAAAGAAGCAAGACATGTATGGCAGAAGGCATGAACTGGGGAGCGGGGGGCAGGGAGAGGGGAATGTGTCTAAATTGGACTGAAGGATGATGTATGAATGCACAAATCATCAATATAAAAAACTAATTCAAAAATAAAAGCTAAAATGTCATGATAGTACTTTCTAAATGAGAATGCTCTTTTTGTTATTTTCTTTCTTTTTTCTTTTTTCTATTCTTTATTTTTTTCATTTTTTTAAAAATAAATGATAATATATGAGTACAAGCATCCTTCTTGTAAAACCATTTTGCAAGCAGTTGTGCCCAAACCCACACAGCCCAAGGATCCCACCTCTTTTTGACATTCTAAAGTAAGATATTTTAAATGAATCTTAGTTTTTCTCAGTATTTCTTTTCTTTTTAGGCAATAATTACCTTTTTATGTGTTTAAGGTATTTTCAGTATTGTCAGAGTTGTTCATGATGTGAGAGAGAAATCTGGGTCACTAAGGCCAGGCTTTTTCTTGCTATTAGATTCTTATAACATGGTTGATAGTTAAATGAGGAATTAGTATAAAGTCTCCAGGTCAGAATTAGAAAATTGGTGCAAGGCCTACATAGATTTAAGTATAAAAGATATCCAATTCCCATTAAAACTGAGACAGCTATCACTAAAACTTAGAGATACTGTTTTCCTTTGTAGCTTAGATCATGTTTTTCCTTGTGAAAGTTTATAAAACAAATGTTTGAAAAGAAAGAAGTGAAGGACCAAAAAAGGCTGTTTTCATTTTAGGTGCATAAAAAAAACCTAGTAATGTGGTAGATAGACTGGAATATAAGCAGAAGCCTGTGAGATTTCTGTATTTGTAGTTAGATGGCTAACAAATACAGAAAATGTCTTCTCTTGTTCAGGCAGGTATAACATCATTTGTTTCTATCCACCAGCTACTTGGACTTTAGGGAGGTCTTTTCCTTTATGGCATTCCAAGGCAAGATTTTTCTAAAGTATTTCTACATGTGCTACTAAAGTAATTTGCTCTTTACTTCTGATGTTGCTGGAGACTAAGCTGTAGATTATTGTGCTTCAGTTTTGAGCATTCCAAAGTCATTACTGACATTGTGGTACTGGTCTGATTCCTCTCACATTACAGAAATTTCAGCTAGAATCTCAATTTATAACCAAACTGGCAAGCAGCTTTCTCATATATGATTAGATTTACCTATTTGTGTATTTTTTATTTTTTTTTTGTCTTTTTGAGACAGGTTCTCCCTGTAGCACCAGCTGTCCTTGAACTCCCTATGTAGACCAGGCTGGCCTTGAACTCACAGAGATCCATCTGCCTCTGCCTCCCAAGTGCTGGGATTAAAGGCATGTGCCACCATGCCTGGCCCTATTTGTGTATTTTTAAAATTCCATTTTCCCTTGCAGAATTTTAGGGTGGTTATTTCTACCCAATACACCTAAATGAAAAATTATTTTACCCCAAATAAATGAATTAATTACTCATATTCAACAGGACGAAGCCAGAACCTTCAAACTTGAAGGACAAGATTGTAATACTTGTTATCTTTCCTTATCTCAAATAATTTTATCTTTCCTTTACAATCTTCAGAAGAACAGATATCCCTTGCTCTTTTTTATGACAACCTTCTTTGTACTTCTTTCCATGTGCAATTCTATTCCTTAGTATACAAATATTTTCACCCATAAATGTGTGTGTATGTATACTCCTAATGTACTAACACTTTTTTTCAGATAGAGACAGCAAATAAGGCAAAGGAACTATTTTATGATATGACATTGCTAGAATATAGTATTCTCTTATAACCCCAGAACAGCCACCACCAAGGAAGCAGAGATTTTACTTGCATTTTCTGCCTTCCAATTTACTAACATATTCATTCTATGTGGCTCAACCCATCCCACTATTGTTCCAACCCACCTTGGCTCATTCTTTTCTTTCTTAATTTTTTTTAATTTTATGTGTATGAGTGTATTGCCTGCATGTATGTAAGTGCACGTGTGTCCTCCAGTGTCCACAAAGGGATCAGAGGATGGGTCCTTTGGAACTGGACAGTTGTTAGCCAACCTATAAGTGCTAGGAACTGAACCTGAGCTATCTCTCCAGCTCTTCATTCTTCAGACTCCTTTTTATTATCAGTATTTACTTCTACTCAAATCTTCCTTCATAGATGAGCTCATCCTGTTTTTATTTCATAGCACTTGATTCCAGTAATTACCCAGCCCCTCACAGAAAGAAAATATCATCCTTACTGCCTAGTTAATTCTTTTCAATTATCACAGGTACCAACTCAACCAATTATCCAGTCCTGGCTGAATCCCAATTGTTGGCTCCATCATCCCAAAAAAGTCAAAACCTTAGGTCTTCATCCTGGTGAACTTTGGCAGTGAAATAAATTCACATAATTTCTATCTCTTGTTTTAAGTTTGTTCATGTGTATGTTAATTTTTTCAGTATTTATCTTTACTACTGCTTGAGCATATAATCTGCTCCAGCTATTTGAAGTATTAACTGTTTTCCCCCCAAAATTAGAGTTGTAAAATACATAAAAATATAATAGTTGCCCTGCTTATATACCTAAAATTTTTATCTTTTTACAAGTTTTCTTATGTCTCATAGGATTTCCTATATAACCCTGAAGGAAAGTCATAATTAAACTGATGTGTTATTCAGAAAAATACATAAACAACAAAGGGGAATAAAGGAGATAACTGCTCTGGAACAGATTATACTTTAAATCTTAAAACAAAGTTGTATTTTAATTTCTTTTGTCTTTTTGAGACAGGCTCTTCCCTGTTGGTTCAGCTGGCCTGGAACTCACTGTGTAGGCCACAGAGGTTCTCCAGCCTACACCTCTCCACTGGGATTAAAGGCATATGCCACCATGCCCAGACACATTAATTTTTTTTAATTGTTCCTCTCAATTATTCTCCTAGTATCTGTTGAAAAATTACCATAAGTATCAAATATTTTTCAAAACCATGATTTTATATAAATCTCCTTAAGGGCCAACTGACTGGATTCTTTTCTTCTCGTTAATTAGAAATGAGGCTTCATATCTGTGCGTTCTCCTCCAGGCCTCTCTGGATGAGGAATGGGTTCTCTTCTGGTGCCAGGCTTTTTTCTTCAGGTACAACTTTTTACTGGTCCTCCTTTAACATGTGGCATTCGTTTTATGAAATCGAGTAACACCAACCGTAGTGTCTTGTATATATATTTATAATCATTATATCTTCTTAATGATTGCTTCCCTTATAAATAGGTAGTTATCATTTTTACATCTTCTGGTTTATCCTATCATACAATTTGCCAAATATGAATATGGATATTCTAGCTCCTTTCATACTCAGTGTCCTTTACAATATCATTTTACTTCTTGCCACTTTTAGTCTCCTTTTTCCAGTAAGGCGTTTTCTTTGGAAAGAGCCAGTAGTTGAATATTGAATATTTTTAGTCTTTTTGATTTTTAATATCATCAGCCACTTTGAAACTTTTAAGAATAAAACTAAGAGCATTTCTATATATACTTTTAAGTAACAGGTATATGTTAATTCTTATAACTTTGTTGTTTTATTTCTTGGATGATTTGTTTTCTTTGTTCAATTCTTACTCACCTTGAAATTTTCTTTTTGTTTACTGAGTTAACAATGCTTGATTCTGACCTAACTCTTATGTTTAATCTTCTCATGAAATTTGTCCTTTCTGTGCTCTCCTGTTTGTGATTTTGCCTTCCTCAACTCTGTGTAGCATTACTTTATTAATCTTCTGTGCTCCGACCCCACCTAAGAAAATCGTGGCAACAGATGGCTGGTGGGAGGGACAAAGACAATCTCTTTCAAGCTTGGGGCTCTTGGTAGGTTAACCAGGCCTCTAGTAGATGGACCCATACTGAAGGACATTTGGAGGCAGAATTTAGATTCCATAGGCCATGTGTATGTATATATGTGTGTGGATATTAAATTGTGTCATGTGTGTGTGTGTGTATATATATGTGTGTGTGTGTGTGTGCATGTGTGTATGTGTATGTGAATATTAAATTGTTCTAGGAAATGAGAGATGGGGAAAGAAGAGGAGATTTAAATACCTTCACATTATATTGTATGAAAATCACAAAAATTCAATGTAAAAGAATCTGCTTTAGTTTGTATTTATCTTTAAAGGTCTTTATTTCTCCATTGATATGGGAAGACATTTTTGCACAATATGGTAATCTTCATTGGAAGTTCCCAGGACTTAAAATATGACATTCCATGATTTCTTGCCTTAAAGTGTTTTTCCTGAGAGGTCTCATGTTACTGTACTCAATTCATTCTTAGAAGTAGCCTGGTACTTCTATCTTGCAGCCTTCAATATTTTGGGGTCTCTACTATTAACTTTTTAAACAATATAACTTGGCAAATTTCTTTCTGGTCATGTCTATTTTGGGTTCTGTATGCCTTCTGCATGTGTATGTCCGAAACTTTATCTACTAGCTTAATTGTCTGCTACAATTTTATTGACATAGATTTTCTGTGCCTTTATTCTGCATCTCAGCTCAATTTTTTGATATATAGATGGGCTGAATAGACCCCAGTGGATGAATTTGCACTGAAGCACATCTCGGTACAAATGCATGACAGGATAGGACTTAACATATGTGACAGAATATATGATGTCTGTTGAGGGGATTAGGGGACATGGATAGGGGAAAGGGTCTAAATTTGGTCAAGAACTGTTTTATGAAATTATAAAAGCTCAACGAAAAGTTTAAAAATAAAATAAATTCTCATATATGAATCTACATGGAAGAAACTTTAAATATTAGCAAATATAATTTCAGTTTTATTTCACTTAAATATTTTAAATATAACCTCAAATTTTTATGTATAAGTTAGTGTCATCAAATTTTCTTATAAAATAGAATACATCATTCAAAACAATTTCAAAAAATGAGTTTAAAAAAAGGAGGAGGAGAAAGAAGGGAAGGAGGACGGGGAGGAAAAGGAAGAGGAGGAGGAAGAGGAGGAAGAAGAGGATAAAGAAGGATGGGGAGGATGAGGAGGAAGGGAAGAAGGAGGAAGAGGAGAAAGCAGCAGATGATGATGATGATGATGATGATGATGATCATGATCATGACTTAAGAAATTGAAAAACAGGATAGGGATGAGATGAGGAACATGAATAGCTCAACAAATCTATTTTGCACCAGTGGCAGAATTCCTTCCACACGTAATTCTGAGATCCGGTGAACTCTGCCAGCTAAAGATGGTTACCAAGCACCTTTTGAATTCCTAACTGGATAAATATCATCGCATAGTGTTAGGGGCTACTATACCAGCTACTTTCTAAAACATGAGCAAGGTAGGTATATGCAGAAAAAAGAGGAGTAGTCAGTCATTGTTACCAAATCAAGTCAGCATGAGAGAAAAACAATCTCCTAGGGAGCAAGAAGAGTCGAGTCTGGATTTATTTTCATCAGCTCCCTTTTCAGTAATCCTTCGCTCCACCATATTTCCTCTGTGTACACAGTCTTGTCGCTTCAGTAGAGATGGTAATGATTATTATCTGATGATATTAGGAGAAAGTAAAAAAAAATTTAAACTATAGAGGTAGCCAAATTGCGGGTTTATTAATGTCAGTTTGCACTGAGGATCTCGGTTGTTTCAGATATAACCATATAATCAAAAAGATTCCTAAAATAATTCTTTATTCAATAAAAGGAAAAAAGAAAACTCAGCACTTGAGGATCTTAATGAAAAAAAAAAAAAAAACAAACTATAGTCCAGGGAATGTAACCCCAAAATATGGTAGCCTAAAATACTGAGTATTTCAAATTAAGAGCTCTTGAGGACCAGGAGATGACAGAAGACACTTGACCCTGACACTATCTATTTAGACAAATGGACCCACCAAAGAAGAGCAGAATTGATTCAGACTCCTCCATCAGATTTCATGTTAACTTCATATCACAGGAAGAAAGAAGGAATCCCAGTGCACTAGACAAACTGTCACAAAATATAACCTTCTTTCAGTCCCACTCCGTGTTCAAAAATTTTAAAACCACTGTCTGATATTTGGGACCATTCTTTTCCCTTAAAAATGATCTACTACCATGCACAAATTTTCCTTTCCCTACAAAGAAGGCCAGATAATGTTAGGAGTTAGCTAGGGGCAGGCAGTTAGAGAAAGGATCCAAAGAGATAAGAGTTGCATTCACACTTAATGCTTGGAATGTGTCTAACAAGGCCATTCACCAAAAATAAGACCACATCTTCCTGACAAGGCCAACTGTCAGACAATGCCACATGTCTTAGTTATGTCTATCCAGGCTGGGCCATCAAACCCAAAGATAAAGTGTGGGGAAGGGGTTCAAAGGAGAAAAAAACCTAGGGACCCTATAAAAGGACCAAGCCAGAAGTCACATGGTATTTTACCAGCTCTGGAGATCCCACCCTACCCAACCAAAGGGTGCCTTTAGCTCTTTGCTATTTACTTTCTGCTTCAACAACCACCTGTATTTCCCCGTTTTAAAACTATTTAATATTGTTTTATGTGTATGAGTGTGTTGGTTGTATGTAAGAACACCGCTGTCATGCAATGTCTGCGGACATCAGAAGAGGGTGTTGGATCCCCTGGAACTGGAGTTTTGGATGGTTGTTAGCTGCCATGTGGGTGCTGGAAATAGAACCTGCATCCTTTATAAGAGCAACCAGTCCTCTTAGTCACTGAGCTTTCTCTCCATCCCTTTCACCCTGTTTTGAGTTTCCTTACTCCATCCCTGCTCATTCAACTTTTTGACAGCCTCTGAGAAGAACACGAACTCCTTGGTAACCTGCCCTTGGCTCTCTCACCCTAATACACTAAGTTTCTGAATCCCGTTTTGTTATTGGATCACCTTCATGTGATACTCTTGAGAATGTTAGTAAATATATGTCTTTTCTCATATTAAAAAAGAGACACTATTGACACTATTGTCTTGTTAATAGCAGAGTCACAGAAATTGCCAAGAATAAACATGGAGTGGGCCAGCTAAAACATTTAGTGATAAGTTCAAATTGATGAAGCACTTGATGGTGATCAAAATCCTAAAAATAAAGACAGACTGTGTAAGAAAACACAATGTTATATTACTTGAGTTCTTTAAAAACTATTAAGTTTTGAACCTTCACTGTAAGGTAAGAGGCTGTCATAAATAGGTGAATTAGCTATGAGTCCTGAACTCATAGTGGTAGTTAAATGATCCTATATTAGCCCTAGCAGCTACCCTAGGAAGTAGACTACCTCTTCTTTGCTTGGTGAGTACTAGAAGAGATTAAAAAGGCTGTAGAAAGATGTGATCTTTCCTATCACAAGTCAAATTTATGCATGCTATATATTCTGTGAATATGGGAGAAACAATGCAGTACACTGTTTTAAGTTATAAAATAAAATGATCAAAGTGAAAGTAGTTGAATTTTGAACAGATGTATAAACGTTTTATATTTTCCCTATAAATTTTAGTTTGAATTAGTACTTTTTACCTGTAAAATTCATTATTTTTAAATAATGAGGTTTTGACAAGGCACTGATACTAAAATACCTCTTTTTAAACTGTGAACATAGACAAAAATAACCTGGTAGGCAATATTCATCAAAAATATTAAAAGTATATGAATTGGGCTCCCAGGTAACTAGACCCTACACGTCACTTGAGCATGAGAGTAGCTAGCCTTTTCATGACAATACTAAGGTAGAGTCTATATTGTATTATAGGAAGCATTGTTATTTTATATATACAGGAACACAATGTGTTATAGCTTTAAATGTGTATCATTTTTATTTTTTGTTTATACCTCTATAAAGCTGAAAAAAAATGCAAGAGCAGAGGAGTCACCAGAGCTTTGAAAAATGAAAATCCAGCCCCAGGTAGTTGCTTTCCTTTGTTTTATCTGCTACTTATTTGAAAGGTGATGCTTATGCTTTGAATAATGAGGTAGTGTTTTCAGTAGGAAAGACTGTTGTCTGCTTTAAGAAAAAATATAGAAAGTAGCCAAATTATATATTGCTATAAATTTTCACTATGCTAAGTCAGAGTTACTTGTTATTTTTAGAAAATACATTTTTTGAGAATCAGACTGTTCTCTAAGAATTCAAATTCTTAGTGTACCTAAAATTTATTTTAAGTGCTCCCTTTTTTAAAAATAATTTTCAGTGTATAAAATTTGTGGCATTTTGAAGATAAGCTAAGGCATTTCTTGTCATAAGAAATGTCTTTACTGTGTCCTTTTCTTTCATTTTTGTTGCTATGGGTTTTTTTTTTTCAGCACCTGCCTCAAAGAATGCTGGAAAAACACAGTCTTCTGCCTCCAAAGGGACTCAGCCTTCAGTGAAGCCTCCACTTGCTGTAGTACTACCGATAACAAAGACCAGCAAGAAATCAGGAAGAACGAAGCCAACTGGGAACTCTTCAGTCCCTAAGAAGAGTGGTCCTCTTAAAATGGTCCTACCAAATAAAAAAAATGGAAAACCAAGAAAGAAGGTTAGACATCTCTCTTGCTAATTTTTATTATAAATCTCTAAAGCACCTTATTTTTTTATTAATTTTATTTATTTCTGTATGTGTATGAATGTACTGCCTGCATGCAAGTTTGTGCACCCGTGTCGTGCAATGCCGCGGAGGTCAGAAGAGGGTCTCGGATTCCCCTGGAACTGGAGCTCTCCTGGAACTGGAGTCTCAGACGGCTCTCGGCCGCCATGTGGGTGCTGGGGATCAAACCCGGGTCCTCTATAAGAGTGGTCGGCGCTCTTAAGCACTAGGCCATCTCTCCAGCCCAGCACCTTGTTATTTTTAACACATAGTTTGGAATTTACTGCCTATGCTCAGAATTTTAGGAATGTATATATATGGGTTTATTTATATATTTATATAAATAATTATACATATATATAATTATTTATATAAATATATAAATAAACCCATATATATGTATATATACATATATATATATATATATATATATAATGGGTTTATTAGATTAGCTCACAGGATAGAATCTGAATCATCCAGCAATGGCTGCACCACACTGGACAAGCTGAGAATCTGGTAGTTGTTTGGTTCACAAGGCTAGATATCTCAGTAGTCCCAATCTGGTGCTGAAGGCCTGAAGGACTTTGGGAAATCTGGTAGTCTTCAGTCTATTTTGGAATCCAAGGAGCTGGTCACAGCAGCAAGATGAACTCACCAGTGAGAAAGAAGGCAAGTGGCAAAAAACAAGAGATCCCTCTGTCATGGCCTTTTATACTGATCTTCCAACTTCAAATGATCCAGTCCAAAGGTCTCTATCTCATTTTATTAATCCTAGATCCAGTGAGGTTGACACCCAGGATTAACCATCTCAAGTCCACCCCTTGTCAAATTGACACATTTATGCCATGCTTAATTTTCAAATGAAAACAATGACAGTGTCTTAATTCCAGCTAACATGATATAACTATCCCGTGTGCAATCACAATGGTAAGGTCCTTGAGGAATACTTAGTCCTTCAGTATCTCATAACCTAAATATGATAGTATAGATTTAGAATACTTAAACACTTAACACTTGTCTCAGTCACACAACAAAAATGTCTGCTTAATATATGGGTATATATTCTCAAGCTTATTTTAAACCAAATAGGACAAAAACATTCATGTCAATTAAAGTACACATTCATGCCACCTTTCTCTACTACCCATTCTGTATTTCCTCCACTATAAGCAATCAGCTCTGCCAGTCTTGGCTCTTTCCCTGAAGGAGTGACCCTTACCTTCATCCCTGAAGGGTTTGGGCCATTTGTTGTCCTATCTGTATCCGGTTGTGATGGTTTCCCATTGACCATAATCATAGGACATGGTAGCACCAGAAGAGTCTCTAAGGGATCCCCTGCCTTATCCCCTTTGTGGAGAAACAGTCCAATTTCCCTTTGGTAGTCTTGATCAATCACCCCTCCTAGTACTGTTATTCCTTTCTTAGCCTGTTGACTTAAGAGCATCAGAATCCCAATGTGGCCAGGGGGAAGTCTTAGCTTCTAGTTCAGTGGAATGTTTGCTATGTCACCTGGCAGGTCCACCACCCTCCCCCCGCCAACCAAAACTTCTAGGCCAGTAGAGCATAAAACCATGGGTATAGGAAGGAAAAATTTTTCTACAGGAAGCAACAAATTTCCTACTAGGTCACTAGGGATGACAGTGAGTGGAATCATTCCTACTTCCACCCCTTGATTCTTGGACCCATGAACCCTGGGTATAGGAGAAACAGTACCATATATTGAACACTGAGTAAAAGCATATACTGCCTTCTGGAAGACTGTACCCCAGCCTTCCAGGCTATTGTCACCTAATTGGCACTGTAATTGTGTCTTTTTAATTTTTTTACTGAATTTTTGTGTATTTCATATACAACTTCTCAATCAGACTTAATAGCCTTTATAACCCCTTCTCCATTGGCACCATCTAACAGCCTGCCTCCCAGAGTTCATATATTCTGACATTTCCATCAGGGTCTATTGTGCCAAACTAATCTCCCCATTTACTTCTCGGTACCAGTTCATCTTCTGAGCTCTAGTCAGCCTATCTGTTGTCCCTCTCTTAAAGAAGGCCATTTCTTCTTCACCGAAACATAGTCTGCTGCCGATATTTCTTCAGCTAAGATTGGGTTCTGCTCCCTGATTTCTGCAGTTCCATGCTAGGTATTTGTCTGCTTGAGCTTGCATGGGTCTTGCGCATGCTGATTCCAATGCTATAGGTTCATATGAATAGGGTCCCAGGAGCTTGTAGGATTCTATTTCCATATGGTCTTGTGCCACCTCCCTGACTCTTACAATCTTTCTGCCCCCTCTCCTGCAATGTTACCTGAGCCCTGAGCAAGTGAAGCTGAATATAGGTGACCTGCCCATGGACCCACACTCTGTAGACTCCTAATCTTTTTTTTTTTTTTTTTTTTTTTTTTTTTTGTTTTATGTGGCTGCGTTGTATGAGCATTACAATCATACAAGTATTGTTCGCCAAGATCATTTCATGGCACATGTACCTTTCCCTCCCCCCCACCGCCCACCGGCCATCCGGCAGATCGATGGCATTCCTGCCGTAACTGTCCCCGGCATCGTTTTTGCAACCAGGTCTGAACAGGGCGTTGTGGGCCAAAACCCCCACAAGGAACCCCCACAGCCCCACCAAGCCAGTGTGGAGTGACGTGGGTTTGAGTTTTTGTATGTTCAATCAAGTTTGATCAAATGGAGTGTCCAGACTACATTGCTGGGTAGTGTTCAAGACATTGGCGGAGCCCCAAGCGGCAGCCCTTACATTCTACCACGCCCCCTCTTCCGCAGATTGTTCCCTAGGCTTAGAAAAGGGGCACAGGTGGATGAGAAGTAAAACTGTCCTCTCTCTCTGGAGCTGTTGACTTGGATTCTGGTCAATTCTGGCTGTTTCCTTTCATGGGCTGACAGTTTGTTCAGGAGTAACCTTTCGATCCTACTAATGAAGCACAAGCAATTAGATATATAGGTATTTAAGCAGCACTAATAGTTATGGTAGGTTACTTTGGCATAGACACATATGTTTGGATGATATGTTAATTCATGAATTATATTTTTACCCCCTGATAAATATAACAGGGTCTTACTGTGGCTTATGACATCTCCTAACCTGTAGAGGATGTAGGCTTGTGGCATCAGCCATGGGTTATTCCTCCAAGGAGAGAGCCAACAGCCAATTAGATTTGGGATATACAGGCACATGGCTGCCTCTGCTGCACAGTATTTCCAGGCAGGTGAAGTGTAGCTGGTGCTGATGGTGGAGTCTTGCTTGACTCAGGGAGACCCGTATTTGCTTTATTGGTTTAGTGGCCTTTGGGAACACTCTCTGGCATTCCAGAGGCCATCTGTACCCTTGCATGTGCGGTCTCAATACATCCCTCCCATGTTAACGTCAGGTCTTCGGCAGCAGGGTCTTATCGCCTCTCCTCCTGCAGGTATCCCAACTTAGGGGCAAGGAGCCCTTACCTTTTGTGGGGCCTTGGATCCCCTGGCCAACATCCCCCTGGTAGAACAATCCATTGCTGATGTCAGAGCTCCTGCATTAATATACTTTGCCTAAGTGCATAGCCCAAGGACTTTAGTGTTATATTTGGTTCTGAACAGAGAATAATCCTTTTCATAGTTCTTATGTCTATTCATGGTTTGGCCATTCAAGCCCTTTGAGTTCCTGGTCTGCTGTTATATGAGGGAAGATTCCTTAACGCGAGTTAAGAGGTTAATTAACATCCTTTTTGCCTCTTGTTCCCTGTTGCATGAGCCTTAGGTGTAGAGGTTGCATTGTAGATGTGTCACTTAGGCATGAGCAATTCACAGGCAATGCCTATGTGTATCAAGTTGTGGGACTCTACTCTTCTTCATCTGGTGGAAAAGAAGCTTCTTTACTGAGTGGTATTTGTGACATTTGTCTGTAACTATAAAGATACTTATTCTGTAGTTAGTAAGATATTACCTTAGCCTAGGGATGTGACAACCTTGGGATTTTCTCTATGATCTCTCTGGCTGTGTGCCTTTAGCTATGTTTATACTACCACACCTGAGTTTCCTCCCACTGAGTACTGCACTGATGTGGTATACTGTCCCAGACATTGTTGTGACTATTTGGTCTTAAGGGATAACTCTGCCATTAAAGGCTCAGGCTAACCACCAAAGTAACCATATCTTTAAGAGGCCATTCCATTCTATCAAGCAGCTGTTTCACCATAGTGGGGAACATGACAAGACCAGTGGATCCCATGACCATTGGCCCACTGTCACACTTCTTTGGCTGTGAAGTGAGTTCCCTGATCAGAAGCGATGCTGTACAGAATACCATGAGAGTGGATAAGACAATCTGTAAGTCCCTGGGTTGTAGTTTTGGCAGAAACATTACATGCAGGAAAGGCAAATCTATAACCAGAGAAAGTGTCTGTTCCTGTAAGGAGAAGGAGCTCTCCCCTCCAAGATGCCTGCCATCAGGTTGCCACCTGATCACCCCAGAAACTAGTGCAGGCTCAACATTGGTCTCTGCTGTTGGCTGATCTGGCATTCAACAGCAGTGGTAGCCAGATCAGCCTTGGTGAGTAGGAGTCCATGCTGTCAAGCCAATGCATAACTCCATCTCTGCCACAGTGGCCACTTTGTTCATGGACACATTTAATAATGACAGGGATAGCTGGAGAAAGAGGCTGTCTGCAAAATGGGTTATCTGATCTACTTTGATTACTGAACTAATGCTCTGCTGAAATCACCTTTTGATGAGCGTTTACATGAGACAAAATTATCTTCACATCCTTTGCCCATTTAGAGAGCTATTTCCACATACTTCTTCCCCAGATGTCTTTCTCACCAATTTTCCAGTAATTCTCCTTTGAAGTCCCTGACCATCCAGCCAATCCATTGGCCTACAGACCTTTGAGTCAGTGGTCATTTCTCCTTCCAAGCAAAATGGACAACCATGTACACTAACTCAAGTTCTACCTACTGTGAAGATTTTCCTTCACTAGTGTCCTTCAGGATTGTTCCAGAAATTATAATGCTGCAGCTATCCACTTCTGGGTGGTGCCTGCATAGTGTGCAGAACCATCAGTAAACCAAGCCCTAGTTTTCTCTTCCTTAGTCAACCTATCATAGGACAAACCCCATGAAGCCATAGGTTAATGCTTGAGAACAGGAGGCATTGTAACAGAAGTAGGAACCATAGACATTTGGGCAGCTTATTCATGTAGCTTGTTTGTGCCCTCAGGGCCTGCTTGGCCCTAATCCTGTATATACCACTTCCATTTGATAATAGGTTGTTGCTGTGCACATCCTACTTTATGGCTTGGTGTGTCAGATAACACCCAGCTCATGATGGGTAGCTTAGGTCGAATGGTAACTTGTCAAACATTCCATTTCCACTAAGGCCCAATAACAATCTAAGAGCTGTCTCTCAAAGGGATAATATTTGTCTGCAGATGAAGATAGAGCCTTACTCCAAAATCCCCTATCGGGACCTACCACAGACTCCATACAGAATTTTTATCTGCTACTCATACCTCAACCACCACTGGGCCCTCTGGATCCTTTAGTCCAAGGGGAAGAGCATCCTGGACCTGTTGAAGAGCCTTTTCCTGTAACAGGCCCCACTCAAAGCTTGCTGCCTTCACAGTCACACACCCAGATGAGGAATGTGCTGCCTCCAGAATCCAAAGAGGCTCCCTAAGCATTGTGATTCCTTCTTGGTGGAGGTAGAAACCAGATGCACAAACTTATTCTTCACCTTAGAAGGAATGTTTCTGCATGCTCCACACCACTGAACTACATACTTTCACTGAGGTAGAAGGCCCTTGAATGCTATTTGGACTTATTTCCCATCCTCTCATGCACATATGCTTTACCAACAAGTCCAGACTGGCTGCTACCTCCTATTCACTGGATCCAATCAGCATCACATCATCAATATAGTGGATCAGTGTGATATTTTGTGGAAGAGTCAGGTAATCAAGATCCCTTCTGAGTTATGGCACAAGGCTGGAGAGTTTATATACCCTTTAAGTAGGACAGTAAAGCTATACTTGTTGGCCTTGCCAGCTGAAAGCAAATTGCCTCTAGTGATTCTTATTAACCAGTATTGAGAAGGAAGCATTTGTCAGATCAACAGCTGCTTACCAGGTACCAGGAGACATATTAATGTTCAAGTAAGGAAACAGCATCTGGTACAGCAGCTGCATTTAGCATCATCACTTCATTGAGGTTTTTTTTTTAATTTTTATTGATGATTTGTGTATTTGATACATCATTTTCCAATTCAGTTCAGGCATTCCTTCCCCCCACCCCACCCTTACCCATCCCAGATCTTGCATTCTGCCGTAACTTTTCCGCATCTTTCTCTGCTTTTTTGTTTTGTTTTGTTTTGTTTTCATTTTTTTAACAATAAGTGATAATTTGTGAGTACAAGCATCCTTCATGTAAAACCAATTTTCAAGCAGTTGTGCCCAAACCCACACAGCTCATGGGTCCCACCATCCAGCAGGGGGGGGGCTTGTACGTTCAATCAAGTTGATCAAATGAGTGTCCAGTCTATATTGTTGTAGTTTCACCATTCACCCCAATCACAGCCCTTACATTCTACCATGCCCCCTCTTCCGCAGATTGTTCCCTAGGCTTAGAAAAGGGGCACAGGTGGATGAGAAGCAAAACAGTCTACTTTCTCTGGAGCTGTTGTCTTGGTCTCTAGTCAATTCTGGCTGTTTTCTTTCATGGGCTGCCAGCTTGTCCAGGCATAACCTTTCGATCCTACTAATGAAGCACATGCAATTAGATATATAGGTATTTAAACAGTATAATATATAGCCTTTCGATCCTACTAATGAAGCACACGCAATTAGATATATAGGTATTTAAACAGTACTAATTGTTATGGTAGGTTACTTTGGTATAGACACAGATGTTTGGATGGTATGTTAATCCATGAATTACATTTTCTTCTGTTAAGTATGACAGGGTCTTCGTGTGGTTTATAACATCTCCTAACCATTAGAGGATGTAAGCTTGTGGCATCAGCCGTGGGTTATTCCTCCAAGGAGAGAGCTAATAGCCAATTAGATTTGGGATATACAGACATATGGCTGCCACTGCTGCACAGTATTTCCAGGCAGATGAGGTGTAGCTGGTGCTGACGGAGGAGTCTTGCTTGACTCAAGGAGACCTATATTTGCTTTATTGGTTTAGTGGTCTTTGGTAACACTCTCTGGCATCCCAGAGACCATCTGTATACTTGCAAGTGCGGTCTCCATACATCTTTCCCATGTTTATATCAGGTCTTCAACAGCAGGGCCTTATCGCCTCTCTTCCTGCAGATATCCCAGTTTGGAGGCAAGGAGCCTTTACCTTTTGTGGGGGCTTGGATCCCCTGGCCAACATCTCCTTGGTAGAATAATCCATTGTTGATGTCAGAGCTCCTGTATTAATATATTTTGCTTAAGTGCATAGCTTAAGGAGACTTTAGCATTATATTTGGTTCTGAATAGAGAATAATCCTTTTCACAGTTTCTATGTCCATTAGTCAATTAAAGAAGGCAGTTTTACCGATTTTACAAGAGAATACCTCTATAACAGCTGGCTCCAATCTACAGCTGGAGAACGACCTCATCATCATCATATTTCTCCTTATTCTATGGGGGGGGGTTAAGAAAGTCTCTTGTATTAAAACCTTTGCGGCACCTAGAAGGTAAGCTTCGTTAGGATTCATTAAAAATAGTTGTTACTAGTAGGATCCAGAGAGGGGCCTGATGTCTGCAGCAATCTGAGGCATTTCTTCCCTTCAATGCCCAGAGGAGTCAATCCTTCTGCTGGCACTTTCTGGTACATCCTACTCACTGCAAAGCTGCATTTTCTTTCTCAGCCATTAAGTTGGTGATACTCTGGCCTGTTGGAACATACAAATCCTTTCCCATAGTTAGTTTTAAGATTTGGGTTGCAAGGTTTTTTGACAAAAAGTTTTCATATCTATCTATATCCCCCTTTTTTATTTAAGGTTTTTATTTTTGACCCATGAGTCTCAAAAAAGCAGTTGTTTTATACATACCTATAGGGTGGAATCAAGGCACAGATTTCATCAAGTTCACCCATGCTGTTTTGGGTTACTGTATGTGATTAACTTGGGAAACAAAGTTTATTTTTGAGTTAAATCATCCTATAGGTGAAAGAGATTGCTACCAGGTGATACTATATGACAGCAAAATTATAGAGAACATTTGTTTATACCAATCCCAAAGTAATTGTTATACAGATTTTAGTTAAAGCTAATGTGGACAAGAGCAATTTATATCACCAATTAACTCAGATGCATTACCGTTTTTATCAGCCTTCAAACCAATGTTGTCCAATATGCACATATTTACTTTTACTAAGTCCTAAAACACCATGTATCCTGTAGACAGAGTCTGGGCAAAACTGGATACTTGTTGAACTCACGTCAATTAAACATGCACCAATCGAATATACACCCGTGTCCCTCTCCCACCCCTCCCACCCCTCCCGAGTCACCATTTCAGTCAGCCTTCTGATGCAATCTTTCTGTTGTTGTTCTTTTAATATGCATCCCTCTCCACAAGAAATATTTATAACTGGGTTATTGGTACTAGCATCCACATATGAGAGATACCATTTGTCGTTTGTTTTTCTGGGACTGTGTTACTTCACTTAACATGATGTCTTCTAGCTCCATCCATTTACCTGCAAAGTTCATGATGTTGTCTTTCTTTACTGCTGCATAGAATTCCATTGTGTACATGTACCACATTTTCTCTATCCACTCGTCAGTTGAGGGGCATTTGGGTTGATTCCAGTTTTTTGCTATTGTGAACAGAGCGGCAATAAATATAGCTGTGCATGTATCTCTGCAGTAAGATGAGTCTTGTGGGTATATACCCAGGAGTGGTATGACTGGGTCAAATGGCAGGATCATTTTGAGTCTTCTAAGGGTTCTCCACACTGTTTTCCATAGTGGCTGCACAAGTTTACATTCCCACCAGCAATGGATGAGTGTTCCCCTTTCCCCACACCCTCTCCAGCACTTGGCATCATTTGTTTTCTTGATCCTAGCCAGTCTTACTGGAGTAAGATGGTATCTTAAGGTGGTTTTAATTTGCATTTCCTTAATTATTAGCGATGTTGAACACTTCTTAAGGTGTTTCTCAGCCATCTCTAATTCCTCCTCTGTGAAGTCTCTGTTCAGATCTTTGCTCCATCTTCTGAGTGATTCATTTGTTTTCTTTCTTCTTTGTTTTTTGAGTAGCTTGTATACTCTGGAAATTAATGCTTTGTCAGATGTATCAGCTGCGAAGGTTTCCTCCCATTCTGTGGGTTTTCTCTTCACTTCCTATATTGTTTCCTTTGATGTACAGAAGCTTTTGAGTTTAATGAGGTCCCATTTGACAATTGTCGATCTTATTCAAATCCTCAATTTCATTTGATTGAGTTTTCTACAGTCAACTGTTATTCTCCATGATCTATCTTTTACATAGGCCAAACAGAGTTAAAGGAATATGCAAATCCTTGAAGGTGGCACTAATTTCTGCATCCTTCCAGGGACCTGGCACTTTTTTATTCACTGTCTTCCCTGGTAGAGGCACTCCAGTGGTTTCCATTTGGCCTTTACAACCATAATAGCTCTCACTTGAAAGGTCAAGGAACCAATGTGGGGATTCTGCCAATTCCAAAGTATATGTATCTCAATTATACATTCTGGGACTGGGAAATAACCACAGGATGAGTTGGAGGACACACTGGACCCAGTGTGAGTCAGACTTCAGCCAAAGCTGCATTTATCACCTGACCTCCATAGACCCTTACTTTACCTGGAGGGTCACAATGCTTTCTAGGGTCTCCTCGGATCAGTGTCAACTCAGAACCAGTATCCAATAAGCCTCGGAAAAGCTGATTATTTCCTTTCCCCCATTGTACAGTTACCCAAGTAGAAGGCTGTAAGTCCCTCTGGGGAAGGACAGGAGAAAGGTGACAGCATAACTCTTTGGTATTGTGAAAAGTTCCTTCCTCAGGGAACCCCCACCTTCTCTTCATTCAAGGGGTTCTGGGTCTGTAAAATGACCCTGGTTATAGGTCTAGAGGCAAAAATTGCTGGGCACTGAGTAACAACAGCTTTTTCTGTCTGTGTGGGATTAGGTTCCTAAGGCAAAGGTAGGGATGTCAGGTCTGCAGTTTGTGGGGATACATTCTCTGCTGAGGGTGAGGAGATTAATTCTTCATGTGAAGTACTTCAGAGCCTGAAGGTTCAAAGTCCTCAGCCTTATCAGGGTTCTCCCACACATTTCCATACCAAGTTTCAGGATTCTGCTATTTCCCTAACAGTGCCCTCACATTGACTGCTGACACTCTTCGAGGCTGGGCATTAAATTTGTGATGTAAGTCAGCCAAGTGTATAATAAGGACTGATTCTCTGCAACTTTAGCTCTATGGCTGCTAGAGAGAAGATTCTCTTCCAGGGCTTTCTTGGAAACTTTTAAACAGTTGGTGTAAATCTGGAGGTGGTTAATTTTATCACTGAGCTCATTTCCACCATCACTTTATCCTGAGATGCTAGAAACAACCAGGCAACATCATTCTTTTCCTTAATTTTTCACAAATTGTCAAATATTTTATGTATAGAGTCACTAAATTTCTTGCCCCTCTCAAGTTAGGGGACTCAAATGTGTTTATCTTCTAATAGTCTGCACCGTAGATTTTTAGCACTCTCTGTGCTACCAGGAGAGTCTTTAATAACTGTATACCTAGTTGAATTGGAGGGCCTGATCCAGGTACCACTTAGCTCATTAAAGAAATTCATCCTTTAAATTCTGTTTCTCTAGAACCACTCTCGGTACCACAATCTGTATTAGTCAGGGTTCTCTAAAGAAACAAAATTGGTAGAATGGTACACACACACACACACACACACACACACACACACACACANTATATATTTTATATATACGTGCATGTATATGTGTGTGTATGTGCACGCATGTGTGTGTGAGACAGAGCACATTAATTTGGGCCGGGGACAGTGGGAAGAGGTGAGGATAGAGGACTGTACCTAAATACCATGTATCTATAGTGTATGAAAATTGAAAATATTTAATTAAAATTTTTAAGTCAATATAAAGTACATAAATTGTACCAGAGTCAAATTAGTGAAAACCAGACACATGAATATATATGCAAAAAACAAGATTTTTGCTGGTCATGGTGTCCATGCCTTTAATCCTAGCACTTGTGAGGCAGAGGCAGGTGGATCTCCGTAAGTTCAAGGCCAGCCTGGTCTACAGATCTAGCTCCAGGCCAGCTAAGACTAAATGGAGACTCTGTCTCAAAAAGACAAAAAAAAAGACTTTTTGTTTAAAGCTGACATTTCTCATCAAACCATGGAAGCAAAATAGGGTGCGGTCCAGCTCTCAGGAGGCTGAGTTCTGTGAGTTTGACATCAGCTTGTGAATTTCATGCCAGCCAGGACTACATAATTGACCTGGACTCAAAAAAAAAAAAGGAGAACAACAAACCATGGAAGCCAAAATAAAAAAAAAGAGAGTAGATAGTTTAAAAACATTAAAACAAAAAAAGTGAACCTAAATTTTTATTTTATACCTATGAGTATTTTGCCTGCATTTATAATAGGACATTGCATGTATGACTGTGGAAGCTAGAAGAGGGCATCTGATCCCCTGGAATTGGTGTTCCTGATGACTGTTAGCCTCCGTTGGGTGCTGGTAAATTAACCCAGGTCGTCTGCAAAAACATCAAGTGCCCTTTACTTCTGAGGCATCTATCTAGCTCACTAAAATTCCTTATTTCTGAAAAATATTCTTTAAGTATTTTTGAATATGCAAATATTGCCAAAAATTGGAAAAGCATTTATAATTGTTTTCTTCATATATTCAACTTCCTTATACCTATTTCTGCATATTTTATGATTTTTGTAACTGCTGTAGAAATAAACTTTTATGCTTTCTATGAAACAAAATAAAACACACATTAACTTTTTTTTAAATTAAGGAAGGTAAACTAAACACTTTGTCCAGAAAGACCATATTAAGAAAATCCATCACTGGCAAACTAGCACTCAAAGAAATGCCAAAAGAAAGCTCATTAGCCTAAAGAGAAATCAGATAAGATGGAAAAACCCAGATCCCCATGAATTAATAACTTTTTAAAAATGGTTTTAAAAATGGTAATCTCCAGTTAAATACACTTCTTATCGTTTCTATCGAAGTAAATAATTCTAATAGTTACAGACATGCAAAGTTTCTATTATACATAGAAATTACATACACAACCAAATTGTGGTGTGAAGAAGACCTGGGGGTGGAAGATACGGATCTGTATAATTTTAAGGCTTCAAAATTTTATGGGAAGTGATACTGTCTGGACTTGGTGTGAATTATGGAAACTTATGGATGATCCTTGGAGCAATGTAAAAAACCCAAACAAGGATACCTAAAAATCCAAGATGGAAATTACAATGGAATTCTGAGATTCTGATTATGCAGATAGTTAATTCTCAAAAGATAGGATAAATGAATTCAAAGAACAGAATAAAAGAGACAAATAGGCCTGACATAATGACACACACCTTTAGTACCAACACTCAAGAAGTAGATGTAGGCAAATCTCTGTGAGTTCTAGGCCAGCCTGGTCTATGTGGTGAGTTCCAGGCCACCTGGGCCTATATGGAGACCGTATCCCAAAAATGAAAAAACAAGCAAAAACAAATAACAACCAAAAAAAAATTATTAGTAAACTACCAGAGCTTAAAAGAAACAAGTAATCAAATGGTTGACTCAGATCTAAGTATAATTGTATTAAACCTTAATATAGTAAACCCTTCAGTTAAAATTCAGTGATTACAAAATGGATGTTTTTGAAAGACTCAATATAAAAATATATTCTGGGGGCTGGAGGGATGGCCTAGCAGTTAAGAGTGCCGACCACTCTTGCAGAGGACCCGGGTTCAATCCCCAGCACCCACATGGCGGCTGAGAACCGTCTGTAACTCCAATTCCAGGAGAACTCCAGTTCCAGGGGAATCTGAGACCCTCTTCTGACTTCTGCGGCATTGCACGACACTGGTGCACCAACCTACATGCAGGTAGTACACTCTTACACATTAAAAAAATTTTTTTAATTAAAATTTTTTTAAAAAAAGAATCTGGCTGGACGCGGTGGCATACCCCTTTAATCCTAGCACTCGGGAGGCAGAGGCAGACAGATCTCTATGAGTTCAAGGCCAGCCTGGTCTACTAAGTGAATTCCAGGCCAGCTGGGGCTATAGGGATACCCTGTCTCAAAAAAAAAAAAAAAAGAAATGTATGAAATTCATAAATTTCAATAAAAATTAAGGTATTGACTGAAAAAAAAATTCAGCAAAGGGGGGGAAAATAATCTGCCCTCCTAGCAAAATAGACATTTACTAAAATTTTATAACCTATTACTAGACAAAGGGACAGATTTATTCTGACTAAATCTAAATATTGCT
>VZQC01004941.1:723561-748371 GCA_009823505.1 Rhizomys pruinosus
CAACCCCTCACCCCCCGCTGGAAGGTGGGGCTGTGGGTGTTTGGGCACAACAGCCTGCAAATTGGTTTTATATGAAGGATGCTTGTACTCATGGATTATCACTTATAGCTAAAAAATTGAAAAAAAAAACTGAGAGAGATATGCAGGACAGTCATGGCAGAATGCATGATCTCGGTTGGGGTGGGGGTGGAGGGGGGAACGGAAGGGGAGATATGCCTGAACTGAATTGGAAAATGATGTATGAAATGCACAAAGCATCAATAAAAAAAGTAAATAAATAAAAATAAATAAACATTTAAAATTTGTAACAATCAAAGTCAATATAAAGTATTTTAAAATATAAACATTACAAAAAGAATCTAATTATTCTAATGTAATAACTGATAAATTTCTTCATGAAAGATAAAATTAAGCTGTCTATGATCATGAACTCACTTTAATCCCAACAATGTAGAGTAAAGCAAATGGGTCTCTGAGTGCCACACCTCTTTGGTCCACAAAGTGAATTCTAGGCTATCTAGGGCTCTATAGTGAGATCCTGTGCCCAAATAAATAAATAAATGTTGATGGTGAAATTTAAAGTGAAATACTCTTTAAGTACTTTGAATGAATACACACACATTTTTCCACCTGCTGAAAATGCCTTTTAATTTGTTGGTGTAATAGTAAAGATACAAGATTTCTTTGAATAATGTTTCATACTCTTTCTAATTCCAATGTTAATTTGATAATTTGAAGACTTTTTAAATAAACACTGCTTGGAGATAAGAGATAAAGGACAAGTTGCATAATTTATAATTAGTAAAGCAACATTTTAGTTCATGATTATATTCAGTTTCATTATTTCATCATGAAAAATTGAAGATGTTTATAGTTTTGATACTTAGAAAGTTTTTTTAGCTATAGAAAAAAATCTTAAAAATATTCAGTTATGAACTGTGATTTTCTTCATACCTTAAAGATTTCAGCATATTTTCTAAATGACCTTTGAAATATGCTATCATTTTTCTATCTCGACTTTCAGGATTCAGATTTTTTACATAATGAAAAAATGAACTTAACAAAACAGTAATTTATAATTCAATACTTAGCCTAATTTGCTAGAATACAATGAATCCAGATGACGGTTGTTAATTTAAAGAAGCATATTGCAGCAGCCTTGAATGATACTCTGTATTTACTCCTTTGTCCTCTTCTGATATGTGTTCTAAGCACAAGAGTCCCTTTTGTGATATTGGAGAGCAATGTTTTGAAAGTGGTTCCTAGAAAATCCCAAGAGTTCACATAAATGGAATACTAGTAATTTTTTTTTTTTTTTTGGTCTTTTCGAGACAGGGTGTCCCTGTAGCCCCAGCTGTCCTGGAACTCACTCTGTAGACCAGGCTGGCCTTGAACTCACAAAGATCCACCTGCCTCTGCCTCCCAAGTGCTAGGATTAAAGGCGTGCGCCACCACGCCCAGCAGAATACTAGTAATTTTTTACAGTACTCAGGAGACATTTGGTTCTTACATGCAACAAGCAGTCTCTACCAAACTATTTCTAATTTCCTGAAAATCATTGACGTATGTAATATGGGGGAAAGGTAAGCTAGACACAAAGGGGTTGAGCAGCTGCTTTCTAAAGCCCTTTGTGGCTGAGGTTATTTTTGCTTAATGGATAGAGATTTATTGACTTAGCAGTGTTAAAAACATTTAGAGGACCTCAAAAAAAAGTTGTACATTGTTAACTAATTTGACTAAGTTGTATAATAAGATTGGATAGGGAATCTTGGCCTTTTGGTGCCTATTTCCCCCACCTCAACTCAGGCCTGTGAGTTCTGTTTGGAACATTCTGTGAACCAATAATGCCTATTATTTTTACCTAGTTTAACAGTTTTCAAAAGAGAACTCACACCTGTGTTCTTTATTCCTTTCTTTTCTTGAAACAGGACAAATGTATCCCTGTTGTAAGTTCTACGTCTTCAGCTTCTCTCAGCTCACTCATGCGAAAGTCTTCATCAAATAAGGATGCTGCTTTGGGGCCATCTAAAATAGTAATGTCTACAGGTAAGTTAGGATTTTAAAAATAGTAATAAAATTACTTAACTTTAGGGGTTGGAGAGATGGCTCAGTGGTCAGGAGTACTGACAGCTCTTGCAGAGGACTCAGGTTCCATTGCCAGCACCCACATGGCAGCTAACAACCAGTTCTGGGGGATCTGACACCTTCTTCTTATCTCCATGAGCATTGCACAACATGGATGCATTTATACACATGCATGCAATACACTCATACATATAAAATAAAATACTAAAGACAAAAATTACATAACTTTTATTAAGTATTATTTTCAGTGTTGTTGAAGACCTAGAAATAAGTAAAATTAATGTTTTCATATTAATGTATTTTGTAATGCTTGTAGTTCAGTTTGATGTTAAGTAATAACAGTCTGTCACCTGAAAGTCAGTATTCAAAATTTTGCATTTATATCATCATCAAATCCCTATTACCCCTTTTCCTTTTATATGTGTTTCCAAGGCAAATCAATCATTTTTTTATTTTTATTTATTTATTTTTTGTGTATGAATGTACTGTCTGCATGTAGGTTTGTGCACCAATGTTGTGCAATGCCACAGATGTCAGAAGAGGGAATCGGATTCCCCTGGAACTGGAGTTCTCCTGGAATTGGAGTTACGGATGGTTCTCAGCTGCCATGTGGGTGCTGGGGATTGAACCCAGGGCCTCTGCAAGAGCAGTTGGAGCTCTTAACCGCTAGGCCATCTCTCCAGCCCAAATCAAGCATTTTTAATGCCTTCTGAAAATATCTTTCTGTCAAAGGGTATTGTGACTTTAAATTTTTCTCTGCTAGGTGAAGAAGTTGAAAGAGCACCTACTCAAGCAAATCCGCAAATCCTTTTTATTACCCCCTGTACATTCCTTATGCTTTACCTGACATATAAAAAATAAACCTTTCCCAGGGGCTAGAGAGATGGCTCATTGGTTAAGAACCCTGAGTGGTCTTGCAGAGCACCAGGATTCAATTCCCAGCGCCCACATAGAGGCTGACAACTGGCTAAAACTCTAGGAGATCTGACACCATCTTCTGGCCTCCACAGGCATTGCCTGACATGGGTGTACATACACACATGCAGGCAGTAAACTCAAACACATAAAATAAAAATAATAAATATTTTTTTGTCTTTTCAAGGAAGGGTCTCCCTGTATCTCTAGCTGTCCTGGAACTCACTATGTAGACCAGGTTTGCCTTGAACTCACAGAGATCCACCTGCTTCTGCTTCCCAAGAGCTGGAATTAAAGGCATGCTCCACCATGCCCAGCTATAAAATATTTTTTTTTTAAAAGTTTGTCTCATTACTTCCTCTGCTATATCCATAATTACCTCCCTCAGGGTGCATATTCCTTGAGCTTTTTCCCTTCCCCATCATTTTCTTAAACGAAATTAGAATTTTTTTTGAAATAGCAATCATTGTTGAAAGGATAATTTAGCATACTTCATTTTATTATTATTTCTGATTTTTCATCCATTGTCAGAAAAGAGTAGCTAAATGAATACAAGTTGAGATTTCTTCTAATCCCTGAATGTGAAATCTGAAGTGCTACAAAATTTGAAACCTCTTGCATAGCATGGTACCACAAATATAAATCACCTGACTTCCTATGATGAGTGTAATCAAAACAGAGGTGCACTAAAATATTATATCAAAGTACCTTCAGGCAGTGTGTGTAAAGTATATCTGAGGCATACATGAAGTTTATGTTTAGACTTGGATTCCACTCTAAGTTATCTTATTATGTATTCACTAATTTTATGAAATTTGAAAAACTTCTGGTCTCAAGTATTTCAGTTAAAGGATGCGCAATATGTATAATAGAAAGTTGATAAAATGTTGAAATCCTTGTTTTACTTTATTTGTCTTCAGTAGAACCTATCCATGTCATTAATACATTAGACTGAGGGGGGTTTTTGGTATTTTTGAGACAGGGTCTCCCTTTAGTCCCAGCTGGTCTGGAGCTCACTCTGTAGACCAGGCTAGCCTTGAACTCACAGAGATCTGCCTGCCTCTGCCTCCTGAGTGCTGGGATTAAAGGCATGCACCACCAAGCCCAGCTCAAGACTGAGTTTTAATTACTGTTTTGTTTCTGTGGCAGTCTATCCTTCTTCAGAATATTACCACAAGTTGAATTATCATGTGCTTTAACAAAATGAAACCAAAATTACTTTTGTTATAATTTTTAAATTTGGCATAATATAGAATATAATAAATATTTGGGGCAGTACAAATGAATAGCACTGAAACATAATGTTGTTGAGCCAGACATGGTGGTACACACCTTTAATTCCAGAACTTGGAAGGCAGAAGCAGGCAGATCTCTGTGAATGGAGGCCAGCCTGGAATGATCTACATAGGGAGTCCCAGACCAGCTGAGGCTACAGGGAGACTATGTCTCAAAAAAAGAAAGGGAAGGGAAGGGAAGGGGAGGGGAGGGGAGGAGAGGGGTGGGGAGGGGGGTAAGGGCAGGGGGGAGGGTAGAGGGAGGGGGAGGGGAAGGGAGGGGGGAGGGGAAGGGAGGGGAGGNAACATAAAGGAGGAAAGGTTTGTGTGTTTTAGGGGTGTGGCTCAGTGATAAAATGTCAAGCATGAGGATTTGAGTTCAAAACTCAACACAAAGATATTAAACAAATAATTTAATTCTAAGAAAAAAATTGGCTCTTTTCATAATTTAGTTAATGATACAAAAATTCTAGAGTCTGTAGAATATTTGCTTATCTCAGAATCTACGGAAGAACGAATTTATACCCACTATTTGCCATTTTGAATTAAATTTCATTTAACATATCTCATTAACTACAAAAACATTTGAAAACTCTTTCAAAATTTCCAAATTAACATTTTGAGAACTTTGGTGGTTAATTGAAAGGGCACAATCCAAACAATGTTTATTCAACAAAAGCATCTAAATCTCAGAAACTGCAGCAATTTCAGTAACATTTGAATTTACTGTATGGTCCCTTTCACTCATTATCACGGTAGTTTTGAAAATCAACAATTTCAGTCACTGGAGAGTACACAATGGTCTTAAGTACTTGAGAAACTCCCTTTAGGGAGAATTATTACTATGTGAACAATCTTGGAGTTCACTGAAGCTATTTCTCAGGGTTTGTCTTAGCAACTGAAAAGTACTGAATCTAGAAGTTCAAATTCATTTGCTGTACTGAACTATATCCACAGCCACCATACTCTTTGATATTTATTCAAATGAGTTTTTTTAAAGATTTATTATTAAAAAAAAAAAAAATGGATAATAGGCTTTAAAAGAACTCTTCAATTTTTATGGTACTTAGTGTATTAGTAAAACTTGTCTGAAATCTCAAACAGTCTGTCATCAAATTTAAAATACAAGCATACGTCAAGTCGGGCAAAGGCGGGGGGGTAAAGTAGGATTTTCCTTTTTATTCACAGTGTATATGTGATATCTGTCTTCAGGTACGGTTAACATTGACTACAGATATGCGAGAGGGTACAATGAAGGTAACTCCAGCTCCAAGGACCCAAACATGGGTACAAAGAACTAAAGTTGGGATGGTTCGGAGGAGGCGCGTAAAGTAAATGCTCTTCTTAAATGCTGAGGCAACTCTCCATCCCCTCTTTCAAAGTGTTTTAAAAAAAATCTTTCTTCACATACTAAAGGCATTTTCCTTAATTTTTAAAAAAAGAAATTGTGCATCGTGACTTCTCTAACTCATGATTTTTCTTCCAAAATTTCTGTAGAGACATAAAACTTGTCAAACATAGTTCAACAGAGCGCCCTCTACACAGGTAATCATTCTCTTTAGGGCCATCTTCTGACCATTTTCCAAATCTCCTACCATTTTGGTAACCTCTTCCTTTAAATATTAATGCATTATACCATGAACCTCCACTATTCTACTTATTTCTAGTAGTTTCATTGTTATTCCATGCCTTATATGAAATAGATGAACAGTTTACATTCTCTACTCCCTCTTTTCATTTAATTTTTCTGTACTATGGATTAAACTGAGGGCCTCACATATGCCAGGAAGCACTCGCCCATTGAGATTTATCTCCAGACCTTTACCTTTTATTTTTACTTTTATTTTTTTTCAAAAAAAAAAAAAAAAAAAAAATTTCTTTTTAAAAATAGGTATTTCACTAAGCTAGCTGCTCAGGGCCTTGAATTTGTTATTCTAATGCCACATTGTCTCCAATATTTGAGATTACAGACCTATACCAACAGACATGACTGTATACTTTGCAGCTAGATGAATTGAGACTCAAGGAGGATAAATATTTTGCCCATAAATTATACAGACAGTTAAGGGCAGGACTTGGATGAAAAGATTAGGCCTCTCAGAGTTCATGTACTTTCAGTATACAAACTACATGGTCAGCACTGGAACCATTATCTAGGTCTGATAAATTCCAACACCCTACAACTATTGTATTCTTTTCAAGTACTTTCTGTATCATACGCTTACTACAAAGGGCTTCACTGTCCAGTTACATCAGCAGAGAGCAACTGCAAAGAGTACTCACTTATTAAATCAGAGATGAGGTCAACAGAGTTCTTTAAGGAGGGCAGTGGTTAGGAAATAGGAGAAGTAACAGAGAGGGAAGACTTGACTGAAGCAGAGGTATTAAGGTTTAGGAAGACAGTGAGACTGATCAGGAAAACCAGGAAAAGATTATCTGGAGATGGTATCCAAATTTCACATTTGACAAGAGGGCAAATTTGAACCTCTGGACTTAAACAGAGTCTGTCATAGTATTTTACAGTATGAAAACTGGCAGCATTTGGCCAGATAACAGTGCAGCTATAACACCCAAGACCTGTGGCTACTCTTAAGTCATATGTAACCTTCTGGTATAATCAGAATATGGATACCTTTCCAGAGTCATGAAAAACGGATAAAGTGAAAAAAGAAAAAAAAGAAAGAACAAGGGATAACTTTGCTTCCATTAGCCAAAAATCTGAAAAGTCTTTTTTACCTTAGAGATTAAGAAAACAATGGTCACTTTTGTACTACAGGACTACATTAACACTCCTTTATTTAGAAATCAGTTTGAGATTCTTATGGAAGATAGGTAACCAGGGTTAAATGTTGAATCTAAGAAAATCATTCTTCATAATAAATAGGCTCAATAATCTGTTAATTTCTTTGAGTTAAGGACAATAATGCTAAATCCGTACACCAATCTAATAGAAAATGTATAATTATGAACTAATCACAAATATGCCAAATGTAAAATATTGGCTTTGATTCGTAAGTTCACAAATAAGCCAAATGTAAAATATTGGCTTTGATTCGTAAGTTCATTCGGAACACATTAAGAAACTACTTTCCCAATTTAAGTGAAAAAATACCAACTATAGATTATACATTTCGAAATTAGCTCATTGTGGCTAAATACCTTATACATAGAACACAGAAAGAAAAACACTGAAGATATCTCTCACGTGATTAAAATATTAAAATAAAATAATATTTGGGCTGGAGGGATGACTCAGTGAGTAAAGGCATTGCTGTGCAAGCCTGCTGCCCTAAGTACAATCCGGAACCCCAAAGACAGAAGAAGAGAACAGACTCCCACAAGTTGTTGTTCTAACCTCCACTCGTCCAGTGGCACACCTGTACCCACCAACATTATACATACCATCCTACTCTATTTTAAAATATACAGTATATAAACTTAAATTTTTCTCACCTGGTTTGTTTTTATCAGGGACTGGAGGGATACAAGCCTTAGAAGAGCTGAAAGGCTGGCTACTTAATAACTTATCACATTTTAGTTTGTGGCATAAAGTTTCAAGAAAGTGAAGTGCAAATGATGTGCTATTCACTGGAGGGAGCTGAACAGCATGGGCTTTGCCATCGAATGAGGCTATGAGGTGGGGAACGTAACGTCAGTCATCTCATGGACAGAAGAGAAATACAAGCACAGAAACTCCATCAATTTAAGAAATGTGCTCTAAATTTAACTTATGGGTTTTGAAATTCAAAAAGGAATAGGTAAAAAAAAAATTCCCTTTAAAATATCTTTAGACAGGACAACAGCAACTGCTTCTTTTTACATCATCATCCTATTTCTAGCAGTTCAGGTTGTCCATGCTCTGGTATCTGCCCTATACAATCTATCGATGACCTCTGCTCCATATTAGTTTTCTCCTGTCCATTTTTTTGGTGTTGGGGATCAAATTTAGGGCATTGTGCATGGGAGGTAAGAGGTCTAGCATTGAGTTGTATCCCTAGTGCTTACATCTTTTCTTAAATTTTGAGTCACCTTTATTTGAAGCTTTCTCCTGATTTTCCATTAAAAATTAAAATTTATTACCATCCAAGATACTCTGGTTAAACACGTGTGAACAACGCTTTTAACAGGTCATATATTTTCTATTCTGTTTTATTTTTTTTTCTTTTCTCTTTTTCTTTACCTTATCACGTGCATACCTGTATCTTCTGCTTTCCACTGCTCATCTGTCGTCTCTTACTTTTTGATTTTGTTTGTTGTTTTTTCTTTTTTTTTTTTTTTTTTTTTTTTTTTTTTTTTTTTTTTTTTTTTTTTTTTTTTTTTATTCCCTTTTTTTTGGTGGTACATGCCTTTAGTCACAGCTGGTCTTGAGTTCAAAATCCTATCTCAGTATACTGAGTACTGTGGATAACATACCTATGCCACCACACCTTTTCTGGTTCTCATTTGCCTATGGAAGGTAAACGGGACAAAGTCAGAGGGAAAGGGGTGGAAAACAAGACGAGGATACAAACGCTAGGAGAGCATGATAATATTATAGTAGTAATACAACAGTTAGGATGAATAATCGAGATTTGCTATGAACATCCTGCCTTTCTAAATCGCAAATAAAAGTTAGATTAAGAAGTTAGATAAAGAATTCGATTTGTATACCAGTTATCCTTCTCCTCTTGATTTCTGGCTTAAGAAACAAAAAACAACAGAATTAGCCTGAATCGGCCACAATCCACCACAGGCCTGCACAATCTGCCGCAGCACCACATTTACAGGGCCTGGGCCAAAGTGGTCAGGTAGCTGCTGAACTTTCTTCGGATCCAGAAAAGGGCCACAATCCCCAGGCTTATTTACATAGACACAGACTTGAGGGAAAATGTGTATATAAACAGTAAGCTGGATTAACATGAACTTTATGTTTTATATTCTTTCCTTAGTACAATAAAAGCATATGTATACAAGTAACACATCTATAAGGGTTACAAGTGAGATAATTTACTTCCTCCAACTTCACATACGTAAATCAACCTACACGTAAAAGTATCAGGTTATCATTATTCTAATCATTATCTTTGAAATCAAGGAGCTTATTTAATTTTCTTTGTTTTTTTTTTCGTCTTTTTTGAGAAAGGACTCTTTGTAGCCCCGCTGGCCTTGAACTTGATCAGGCTAGTCTTTACCTCAGAAATCCTTCTAAATCTGCCATGAGCATGCTGGGAGGATTAAAGGTTTTGGCACCATTTACCTGACTCTCTATTTAATTTACTCCATTTTCTTTTTACATGTATGTGTTGTAAATGCGCCAGCTTGTCGTTATGGCTCGTTTGCATTGGGGGGGGGCCCAAAGAGCCCATGGACGGTACACGAGGGCATCTGATCTTCTAGAACTTGAAGTTGTTGTTACAACGTGGTTGTGAGCCAAAATGCGTGGGTGCTGAGAATTAACTAATGTATTATCTGTAGAGAAGCAAAGAAATGATCTTAACAAACTGAATCATCGATCCAGACACAAGGGAATGAGATGGAGATCGGGAGAGAGGAGAGCGGGATATATTGAGAGCTTTAGCCTGTATCGGGATTGTGTGAAGTATTGAAGGAATTCGGTATTATGTATTGATTTCTGTCTTTTTTTAACCTTTTCTAGTTTTTTGATGCTTTGTCCATTTCATACATCATTTTCCGACTCAGTTCAGGCAGCAGTTAACTAGCCATTCACCCCCCCCCTCATCCCCACCGAGATAATGCATTCTGCCATGACTGTCTGCATATGTCTCGTTTTTTTATTTTTTAGCTATTAAGTGATAATCCATGATACAAGCATCCTTCATTGTAAAGCCAATATGCAGGCTGTTGTGCCTAAAACCCCACAGCCCCCACCTTCCAGCGGGGGGTGAGGGGTTTGTATGTTCAATAAGGTTAATCAAATGAGGGTCAAGACTACATCGCTGTAGTTTAACCATTCACACCAATCGCAGACCTTACATTCTAACACGCCCACTCTTCTGCAGATTGTTTCCTGGGCTTAGAAAAGGGGCATAGTTGGATGAGAAGCAGAACAGTCAACTCTCTCTGGACGGTTGTCTTGTTCTCTGGTCAATTCTGGTGTTTCCTTTCCTGGGCTGGACAGTTTGTCCAGGATAACCTTTCAATCCTCTGTAATAGTTGTCTCCACTTTAAGTTGGAGAACGACCTCATCATGTCATATTTCTCCTTGTGCTGGGGGGGAGGCAAGAAAGAATCTCATATCAAAACCTTTGCACCACTAGAAGATCAGTTCATAGGACTCATTCTAAATAGTTTTTACATTTAGGGCCACAGAGCTGGGTTCGATGTTTATGGCAATCTGAGTCTTTTCTTCCTTTCAATATTTATATGGGTTCAACCCTTCCGTTGGCCTTTCTGGTTATCCTACTCAAAAGTTTAAAGCTGTATCTTTTCTTTCTCAGCTGTTAATGTTAAGTTGGTGAATTTTTTCCTGTTGGGCAAACACTAATCTTTTCCCCTAGTTATTTTTAAGATTTGGAATTGCAAGGTTTTTGACGAGAAGGTTTCATGTCTATCCTTTTTTTTTTGTACCCCCCTTTTTTACCGTCTGAGTCTCCAGAAGACCGTTTTATTATACATAACTATAAGGAGGAATCAAGGCAGGATTGTTCTTTCTAGAAACAGGCTTCATGATTCCAGGCTGCCCTAAACAAACTATGTAACTCAGCCTGTCTTGAACTCTAAGCCACCGGCTGGCCCACCCAAGTAGTCATAGTACTAATATGTAACCACCATGCTTTGGTTAGGCATAATGGGGTATGGACAAGGGCTTGGAGCATGCGGCTAGCACTGTCTACTGAGACTACCCTATCTTCTAATTCCACCTTTCTCAATCAGCTAGATAAGCACATCACTTGGCTTTCTCAAAACAGTTTCTTCACCAGAAAAATGGAGCTGATGTTAATTTCTATGTTATGAAGTCCATTGAGACTTTGACAAAAGCAGTACAAGATATTGATAGTGATCACCTTCTGGCCAAGGTGAACATGGACACCATCACATAAAACTCTGCTCATTGATTAGACCATGAGCTGCCTGATAGTTAGGACTCTATGTTCTCCTGCAGTGGCCATGTCATACCTACATAGAATATGGGGTGAACTACGTGGTTCTACTGACACCTGAAGATGCTGGTGTGGAGAAGCGGCTTCCAGAGCCTCTTTTTACTACTTACCTTCATCAATTCCTGCAGATTGGGGTCACTGCATGAGTTTAGATCCACCATTGTATGCACCTCAGTCTCTTCTGCTTAAAGAGAGGAAGTCTCTCTTCTGAACGATATCCCCCACAAAACGAATCTTCTCTGACCAAGGCTGAGAGCACCTCCCGTTTTAACTGGGTCAGAGTGCTTAAGACACGTGAATGTGAGTTGCTCAGCTCTGTGGGGAAAGAAGAGACACAATAATATAAGAGCAGGAGGATGGGGGACGTCCGAAATGCTGCCCTCAGGACATGGCTGCTGTGTTCTCAAACTCATAGCAGCTGTGGCTACTTGCACAAGACCCACATAAGTTCAATTCAGCCAACGTTCCAGCATGGTCAAAGAGGGACTCTTGTGGTCCACCTTTGGCTGATTAGCTACTGGCAGTCAATAGATCCTGGAGATAGATAAACATTGTTTGGGGTTGTGGCCACTGGCAGAATTCCCAAGCTCCAGTGGATCGCTCCACATGCATGCATATATGGGCAACACTGATTGTCAATATTGGGTTATTTAAAAAGAAGTAATGAAGATATGAAATTTCAAAGCACCTGGGAAATTGGGGGTTTGTATATAATCATATTTTATACTAACATGCAACCGGTTCTCACGGACCCCCCCACAAACGAGGAGAGAGAGAGGAGAGAGAGCGCTGAGAGAGGAGAGAGAAGAGAGCAGATTTTGTTTGTTTAGTGCACTACTTTAACCCCAGCACTGGGAAGGCAAAGGCAGATGGATCTCTGTGAGTTAAAGGCAAGCCTGTTCTATGTAGGAAGCTCCAGAACAGCTGGGGCTACAGTGAAACCATGTCCAAAAACATGGACATGTTCGGATTATAAGTCAAGATAAAATAAATCTCTATGACTCCATATTGATATAAATGACTAATTAATTACCAAACTAGGGAGAATTGGGGCAGAATTTCAGGTACATTTTGTAGATCCTTGGTGCTCAAACAGGAACACAATTCCCCACTTCTTAGTTGTGTGGAGTACACAGTGATTTCCTTCCTTCTAGAGTGTCATATGGAAGAGAGGGACAATGAATGACTATAGTCAACATCATTATCAATGGAACAATTAACCATGAACATTTAACAATCATGAATACATATGCACCAACTCTGGTGCACCAAATTTCATAAGCACAATTCTGCAGGACCACAAGACAAAGATTAATCCCAGAACATCATTAGTACAGAACTTCAATATTCCACTGAGCCCTGTGGACAGGTCAACTGGACAAAGAATAAAGAGGGAGACATCTGAACTGAACAATACAATACTCCAAACAGACTTCACAGATATCTACCGAATATTCCACCCAAACACCAGAGATTATGCTTTCTACTCATCACCCTCTGGAACTTTCTCCAAAAATGACCACATTGGGATACAGAAAAAAAATCCCAGCAACTAAAATAGGATAGGAAATAATCCCATGCATTTATCAGACTTTACAGTGCAATAAAGCTCATATCAACACCAGAATAAGTCCTACTATCTACAAGAAAACAAGGAGACTAAACAACACAAACACACTCTTGAATAATGAAAAATAATGAACATGTCAAGGAAATAAAGGAAGAAATAAAAGTATTCCTGGAACTACATAAAAAAAGACAAACACACAAAAAAAAAAAAAAAAAAAAAAAAGTAGTCCTAAGAGGGAAATTAAAAAAAAAAAAAAAAAAAAAAAAAAACAAAAAGAACACAAACAAGAACACACCATAAAATGATTCTAACACTGGAGCTGAAAGCACTTGACAGGCAACAACAAGTAATTCCTAAGCCCAAAAGACAAGAGGAAATAAAAATTAAAGCAGTAATCAAAGAAACAGAAACAAAGAAAACAACAAAAAGACTCAATGAATCCAAAAGCTAGAAAGAAAGTGCAGCTGCAAATTGATAGAAGTCAAGATGAAATGGGAAACGTCATGACAGTTATAAAAAAGATTCAGACAATAATACAAGAAGTTTATTTTTTTTTGGTCTGTTTGAAACAGGGTCTCCCTGTAGCCCCAGCTGTCCTGTAAATCACTCTGTACGACCAGGCTGGCCTCTTGAACTCACAAAGAATTCAGTCTGCCTCCATCCCAAGTGCTTTGATTAAAGGCATGAACCACCAAAAAAAAAAAAAAATATGTTAAAAAAAACTTATACTAAATTTGAAAACCTAAGAAAACAGATGAATAATTTGAAATCCTTGGAATTCACTTAAAGCTTATTTAATTTAAGACGACACTGTACAGCTCATAACTATGCGGAAATCAAAAATAGTTAATTCAAAAGTCTCCCAACAAAAACAAGCCCAGCCAGGCACGGCGGGGACATACCTTTATTTATTTATTTATTTTGTTTTTTTATTGCTGATTTGTGTATTTCATCACATCATTTTCTAATTCAGTTCAGGCATATATCCCTTTCCCTTCCTTCCACCCACCCCACCCCTACCCATCCCCAAGATCATGCATTCTGCTGTAACTTCTGCCCTTTCCTTGCTTTTTTGTTTGTTTTGTTTTCATTTTTTTAAAAATAAGTGATAATTTGTGAGTACAAGCATCCTTCATGTGAATTTTCCTGGAGTGCTTAAATAAGGGATGTACCTTTAATCCTAGCACTTGGGAGGCAGAGGCAGGCAGATCTTTGTGAGTTCAAGGCCAGCCTGGTCTACAGAGTGCTGTGAGTTCAGGACCGCAGGGCTACATGGAGGACCCCTGTCTTTTTCTTAAATGACCAAAAAAAAAATGCCCAGGTCCAGATGAATTTGCAGCAGAGTTCTATGAAACCTTTAAAGAACACATACAGCTACTATTACTCAAATCAGTCAAAAGAATAGAAATGGAGGGAAGTCACCGAAATTTGTCCTACGAAGCCAGTAACACTCTAATACCAAAACCAGGCAAAGCTACAACAAAAAAAGAAAACTATAGGCCTGTTTCATTAATGAACATAAGCATTCTCCTTAAAATGCAAAATTTGTCAACATAATACTTGCAAACGGCATATAGGGACACATCAAAAAGATCATTCACCATGACCAAGTTGGACACTATCTATTTAGAGACCTGGACCCACCAAAGAAGAGCAGAATTGATTCAGACTCCTCCATCATATTTCATGGTAACTTCATATCACAGGAAGAAAGAAGGAATCCCAGTACACTAGACAAACTGTCACAAAATATAACCTTTATTCAGTCCCATTCAGTGTTCAAAAATTTTAAAACCACTCTCTGATATTTGGGACCATTATTTTCCCTTAAAAATGATCTACTACCATGCACAAATTTTCCTTTCCCTACAAAGACGACCAGATAATGTTAGGAGTTAGCTAGGGGCAGGCAGTTAGAGAAAGGATCCAAAGAGATAAGAGTTGCATTCACACTTAATGCTTGGAATGTGTCTAACAAGGCCATTCACCAAAAATAAGACCACATCTTCCTGACAAGGCCAACTGACAGACAATGCCACATGTCTTAGTTATGTCTATCCAGGCTTGGCCATCCAACCAAAAGATAACGTGTGGGGAGAAGGATTCAAAGGAAGAAAAAAAACCTAGGGAACCCTATAAAAGGACCAAGCCAGAAGTCACATGGTATTGTAGCAGCTCTAGAGATCCCACCCTACCCAACCAGTCTACTTTCTCTGGAGCTGCTGTCTTGGACTCTGGTCAATTCTGGTTGTTTCTTTCATGGGGATGTGACAGTTTGTCAGGAAATAACCTTTCAATCCTAATAATTAAGCACCAAGTCAATTAGATATATATAGGTATTTAAAACAGCACTAATAGGTTATGGTAGGTTACTTTGTTATAGACACATATATTCGGATGGCATGTTAATCCATGAACCACAATCTTCCCCCCTGTTAAATATGAAAGGGTCTTACTGTGGCTTATAAAATCACCTAACTTGTCGGGATTTAAAGCTTGTGGCATCAGCCATTGGGTTATTCTTTCAAGGAGAGAGTTAATAGCCTATTAGATTTGGGGATATACAGGCATATTGCTACCACTGCTGCACAGCATCTCCAAGCAATTGGGGTGTAAGTGGTGCTGATGGAGGATTCTTGTTTGACTCAAGGAGAACTGTATTTGTTTTATTGGTTTGTGGCCTTTGGTAACACTTTCTCATATTCCAGAGGCCATCTGTATATGTACATTTGCATGTGTGGTCTCAATACATCTTTCCCATGTTAACATCAGATCTTCAGTGGTAGGGCCTTATCGCTTCTCTTCTTGCAGGTATCACAGTTTAGAGGCAAGGAGCCTTTACCTTTTATGGGGGCTTAGATCCCCTGGCCAACATCTCATTGGTAGAATACATCATTGCTCCGTTGCTGATTTCAGAGCTCCTTTATTGATATATTTTGTTTAGGCGCATAGCTTAAGGACTTTAGTATGATATTCGGTTCTGAATAGAAAATCCTTTCATAGTTCCTATGTTATTATTCAACTAAAGAAGGCCATATATAAAACAAATTAAAGTTTACCCGTTTTTAAAGAGATTACCTCTATAATATTTGTCGCCAATTTACAGTTGGGAAGAACCACCTCATCAACCATCATCATCATATATCTCCTTGTTCTATGGGGGGGTACTAATACTAGTAATTTTTTACAGTACTCAGGAGACATTTGGTTCTTACATGCAACAAGCAGTCTCTACCAAACTATTTCTAATTTCCTGAAAATCATTGATGTATGTAATATGGGGAAATGTAAACTAGACACAAAGGGGTTGAGCAGCTGCTTTCTAAAGCCCTCTTTGTTGCTGAGGTTATTTTTGCTTAATGGATAGAGATTTATTGACTTAGCAGTGTTAAAAACATTTAGAGAACCTCAAAAGAAAGTTGTACATTGTTAACTAATTTGACTAAGTTGTATAATAAGATTGGATAGGGAATCTGGGCCTTTTGGTGCCTATTTCCCCCACCTCAACTCAGGCCTGTGAGTTCTGTTTGGAACATTCTGTGAACCAATAATGCCTATTATTTTTACCTAGTTTAACAGTTTTCAAAAGAGAACTTCACCACTGTGTTTCTTTATTCCTTCTTTCTTAAATAGTAATGTCTCTCTAAAGGTGCGTTGGATTTTAAAAAATAGTACTTAAAATTTACTTATCTTTAGGCGGTGGAGAAATGGCGACTCAGTGTAGGAAGTACTTGACAGCTTCTTGCAGAGGACTCAGGTTCCATTACCAGCACCACACGGCCGCTCCACACCATTCTGGGGGAATTCTGACACCTTCTCTTATCTCCAGATGCCTTATACAACCATGCATGCAATACACTCATGAATTAAAATAACTTACTAAAGACAAAAATTACATAACTTTTATTCAGTATTCTTTTCAGTGTTGTTGAAGATCTAAGAAATAAGTAACATTAATGTTTATCTATTATAGCTTTTGTAATGATTGTAGTTCAGTTTTGTTGATGTTAAGTAAAACAGTCTGTCACTTGAAAGTCAGTGTTCAAAATTTAGCATTTATATCATCATCAAATCCCTATTACCCCTTTTCCTTTTATATGTGTTTTCCAAAGGCAAATCAAGCATTTTTAATGCCTTCTGAAAATATCTTTCTGTCAAAGGGTATTGTGACTTAAAATTTTTCTCTGCTAGGTGAAGAAGTTGAAAGAGCACCTACTTAAGCAAATCCGCAAATCCTTTTTATTACCCCCTGTACATTCCTTATGCTTTACCTGACTTATAAAAAATAAACCTGTCCCAGGGGCTATAGAGATTGCTCATTAGTTAAGAACCCTGAGTGCTCTTGCAGAGCACCAGGTTCAATCCCAGCACCCACACAGAGGCCTGCAAAACTGGCTATAACTCCAGTTCTAGACAATCTGACAACACTCTATTGGGCCCTCACAGGAAAACTCCTCATTGACTGACATGGGTGCACTCCAAAACACATAAAATAAAATAATAATTTTTTTTTGTCTTTCAAGACAAGGGCTCCCTGTTGCAGCTCTAGCTGCCGCGCAACTCACATCTGGCACGACCAGGTTGGCCTTTGAACCACCAGAGATCACCTGCTTTGCCTCCCAAGAGCTGAAAATTAAAGGCATGCTCCACCAGGCCCAGATATAAAATATTTTTTAAAAGTTTGTCTCTTTACTTTCCTCGCTATATCCATCATTACCTCCTCAGCGGTGCATTATTCCTTGAAGCCTTTTTCCCTTCCCCATTCATTTTCTTACGGGAAACAACATTAGAAAGACATTTTTTTTGAAATAGCACTCATTTTGAAGATAATTTAGCAGTACTTCATTTTATTATTATTTCTGATTTTTCATCCATTGTCAGAAAAGAGTAGCTAGTTGAATACAGGTTGAGATTTCTTCTAATCCCTGAATGTGAAATCTGAACTGCTACAAAATTTGAAACTTCTTGCATAGTGTGGTACCACAAATATAAATCACCTGACTCCTATGATGAGTGTAGTCAAAACAGAATTGCACTAAAATATTATATCAAATACTTTTTTTTTCTAATTTCTGTATGTGTACGAAGTTATTGTCTGAATTGCACGTCTGTGCAACCGTGTCGTGAAACGCCGCGGAGTTCAGAACGTGGCGTCGGATTCCCCAATGGAGGCTGGAGTTCCTGGAGTTGGAGTTTCAGACGGTTCTCAGCGCAATGTGGGTGCTGGGATCTCGAAAACCCGGGTCCTCTGCAGCGCGGTCGCGCTCTTAACGCTAGGCATCTCTCCAGCCCATATTCAAGTAACTTTTTTAAGGCTGTGTTTGTAAAGTATATCTGAGGCATATATGAAGTTTATGTTTAGACTTGGATTCCACCCTAAGTTATCTTATTATGTATTCATTAATTTTATGAAATTTGAAAAACTTCTGGTCTCAAGCATTTCAGTTAAGGGATGCTCAATATGTATAATAGAAAGGTGATAAAATGTTGAAATCCTTGTTTAATTTTACTTGTCTTCAGTAGAACCTATCCATGCCATCAATACCTTCAGATGGTTTTTTTGTTTTTTTGGTATTTTTGATGATAGGGTCTCCCTTTAGATCCCAGCTCATCTGGAAGGCTCACTGTTGTTACACTAGGCTCTAGCCTTGAACTCACAGAGATCTGCCTGCTCTGCTACCTGAGTTCTGCTGGGATTTAAGGCATGCACCACCAAGCCTGGTCAAGTACGAGTTGGAAGCTTGTGTGAGCTGTGGCCAGGCTAGACGCTTGCAGAATATTACCAAAAGGTGACGGGGTGTGGGGGGGGCCCCAGGGCGCTGGAACAAAAGAAACCAAAAGACTTTGGGTATGAAGGGTTAAAGGGGGCAGAATAGAAAATATTTAAGAAATATATATGTATATTCTCTCTCTCTCTCTCTCTCTCTCTCTCTCTCCTCTCGCTATATATATATCTATTATATATATATATATATATAATATATATTTATACATATAAAATAAAATGATTTAAAAACATCTCTAATTCAAGTCAGGTGTGTAGTGGGTGCACACCCTTAATCCAGAATTGGAAGGCAGAACGCCGGCAGATCTTTGTGAATGGAGGCCAGCCTGGAATGTTCTATATAGGGAGTCTCAGACCAGCTGAGGCTACAGGGAAGACCATGTCTCAAAAAAAAAATAATGAAAGAAAGAAAGAAAAGAAAGTTAGTTAGGAAAGACAGAAAGAAGAAAGAAAGAAAGAGAGAAAGAAGAAAGAAAGAAAGAGAGAGAGAGAGAAAGAAAGAGAGAAAGAGATTTCCCTTGGGGCTGGAGAGATGATTCAGTTGTTAAGAGCATTTATTTGCTTCTCTTACAGAGAAGACATGAGTTAATTCTAAACACCCACATAGGGGGGCTCACAACCACTTGTAACTTCAGTTCTAGAAGACAGATGCCCCGCTGGTGACCTCCATGGGCCCTTGCATGCCAAATTGCTACACATTCAAGACAAGTGGCGCAGACACATCACATTAAAGGTAAAAAATGATTAAATTACATAATAGATCATGGTTGTGCAAACCTTTAATCCCAGCATGCTCATGGCAGATTTAGAAGGATTTCTGAGGTAAAGGCCAGCCTGCTCAAGTTGCAGGCCAGCTGGGCTACATAAGAGAACTTATCTCAAAAAAAGAAAAGCAAAAGAAACAGAAATTTAAACAATCTCCTTGATTCAAGATTAATGATTTTCCAACATGATATACCTGCCATATTTCACCCGTGTATGTTGATTTAATATGTGAATCTGATGACGTAACGCATCTGCCACTTGTCACCACTATAGATGTGTTACTTGTATACATATGCTTTTATTGTACTAAGGAAAGAATATAAAACATAACAAAGTTCATGTTAATCCAGCTTACTGTTTATATACACATTTTCCCTCAAGTCTGTGTCTATGTAAATAAGCATGGAGATTGTGGCCCTTTTCTGGATCCGAAGAAAGTTCAGCAGCTACCTGACCACTTTGGCCCAGGCCCTGTGAATGTGGTGCTGCGGCGGATTGTGCAGGCCTGTGTGGATTGTGCCATTCAGGCTAAGGCTGTGTTTTTGTTTCTTAAGCCAGATAATCATGGAGGAGAAGTGATAACTGGTATACAAATCTAATTCTTTATCTAACTTCTAATCTAAATTTTATTTGAGTTTTAGAAAGGCAAGATTTTATAGCATATAGATTATTAATAATATTTGTATTATACTATGATATCATGATATAATAGAATTTGTATAATAGTTAATATGTTTATAAACTTTAACTCTGACTTGTGAAGTTTACATTCATAATAGGCAAATGAGAGCCAGGTGTGGTGGCATAGGTATGTTATCCCCAGTACTCAGGATGCTGAGACAGGATTTTGAATTCAAGACCACCCATGACTATATATAAAATAGCAGGCCAGCCAGAGTTATATAGTGAGACCCTGTGTCAAACAAATAAACAAAATCAAAGTAGACAAATGATGTCAGAAGAATACTGTAAACTGAGTGAAAGGGTACAGACATTTCCTTTTACAATCTTTGTTCAGGTAACTTTTTAACCAGAGTACCTTGGATGGTAATAAATTTTAATTTTTATGGAAAATCAATCTATAATAAGCTTCAAATAGAAATGTAACTCAAAATTTAAGATAAGATGAAAGCACTAGGGATACAACTCAATGCTAGACTGCTTACCTCCCATGCACAATGCCCTGAATTTGATCCCCAGAACCACAAAAATAAATGGACAGGAAGAAAACTAATATGGAGCTAGAGGTCATCATGATTGTATAGGCAGATACCATACCATGTACACCCATGGACTGCCTAGAATAGAATGATTATTGTAAATAGAGCAGTTTCTGTTGTCCTGTATACTTTATGAATATTTTAAATAGGAATTTTTTTTACCAATTCCTTTTTGAATTTCAAAACCCATAAATTAAATTTAGAGCACATTTCTTAAATTGATGGAGTTTCTGTGTTTTTATTTCTCTTCTGTCCATGAGATGACTGACGTTACCTTCCCCACCTCATAGCCTCATTTGATGGGAAAGCCCATGCTGTTCAGCTCCCTCCAGTGAATAGCGCATCATTTGCACTTCGCTTTCTTGAAACTTTCTGCCACAACCTACAATGTGATAAGTTATTAAGTAGCCAGCCTTTCAGCTCTTCTAAGGCTTGTATCCCTACAGTCCCTGATAAAAACAAACCAGGTGAGAAAAATTTAAGTTTATATACTGTATTTTTTAAATATATTATTATGTATATGTATAATGTATGTTGGGTTACAAGGTGTGCCACAGTGTACTAGTGGAGATCAGACAACAACTTTGTGGAATCAGTTCTCTCTTTCTGTCTTTGGGTTCCAGGGATTGTACTTAGGGCACCAGGCTTGCACAGTAAATGCTTTTATCCAGTGGCCCCAAGTATGCTTTTATTTTATATTTTATACTTGAGAAGATATGGAGTTCAGTGTTTTTCTTTCTGTGTTCTATGTATAAGGTATTTAGCCACAATGAGCTAATTTAGAAATGTATAATCTATAGTTGGTATTTTTTCACTTAACGTGGGAAAGTAATTTCTTAAAGTGTTCCTAATGAACTTACGAATCAAAGCCAATATTTTACATTTGGCTTATTTGTGAGTAGTTCATAGTTATGCATTTTCTATTAGATTGGTGTATGGAATTAGCATTATTGTCCTTAATTCAAAGAAATTAACAGATTATTGAGCCTATTTGTTATGAAGAATGATTTTCTCAGATTCAACATTTAACCCTGGTTGCCTATCTTCCATAAGAATCTCAAACTGATGCCTAAATAAAAGGGAGTGTGTAATGTAGTCCTGTAGTACCAAAAGTGACCATTGTTTTCTTAATCTCTAAGGTAAAAAAGACTTTTCAGATTTTTGGCCAATGGAAGCAAAGTTTATCCCTTTTTCTTTCTTTTTCTTTTTTCACTTTATCCGTTTTTCATGACTCTGGAAAGGTATCCATATTCTGATTATACCAGAAGGTTACATATGTCTTAAGAGTAGCCACAGGTCTTGGGTGTTATAGCTGCACTGTTATCTGGCCAAATGCTGCCAATTTTCATACTGTAAAATACTATGACAGACTCTGTTTAAGTCCAGAGGTTCAAATTTGCCCTCTTGTCAAATGTGAAATTTGGATACCATCTCCAGATAATCATTTCCTGGTTTTCCTGATCAGTCTCACTCTCTTCCTAAACCTTAATACCTCTGCTTCAGTCAAGTCTTCCCTCTCTGTTACTTCTTCTCCCATTTCCTAACCACTGCCCTCCTTAAAGAACTCTGTTGACCTCATCTCTGATTTAACAAGTGAGTAGTCTTTGCAGTTGCTCTCTGCTGCTGTAACTGGACAGTGAAGCCCTTTGTAGTAAGCGTATGATACAGGAAGTACTTGAAAAGAATACAATAGTCGTAGGGTGTTGGAATTTATCAGACCTAGGTCATGGTTCCAGTGCTGACCATGTAGTTTGTATACTGAAAGTACATGAACTCTGAGAGGCCTAATTTTTTATCCAAGTCCTGCCCTTAACTGTCTGTATACTTTATGGGCAAAATATTTATCCTCCCTGAGTCTCAATTCATCTAGCTGCAAAGTGGTTACTTCTTGAATCTGAAGAAATTATATACAGTCATGTCTGTTGGTATAGGTTTGTAATCTCAAATACTGGAGACAATGTGGCATTAGAATAACAAGTTCAAGGCCTGCATGGGACACAATGTTGAGTTCATAGACCATACTGAGCAGCTAGCTTAGTTAAATACTATTTAAAAATAAAAAGTTTAATAATAATGTTTAAAAAAATAAATTAAAAATAAAAAGTCAGAGGTCTGGAGATACATCTCAATGGTAAAGTGCTTCCTGGCATATGTGAGGTCCTCAGTTCAATCCATAGTACAGAAAAATTAAATGAAAAGAGGGAGTAGGGAATGTAAACTGTTCATCTATTTTATATAAGGCATGGAATAACAATGAAACTACTAGAAATAAGTAGAATAGTGGAGGTTCATGGTATCATGCGTTAATATTTAAAGGAAGAGGTTACCAAAATGGTAGGAGATTTGCAAAATGGTCAGAAGATGGCTCTAAAGAGAATGACTACCTGTGTAGAGGGAGCTCTGTTGAACTATGTTTGACAAGTTTTATGTCTCTAAAGAAATTTTGGAAGAAAAAGCATGAGTTAGAGAAGTCACAATGCACAATTTTATTCTTTAAAAATTAAGGAAAATGCCTTTAGTTTGTGAAGAAAGATTTTTTTAAAACACTTTGAAAGAGGGGATGGAGAGGTGGCTCAGCAGTTAAGAGCACTTACTGCTCCTCCAGAGGATCCCAATTTAGTTCTTAGTACCCATGTCGGGTTCCTTGGAGCTGGAGTTACCTCATTGTACCCTCTAGCAGTGCCTGTAGTCATGTAACACGTACCTGTATACAGATATGCACATATACATGTGAATAAAAAGTAAAATACTAATTTAAAACATCCTTTGAAAGACTTTAAAGTATGATTTTCTTTTAAATTGATGACAGAATGTTTAGATTTCAGACAAGTTACTAATACACTAAGTAACCATAAATAATATTTTAGATTATTTTAAGCCTTTATCCATTTTTCTCTCACAAAAGCTTAGCTATTTGAAAGTGAATTTCAGGGCTGTGGATATAGTTCAGTATAGCAAATGAATTTGACCTTCTAGATTCAGTATTTTTCAGTTGCTAAGACAAACCCTGAAAAATAGCTTCAGTGAACTCCAAGATTGTTCACATAGTAATAATTCTCCCAAAAGGGAGTTTCTCAAGAACTTTAAAACCATTGTGTTCTCCCCAGTGACGAAATTGTTGATTTTCAAAACTACCATGATAATGAGTGAAAGGGACCATACAATAAGTTCAAATGCTACTGAAATTGCTGCAGGTTCTGAGATTTAGATGCTTTTGTTGAGTAAACTTTGTTTGGATTGTGGCCTTTCAATTAACCACCAAAGTTCTCAAAATGTTAATTTGGAAATTTTGAAAGAGTTTTCAAATGTTTTTGTAGTTAATGAGATATTTTAAATTAAATTTTAAATCAAAATACAAAATAGTGGGGTATATATTCTTCCTGAGATTCTGAGATAAGCAGATATTCTATAGACTCTAGAATTTTTGTATCATTAACTAAATTATGAAAAAGCCAATTTTTTTCCTTAGAATTTAATTATTTGATTAATTTTTCGAGTGATGAGTTTTGAACTCAAGTCCTCATGCTTGACATTTATCACTGAGCCACACCCTACACCTTTTTTCCTTATAGTTTTATTTGATTGCATTAACCACATTTTAATCATGCACTGAAATACATTTGAATATACGTTTTATAGCCTATAGTAACATAGAAGTCAAGAGGTCAAAGCTCTCTGGGACCCATGGTTCATCAATCAGAAACTGGATTGCTGAAGATTTGTCATCATATATTGAGACACATGCCTATTCCACAATCAAAATGTGGAATTAGAGAAAGTTGGATTTTGCTACCTCTATGTTATGATATTTCTTTCCTTTAGAGTTCTATTCTTTTTTTATTGATGCTTTGTGTATTTCATACATCATTTTCCAATTCAGTTCAGGCATATATCCCCTTCCCTTCCCCCCACCCCACCCCTACCCATCCCAGATCATGCATTCTGCTGTAACTTTTCTGCATCTTTCTGTTTTTTTGTTTTGTTTTGTTTTCATTTTTTTAACAATAAGTGATAATTTGTGAGTACAAGCATCCTTCATGTAAAACCAATTTGCGAGCAGTTGTGCCCAAACCCATACAGCTCATGGGTCCCACCA
>VZQC01004941.1:750573-761906 GCA_009823505.1 Rhizomys pruinosus
AATTTTTAGAGATTAATTTTTAATCTGCCATTTTACTGAAACTGTTAATCATTTCTATGAGTATTCTGGTGGAATTTTGGGCACCCCTTAGGTATAATATCATGCCATCTGAAAAAAGGGACAGTGTGACCTCCTCTTTTCCAATTAGTACTCCTTTAATTTCCTTCTCTTCTCTGATTGCTCTACCAAGAGTTTCAAGCACTCAAGGAGTGGAAGATAGTGGAAAGCCTTCTCAGATTATTGACATTAAGGGGAATGCTTCTGATTTTTCTCTGTTGGCTGTGGGTTTGTTGCATATAGCTTTAATTATGTTGAAGAATGTTCTCTCCAGTCCAGTTCCCTCTAGGACTTTAAACACAAAAGCATGTTGCATTTTATCAAAGGCATTTTCAGCATCAATTGAGATGACCATGTGGTTTTTATCTTTGAGTCCTTTTATATAATTTATGACATTTGTTGATTTACATATGTTGAACCATCCCCACCTCTCTGGAATAAAACCAACTTGATCATGGTGAAAAACCTTTTTGATATGTACCCATATGCGATTTGCAAGAGTTTTCTTGAGAATTTTTGCATCTATATTCATTAAGGATACAGGTGTGTAGTTCTCTTTTTGGGTTGTATCTTTGCATGGTTTGGATAATAAAGTGATGCTGGCTTCATAGAAAGAATTTGAAAGATTTCCCTCTGCTTCTATCCCTTTGAATAACTTAAGTAGTATTAGTTGTAGGTCTTCTTTAAATATCTGATAGTATTCTGTTGTAAATCCATCTGGGCCTGGGCTTTTGTTGTTGTTGTTGTTGTTGAGAGGTTTAGTATTACTGTTTCAATTTCCTCATACGTGATAGGTCTGTTTAAACTGTCGTGAACTCTTCTTGGTTAAGCTTTGTTGAATCCCATGATTTCAGATATTCATCCATTTCTTATAGGTTTATAAATTTGGTCCTGTATAGATTTTTAAAGTATTCGTGCATAATGTTCTGTATATTTTTATTATCTTTTATAATGTTTCCCCTTTCACCTCTAATTTTGTTGATTTTTATTCCCTCTTACTTTCTTTTGGTTAAATGGGCTAAGGGTCTATCTTGTTTATCCTTTCAAAGAACTAGCTCTTGGACTCATTGATGCTTTGTATTGCTTTCTTTGTCTCTATTTTATTAATTACTGCTCTGATTTTTATTATACCTTCTTGTCTATTGGGTTTGAGATTGACTTGGCTTTCGAGTGTTTTGAGTTACAATGTTAAGTCATTTATTTCTGCTCTTTCTTTTTTAATTTTTTTTAATTATTATTTTTATGTGTAAGAGTGTACTGTCTGCATGTAGGTTGGTGCATCCGTGTCATGCAATACCATGGAGGTCAGGAGAGGGCGTAAGATTCCCCTGGAACTGGAGTTAAAGACGGTTCTTAGCTGCCATATAGGTGCTCGAGAATCGAAGCCGGGTCCTCTGCAAGAGCAGTCAGCAGTAGGCGCTCTTAACCACTGAGCCATCTTTCCAGCCCCCGCTCCCTCTGTTTTTATGATATAGGCAGTTAGAGCTTTAAATTTCCATGCTAGAACTGCTTTTAATGTGTCCCAGAGGTTTTGTTGTGTTGCATTGTCATTTTTTAATTCCAGGTATACATTTATTTAATTTCTCCCTTCACCCATTCATCGTTCAGGAGTGTGTTGGTTAATCTCCATCAGTTCATGTATTTACTAGGGCTTATTCTGGTGTTGATTGTAAGCTTTTTCACATTGTGGCCTGATAGAATATGTGGAATTATTTCAGAATATTTTTGTATTTATTGATAATTGTTCTGCGTCCCAGTATGTGGTCAGTTTTGGAGAAGGTTACATGGGGTGCTGAATAGAAAGTATATTCTTGGTGCACACCTTTAATCCTAGCACTTGGGAGGTAGAGGCATCGGATCTTTTGTGAGTTCAAGGCCAGTCTGGACTACAGAGTGAGTTCCAGGACAGCTGGGAGCTACAGCAAGACCCTGTCTCGAAAAGACAAGATTTGTTCTTTTCATAAATCTTAGAACTGAGGAAATAGAGACATATACTTCAAATAATAGCAGTCGATGTGATATTATCTTTACTGACCAGTTACCACTTTGATTTCCATATAAGGATTTGGTGTTAGGACCACAAATGAGGGATAATATGTTGTTTGATTTTTCTGAGACTGTGTTACCTCACTTAGCATAACAGGGTCAAGTTCCCCATTTGCCTACAACTTCATGTCATCCTTCTTTCACACTGCATAGAACTCCATTGTATAAAATGTACCACATTTCATTATTCCTTGTCAAGCTGAGGGATACCTGGGCTGCTTCCAGCTCTTTGCATTTTGAAAAAAAGCATCAGTAAAAGATGGTGTGCATTATTCTCTTATAGGATGAATCCTTTGGGTGTACAAAGGAGTGGTATAATTGGATCAATGGTAGATTCATCTTTTAGATTTTAAGAATTCTCCACACTGCTTTCATAGGGATTGCACAGTTCAATCACCACCAACAGTGGAAATAGTGTTCCCCTTCTCTCTACAACCCTCTCCATATCAATATTACTGGTATAGATGAAATAATTAAAGTGGTTTTGATTTGCATTTCCTTGATTACTAATATGTGAATACTTTTTTAAGAATGTTCTTAGCCATCTTCTCTTGAAAGTCTCTGTTCAAGATCTTTAGCTCATCTTTTATAATTTGTGTCTTTTTTTTCTTAGTCTTTTGTTTTTAGAGTATATACTCTGGATGTAAACATTTGTCTGATGTGTCACTGGTAAATTCATTGTGGGTTTTCTCTGCACTTTCTTTGATTGATTCTTTAGCTGTACCAGCTTTTTAGTTTAATGAGCCCACTTGTTGATTTTGACCTTAATTACTGTGCAACTGCTGTCTGATTTAGAGTTTTTTCCTACATCTGTATTTATAGGTTACTTGCCAGTGTTTTTTTCCATCATTTTCAGAGTTTTAGGTTTCACTATTGAGGTCTTATCCTTTAGAATTGCTTTTATTTAAGGTAATGTAAGGGTAAATTTCATTTTTCTACAGGATTGGTCCAGTTTTGCCAGTACCATTTGCTGAGTACTTACATTCCTACTGAGTGTTTTTTGGTTCATTTTTCGAGTATCAGGTGCTTGAAATTGTATGTACTTAAGCTTTGGGTATTCAGTTTTATTCCATTGTTTTACAGACCTGTTTTTGGTGCCAGTGCCATGCTGTTTTATGCACTAGTAGCTCTGTAGTAGGATTGAAATCTGGTATAGTAATTTCCCCTCTTTGCTCTTTTTTGCTCAGGGTTGTTTGGTATTTGGGGGTCTTTTGTTTTTCCATATGATTTTAGGATTTTTTTCTAATTCTGTGAAAAACTCATGGGGATTTTATTGGGATGTCATAGAATTTATACATTAATTGGGTAGGATGTTTTTCTATATTAATTCTTCTGATCCATGGCATGAGAAATTCTTCCATCTTCTCGTGTCTTTATCAAACAAACAAAGATTTAAAATTTTCATTGTAGAGATCTTTAAAGTCTTCAGTGAGATTTATCCTAAGATAGAGACTTTTCTTTGAGGCTATTGTAAATGGAAGGGTTTCCATGTACTCTTCCCATTGCTTGTTATTGGCATATAGGAAGGCTACTAATTTATTTTTTGGTCTTTTAGAGATGGGTCTCCCTGTAGCCCTACTAGCCTGGAACATCACTATGACAGGCTGGCTTTGAATCACAGAGATCTGTGCCTCTGCTCTCAAGTGCTCGGACTAAAGTCATGAGCCACCACCCCCCACTAATTTTTAGATGATTAGTATGAAATAAAACTATAGGTTAATTGCAAAACATTTAGGGATTCATAGTTTAATATTTTTATTAATTTTATTTATTTCTGTATGTGTATGAATGTACTGTCTGCATGCAAGTTTGTGCACCCGTGTCGTGCAATGCCACGGAGGTCAGAAGAGGGTGTCGGATTCCCCTGGAACTGGAGTTCTCCTGGAATTGGAGTTTCAGATGGTTCTTGGCCGCCATGTGGGTGCTGGGGATTGAACCCGGGTCCTCTGTAAGAACAGTTGGCACTCTTAACCGCTAGGCCATCTCTCCAGCCCCAGGGATTCATAGTTTAATCTTAAGCTTGTATACAGGTAAAAAATATAACTGTATATTACTAAATTACAGAGCGATTTGGTATATATTTTAATGTACTTTAAAAAGAAAAAGATTTGTTCTTCTATCTTCTTCCTCCATCTCCTTCTTGAGGGATTTAAATTTTTCTTTCTAGAGATTTTTGATGTGTTTGGTCAGTTTTGTTCCTAGGTAATTTATTTTTGGAGGCTATTGTGAGTGGGAAATTTTCCTTGTATTCCTTCTCCAATTGCTTGTTATTGGCATAAAGGCTACCAATTTTTGTAAGTTAATTTTGTATCCTGCCACTTTTCTAAACCTGGTGATGGTTTCTAGAAGATTTCTGGTGGAGTTTTTGGTGTCCCTTATGTAAACTATCATGTCATCTGCAAAAAGGGATAGTTTGACTTCCTCTTTTCCAATTACTACTCCTCTGATTTCCTTTTCTTGTCTTATTGCTCTCATGAGCATTTAAAGCACTATATTGAAGAGGAGTGGGGATAGGGTGCAGCCTTACTGGGTTCCTGAATTTAAGGGGAACTCTTTTAATTTTTCCCCATTTAGGATAATGCTGGCTGTGGGTTTATTGTATATAACTTTAGTTGTGTTGAGTAATGTTCCCTCCAGTCCAATACCCTGTAGGACTTTAAACATGAAGGCATGCTGAATTTTGTTAAAGGCCTTTTCATCATCTATTGAGATGACTGTGTTTTTTGTCTTTAAATCCATTTATGTACAGGTCTATAGTCATAAAAACCACCCTGGTATTGGCACAAAAACAGGCCTGTAGATCAATGGAACAAAATTGAGGATCCAAATCTGAGCACATCCAATTTCAGCCACCTCATATTCGACAAAGGGGGCTAGAAGACTCAATGGAGGAAAGACAGCATCTTCCGCAAATGGTGTTGGCATAACTGGATCACCACTTGTGGAAGAATAAAACTAAACCCCTACCTCTCAGCATGTTCAAAAACCAACTTCAAATGGATCAAAAACTTCAATGTGAAACCTGAAACTCAGAAAATGTTAGAAGAAAACGTTGGTAGTAACCTACAAGACATAGGCATAGGAAAAGACTTTCTAAATCAGACAGCAACTGCACAAACAATAAGGTCAACAACTGACAAATGGGACCTTATTAAACTCAAGAGCTTCTGTACAGCAAAAGAAACAAAGAAGTAAAGAGAAATCTCACAGAGTGGGAGGAAACCTACACCAGTGATACATATGATAGAGCATTAACATCCAAAGTATATAAACTACTAAACAAAGGAGGAAGGAAAAATTGACCTACTCAAAAAGATGGAGTAATGATCTGAACAGAGACTTCACAAATGAAGAAGTAAAGATGGCTGAGAAACATCTTAAAAAGTGTCAAACATAGCTAGTAATTAAGGAAATTCAAATTAAAACCACCTTAAGATTTCATCTTACTCCAGTAAGACTAGCTATGATTCAGAAAACAAAGGATACCAAAAATTGGAGAGTTTGTGGAGAAAGGGGAACACTCATCCAATGCCGGTTGGAATGCAAACTTGTGCCACCCCTATGGAAAGCATGTGGAGAACTCTTAAGGAATGGAAAATGAGCCTACCACCTGACCCAGTCATACCACTCCGGGGTATATACCCACAAGACTCATCCTATCACAGAGATACATGCACATCTATGTCTATTGCACCTCTCTTCACAATAGCAAAGAGCTGGAAGCAACCCAAGTGTCTCTCAAGTGATGAGTGGATAGAGAAAATGTGGTACATCTACACAATGGAATTCTATGCAGTGGTAAAGAAAGATATCATCATGAACTTTGCACGTAAATGGATGGAACTTGAAACCATTATGCTAAATGAAGTAACGTAGTCCCAGAAAAACAAACAAAAAATGGTATCCCTCATTTGTGAATGCTAGCACCAAATCCCTAGTTGAAAGGCAAGCTGGGCAAAGTTAATCTTCTATTTCTTTTTATCTAAAGGCAACTATGCTATTATAATGTGAATTCCTTAACGGGCTCTAGAATTAACCTACCACTTATTTTCAGAATTTTTAATTGTGGTATATGTATGGAGGGATGTATTCATATATTAGAGTAATATAAAATTAAAAGGAAAAATGTGAACTCCTAAACATGAAAAAGATTTGTTCTTTCTCATAAATCTTAGAACTGAGGAAAATAGAGACATATACTTCAAATAATAGCAGTCGATGTGATATTATCTTTACTGACCAGTTACTCACTTTGACTTCCATATAAGGATTTGGTGTTAGGAACCACAAATGAGGGATGACATATGTTGTTTGGTTTTCTGAGACTGTGTTACCTCACTTAGCATAACAGGTTCAAGTTCCATCCATTTGCCTACAAACTTCATGTCATCCTTCTTCACCACTGCATAGAACTCCATTGTATAAAATGTACCACATCTTCATTATTCACTTGTCAACTGAGGGATACCTGGGCTGCTTCCAGCTCTTTGCTATTTTGAAAAAAGCATCAGTAAAGATGGTGATGCATGTATCTCTCTTATAGGATGAATCCTTTGGGTGTATACCTAGGAGTGGTATAATTGGATCAAATGGTAGATTCATTTTTAGCATTTTAAGAATTCTCCACACTGCTTTCCATAGGGATTGCACAAGTTTGCAATCCCACCAACAGTGAATCAGTGTTCCCCTTTCTCTACACCCTCTCCATATCCAATATTACTGGTATAAGATGAAATATTAAAGTGGTTTTGATTTGCATTTCCTTGATTACTAATGATGTTGAATACTTTTTAAGATGTTTCTTAGCCATCTTCTCTTGAGAAGTCTCTGTTCAGATCTTTAGCTCATCTTTTAATTTGGTCTTTTTTTCTTAGTCCTTTGTTTTTAGAGTATATACTCTAGATGTTAAACATTTGTCTGATGTGTCACTGGTGAAAATTCTGTGGGTTTTCTCTGCACTTCTTTGATTGATTCTTTAGCTGTACCCAAGCTTTTTAGTTTAATGAGCTCCCACTTGTTGATTGTTGACCTTAATTCCTGTGCAACTGCTGTCTGATTTAGAGTTTTTTCCTACATCTGTATCTTATAGGTTACTGCCAGTGTTTTTTTCCATCATTTTCAGAGTTTTAGGTTTCACATTGAGGTCCTTAATCCATTTAGAATTGCCTTTTGTATAAGGTAAAATGTAGGGATAAATTTCATTTTTCTACAGGATGTGGTCCAGTTTTGCCAGCACCATTTGCTGAAGATACTACCTTTCCTCCACTGAGTGTTTTTGGTTCATTTTTCGAGTATCAGGTGCCTGAAATTGTATGTACTTAACTTTGGGTATTCAGTTTTATTCCATTGTTTTACAGACCTGTTTTTGTGCCAGTGCCATGCTGTTTTATGGCACTGGAAGGTAGCTCTGTAGTAGAGATTGAAATCTGGTATAGTAATTTCCCCTGCTTTGCTCTTTTTTGCTCAGGGTTGCTTTGGCTATTTGGGGGTCTTTTGTTTTTCCATATGAATTTTAGGATTTTTTTCTAATTCTGTGAAAAAACGTCATGGGGATTTTGATTGGGATTGCATAGAATCTATACATTAATTTGGGTAGGATGTTTTTACTATATTAATTCTTCTGATCCATGAGCATGAGAAATTCTTCCATCTTCTCGTGTCTTTATCAAACAAACAAAGATTTAAAATTTTCATTGTAGAGATCTTTAAAGTCTTCAGTGAGATTTATCCTAAGATAGAGACTTTTCTTGAGGCTATTGTAAATGGAAGGGTTTCCATGTACTCCTTACCCCATTGCTTGTTATTGGCATATAGGAAGGCTACTAATTTATTTTTTTGGTCTTTTAGAGATAGGGTCTCCCTGTAGCCCTAGCTATCCTGGAACTCACTATGACCAGGCTGGCCTTGAACTCACAGAGATCTGCCTGCCTCTGCCTCTCAAGTGCTCGGACTAAAGTCATGAGCCACCACCCCCCACTAATTTTTAGAGATTAATTTTTAATCTGCCATTTTACTGAAACTGTTAATCATTTCTATGAGTATTCTGGTGGAATTTTGGGCACCCCTTAGGTATAATATCATGCCATCTGAAAAAAGGGACATTGTGACCTCCTCTTTTGCAATTAGTACTCCTTTAATTTCCTTCTTCTCTGATTGCTCTACCAAGAGTTTCAAGCACTCAAGGAGTGGAAGATAGTGGTAAGCCTTGTCAGATTCTTGACTCTAAGGGGAATGCTTCTGAATTTTCTCTGTTGGCTGTGGGTTTGTTTCATATAGCTTTAATTACGTTGAAGAAGGTTCACTCCAGTCCAGTTCCCTCTAGGACTTTAAACATAAAAGCATGTTGCATTTTATCAAAGGCATTTTCAGCATCAATTGAGATGACCATGTGGTTTTTATCTTTGAGTCCATTTATATCATTTATGAAATTTGTTGATTTACATATGTTGAACCATCCCCACCTCTCTGGAATAAAACCAACTTGATCATGGTGGAAAACCTTTTTGATATGTACCCATATGCGATTTGCAAGAGTTTTCTTGAGAAATTTTGCATCTATATTCATTAAGGATACAGGTCTGTAGTTCTCTTTTTGGGTTGTATCTTTGCATGGTTTGGGTAATAAAGTGATGCTTGGCTTCATAGAAAGAATTTGAGCGGTTTCCCTCTGCTTCTATCCCTTTGAATAACTTAAGTAGTATTAGTTGTAGGTCTTTTTAAATATCTGATAGTATTCTGTTGCAAACCCATCTGGGCCTGGGCTTTTTGTTGTTGTTGTTGTTGTTGTTGTTGTTGAGAGGTTTAGTATTACTGTTTCAATTTCCTCATATGTGATGGGTCTGTTTAAACTGTTGTGACCTCTTCTTGGTTAAGCTTTGGTGAATCCCATGATTTCAGATATTCATCCATTTCTTTTAGGTTTATAAATTTGGTCCAGTATAGATTTTTAAAGTATTTGTGCATAATGTTCTGTATCTTTTTATTATCTTTTATAATGTTTCCCCTTTCATCTCTAATTTTGTTGATTTTTATTCCCTCTTACTTTCTTTTGGTTAAATGGGCTAAGGGTCTATCTTGTTTATCCTTTCAAAGAACTAGCTCTTGGACACATTGATGCCTTGTATTGCATTCTTTGTCTCTATTTTATTAATTACTGCTCTGATTTTTATTATACCTTCTTGTCTGTTGGGTTTGAGATTGACTTGTTGGCTTTCAAGTATTTTGAGTTGCAATGTTAAGTCATTTATTTCTGCTCTTTCTGTTTTTTTATTTTTTATTTATTATTTTTATGTGTATGAGTGTACTGTCTGCATGTAGGTTGGTGCACCCGTGCCATGCAATAACATAGAGGTCAGGAGAGGGTGTAAGATTCCCCTGGAACTTGAGTTAAAGACAGTTCTTAGCTGCCATTTGGGTGCTGAGAATCGAACCCGGGTCCTCTGCAAGAGCAGTCGGCAGTCAGCGCTCTTAACCACTGAGCAATCTCTCCAGCCCCGCTCTCTCTGTTTTTATAATATAGGCATTTAGAGCTTTAAATTTCCCTGCTAGAACTGCTTTTAATGTGTCCCAGAGGTTTTGTTGTGTTGCACTGTCATTTTTTAATTCCAAGAATAAATTTATTTAATTTCTCCCTTGACATACTCATTGTTCAGGAGTGTGTTGGTTAATCTCCATCAGTTCGTGTATTTACTAGGGCTTATTCTGGTGTTTATTGTAAGCTTTTTCACATTGTGTTCTGATAGAATATGTGGAATTATTTCAATTTTTTTGTATTTATTGAGGATTGTTCTGTGTCCCAGTATGTGGTCAATTTTGGAGAAGGTTCCACGGGGTGCTGAATAGAAAGTATATTCTTGGTGCACACCTTTAATCCTAGCACTTGGGAGGCAGAGTCAGGCGGATCTTTGTGATTTCAAAGCCTGCCTGGTCTACAGAGTGAGTTCCAGGACAGCTGGTGGCTACAGCGAGACCCTGTCTCGAAAAGACCAAAAAACAAGTATATTCTTTAGTGTTTGGGTGGAATATTAAATAGATATCTGTTAGGTTCATTTGGTGTATCATATTTCTCAGTTCAGATGTCTCTCTATTTATTCTTTGTCCTGTTGACCTAATGGACACAGTGGGGTATAGAAGTCCCCTACTACTAGTGTGTTGGAGTTAATCTGCCCCTGAAAGTCCTGTAGAATTGTGTTTATGAAGTTTGATGCACCAGAGTCTAGTATTTATAAATTCATGATTGTGATATCTTCTTGGTTAATTGTTGCTTTGATAAGAATGAAGTGACCCTCTTCATCTCTTCTGATTAGTTTTAGTTTGAAGTCTATTTATCTGATATTAGAACAGCAACTCCTGCTTGTTGCTTAGTGCCATTTGCTTGGAATATTTTTTTCCATCCTTTGACCTTGAGATATTGCCTGTCCTTGAAGGTGAGATGGGTTTCTTGCAGACAACAAAAGATGGATTTTGTTACTTAATCCATTCTACTAGTCTATCCCTCTTGATTGTATATTTCAGTCCATTGATATTTAAAGTTATTATTGAGAGATGTATATTGCTTCCCATCATTTTGGTTTCTGGTGCATTCTTATTCTAGGTTTGTATTTCCACAGCAGTACGTTCATTAAGTATTTTTTGTTGCTGCTTGAGCATAGTCATTCCTACCTTCTGCTCTTTGTGCACTGAGGTTTATACAGTGTATGCGAATTTCTCATGGTGTCCCAGGGGTATCACATTACACTCTGGGTTTTCTAGCCTCTCAAGTATCAATCATCTCTATTCTTTCTTCTTCTCTTCCCATCTCTCTCCTCCCTCACCAGCCCTAGTACACCTATCATCCCCATCTTCCTTCTCTCCTGACCTCCCCCACCTCCCTCCATGACCCCTGTTATATCTCCATCTCCTCCCCTCACAACCCAACACCCCGACCCTCTCCACCACCCCACCAGTAACATCTGTTCCTTACTGTCACCCTTTTCCAGAATCTTTCTTTTCCTTTACCTCAATGTATCATTTTCAATTTCTTGGCCCCTGATGTTATATGAGGATACATACTTACATAAGGAGATTAGTGCTACAACCCACAACCTATGAGGGAGAACATACATTGCCTGGTTTTCTGCCTTTGTTACTTCTCTCAGAATAACATTCTCTAGTTCCATCCATTTACCATGAGCCAATGTTTAATTGAATTGTTTTCTTGATGCTTATATTATAGGGAAAGGGTTTTTTTT
>VZQC01004948.1:6685-18780 GCA_009823505.1 Rhizomys pruinosus
GAGCCTTAGGGGTCAGGAACAGAGTGCTCTAATTTGGTCAGGTGTGGTAGCTCAGGTGTACAATCCTAATGCTTGGGAGGCCTGGTCTGGAAGAGCAAGAGTTTGAGGTCAGTTTGGGCTGCAGAGTAAGACCTCATCTTAAAAAAACAAAACAAAAAGAACCCTATAGTTTGAACCACCACTAGGTGTTACAGGCTTGGTACTTAGCCTGTGATGCTTCTTGAAGATGGTAGAACTTTTAAGAAGCGGAGCCCAATAGAAGTTACATCATTTCCTTGAAGGGGACATGGGACCTGAGCCAACTGTAAATGCTTGTAACTTAGCAACATTCCAATGAAACTCTTTTCCTTCCTTCCTTCCTTCCTTCCTTCCTTCCTTCCTTCCTTCCTTCCTTCCTTCCTTTCCTTCCTTCCTTCCTTCCTTCCTTCCTTCCTGTTGTTTTGAAACACGTTCTTATGCAGCTCTAGGCTGGCTCTGAGCTTCTTAGGTAGCTGACAATGCCCTTGACCTCCCGATCCTCCTGCCTCTATCTCCTAAGTGCTCAAATTGCAGACATATGTCTCTGTATAAGACTTTATTCTTTCTTCAAACAAAACCAAGCATAAAAGTAACAGCTTCTCAGGAAGACAGACTACAGTCTCCATGGAGGAACATTTCTGTAGAACAGGATGAGACATCCTAGTACCTAACCATTCAGTCCTGTCTCAGGAAGGAAGGAATAGAGTCTCGACAGAAGTTAAAGTCCAAGGTCACGGAGTGAGTGGAAGGCACCTGCACTATGTGCATGCACATGACCACACACAGAGACACATGCATGCATACAAAATTAAAATGCAATCTAACAAACATTTAAAATAAAAAGAAATATTTTTCTTCTCTAGGCATATTTTGTAACCAATAGTAATTTGTACTCAATGGCAATTTTGAGAAATAGTGCAAATTATATGTAATATTTAACCTAAAATTATCAGATGGGAAACTAACAACTGACACCACCCCCCACCCCCCAATTTTGGAGTCCTTACCTGAAAGGCCACTTCTTTAATTTTATGTCATTCTCTTTAGGAATTTGTATGATAGGCTCAGTTACCATTGTTTAGGTAGAAGAAGGTAGGACAAAAGCATTTATCTAATTCTGATTAAACAAGCTCATTTGATGTCAGCCTTTAGAATAGTTTGGAGATGGGAGAGAGAGGACTCTAGATATAAACACACTAAAGTTAAAGTGACCAGTAACATAGAAAGCAAAAACTAAGGGTAAGATAGCTTCACAGTGATTGGGAAAAGAAGCTGAAGTCTCAAAATGCCCCTTGGTCAGTAGCACTGAGATGCAGGATCTTTCCCCAAAGAAAAAGTACAGATTCAAATAGCCTGGCTGAGGGTGGATCAACAGGATGGGTGATTATTCTAAGCTTTTCTCCACTGTGTGAAGTTTAGATTTTTGTTGTTGTTAATGAGCTGGAGCTAGCCAGGGTGGCAAAGGTCTACAAACCCAGCACTCAGGAGGCTGAAGCAGGAAGACTGTCAATTTAAGGCCAGTCTAGGCTGAAAAGGGAGAACTTGTCTCAAACCAAAGCAAATAGGCATGGAATACCTTGGGCTGCCTTCTCACTGTGACACGCCCATCAAGTCTAGGCTGAGCTCTAGCCTCAGACCTCAGGATTCCAGAGCCTAGGACACAGGACCTCTTCCTCCCTCTGGGAAGCCTGAGGATGTTTGTAGCTGGGAGGACAAGCTTGGATTGGGTATAAAAAGGCGAGTGTTAGGCCCTAAACCATTCCCAATGTGGAGTTGGAAACGGGGAGAAAGGGAGGTAAGTAGAGGGTTGGGACTGGAGCGAGTCCCAAGGGGCCTTAGAGGTCTAAATTTGCAGTGTTGTACCTTCTCCACAGTATCCTCAAAGCTAGGTACGGTGTTAAGGGCTGCATACTTGTGATCCAGAGAGCTGATTGCATGGGTGTGGTCGAGTGGTATGTTAATTAGGCGACACACGTTTTCTGCGATCTAAGTGTACGCCACATATATATCGAAAAGTGGAATGTTATAAGTGGCCTGGGATAAACCCCAGGAACCATCCTTAACATGCAAATGATCGGTGATTAGTACAAGGACTTATCACTACAACGCTGAGCTATGCTCCCAGCCTGGAAGGCTGTGTATGTTTTGAAAGTCAATGGAAAAATCAAGGAGAGCAATACAATAGCTCACGATACGAATTGAACTTTTTGCTGTGAGACCTCGCGCATGATATTACACAGGTGCAATAACCAAAGATGATTTCTCCACGTCGAACTCTCTACTTAGCGTCATTTGATCCATAAATTCTCAACTTAACAGCGCCGTCACCCCCGTAAACTAGAGACCAAGAAACCTCAATAAAACTCTGGAGCCACACTGCTAATGTGTATTTACCATCAGATCCCGGCCCCTATAGTAGATCAGAATGAAGCGATCTCCCTAATATATTTGACATTAAATGCTCTGCTAATTAGCCATGCCTCAATCTAGGGATAACAATCTATGTGAGTAAATTGTTTATAATCGATATAACTGGCTAATCAATACAATTGTTAAAGGCACATTCTACCAGCGATCATTACGTTGCTTCCACTGTCTTATTTGCTCTCAAATACAGGCAAGCATGATCCACACACGATGATAGCTGACGATAGAGCCCGGAGATGATCCATATCCCCAGACAATAGATTTATATCGCTATAAATTAGGGATTCTGCCTTTCTCTCACCCATTATTGATGAATAAGATCCAGGTTACTGTTATGAGTGCAGACTGAACAAATAAGCGAGCATACCCCCTTGCACCTACTTTCTACTTAACCATGAGTTCGCCCGGACAACAATTGGCTACAGAGTTCGATTATAGTACCCACGGCCGAGATGCGCAAACCCGAGAAGTGATGAGAGGATGAGCCCTAATCGCTTCCCACCCACTCATCAGCGCTCATAGACTCCCACCAAGCAACCACTGTCTTAATAAGAAATGTAAGTGCACTCAGCCATGTGCCACCTCCTCTCAAAACATGCTGAGAACTTTAAGAACAAGAGTAAACGCCCAAAGCTGAAGGAACAGGCATCACCTTCAAGAGAACATCTACGCAACTGAGTAATTATAGGCATGATTCCTTGCAACCCTAGGCCCTCCGCTGTAGCCCTACGCGATCACTGCTACGTGCAAACTCAAATGCGCCAGTGAGTATGTAAGGATCGGAGAGTGATCAAAAGATTATGCAAGGTCATATTTGATCGTAATAGAGTCAGTATCAAATAACTATATACGAGAGTGAGTGGGCATAATGAGGAGACTAAAATAGTATAGTAGTCTGAAATGCGCTACTGTAACGCCACCGAGTGATAGTCATGAGACCATAGTGGTATGTAAATATCCCAACGGCCACAGTTCAGGAGGATCGCATGCCCAAGGAGCCTAACATATATGGCAACCGATGTTCAGTTTAGCATCCGCTGGCTTGCCCTGGACGAACCCATTGTGATGGAAACCCATAAAGCGCGAAGAAGAAAGACTAGAGGTTGCAACAATCAATGCGTGTGATACCGCTATGGAGTCCCCAACATGAAATCAGTAGAGAGCTATGACTCACGTTGTGATGGATAAAATAACACTTACAGGAATGATTCCCAACATGTAAAATTGCTAATAAAGTTCTATTGAATACCGAACAAATTTTTGGTGATTAAGATAATGCGTCCAGAAGCGAAAATCCGAAACATTCTACTGGTAGAATGCGACTTTATCTATTAAGTCTCTGTGTTCAGAGACCATACCCACTCGATCCTACCACCACACACACATGGCAATATCACACACATGACTGAGACAACAACAATCACAGAATGCACCAACCAACAGGCCAACTGATTCACCCCTAGCCAAATTTTGCAATCCCGTTAGCTCAGCGGGCACAAATAGATACGCTTCACATCTCCTAGCTTTTTTATCTTCTCTCTCTTCATGTCGTTGTATACCACACAGTCTAGGGGTATCTCAATTGATATACCCCAGAGTGCTCAGGTTCCTAAATACAGAAACATGAATGTTGGACTTGACAGGATGTTGACTCTACATCGAGACGTACTGGATTACCGCCTAGCACTGGGGTTGTGTATGCTTTTACGAGCGTGTATGTCACTCACCCCAGGTACGCTGAGTGTTCTATATAGTATAATTGAGGTGCTTGAATCTGCCCACCCTTACATGGTTTATTTGTATTCAATGTGCGCGAAACACACTACGCTATCCAGAGCCTTAAAGTTACATACATAGGTCTCCCAGACCCACTCCGTGTCTATTAGAGACAAAGTTCATTTATTTTAGGGGTCTATTAGGGCGAATGAATACTGAGAGACCAAGTCGTGCACCCACGACCCTGTCTGATCACAAAGAGCAGTGGCATTATCGATGACCTGTGGCAGGCAAGTGTCTAGCACCCTCGAGGATCTATTCGTGATTACTCCCCGAGCCGAGCGACACAATGGGTGAGCTGAAGAGACCAAACCCCAGCTTAAGACTCGCTACCCTGAAGCTATTCCGATCTGAGGAGCAAATCCCAATGTCGCACCTTGAGACTGTGAGCACTCCTGACTCAGACTCGAATTGCATGACAAGGCTGCACAGACCTACATGCAGGTACCAGTTACCTCAAACAATAAAAAATAGAATGGGATATATCTATATACAAAGTGAACAAGATCTGAAATAAAACAAAAGTAGTAGAATAAAGATATGTTAACTTCAATCTGAGACTCATTCGACTGGTATCTAAAAAGTCGTGAGAGAGAGCCATGGGTACAAAAGGGATCCTGGGCTGCTCCTCATTGATGTACACATGTTCTTCAGACTGGCAGCATTAGGAGTCACTGTAAAAGCATGCGATAGAGGAAGATGTATCCTAGATCTCTCACAATGTTAGACAGGAAAGCCCCAGTCGCTTTTTATTTTTTAGTCGACATTATTCCCACTATTGCTATCTTTGATTATAGGCATTTGACAGAGTAGAGGTCACTACCTATTGGTCTCTAGTAAGGCTCGCGTCGTTAGTGTTGAGTACTCCGGCATACTTCGAGACCACTGGAGTAATCACAGTAGGTGAATTCTCTTGCCTGCCCCCTACTATTGCTACTTCTTGTGAGTGCATGGGTATATAAACATTCGCGCGACCTGCCTCCCTAAGCCAGGCATCGCAGTCGAGAGAACGAGACCCCTATCATTCCTTATAAGAAAACGGCAGGTGATATTCCCTGATGCTGAATACGCATATTGGCTATGCTAGCATAGATTGCCCCTCAGAAGTGATATCTGGTGATATGGAAAAGTGTCCTGGCATGTAGTCCCCAGGATAAATCTTTCCATGCGGATTAATGTGATGATTTGTAGCCGCATGATGATCTCCAGAACGATTGGTTAATACCGTACACCATGAGTAGGCAGGATGCGCGCAACAACGCGGATATAAAATAGGGGATATAATACAGCCACATGCTAGTTCCACCACCCATCCCGTTGAATTGTATATGGCTCTATCCATCCCTCCTAGCATGGATGCTGTTCTAGTTATTAGCGTAAAGTGCGCCTCAGCTCGCCTCTAGTGTTTATCGCTTTTTTTTTTTTCTTGAAACAGGGTATCTCCCTGTACTATGCCACGGCTCTCCATGGAAATTCGCACTAACGTCACATGCTAGGCATAAGTGTCTTCTCTGACATATTCTTCCCTCGAGTCCTCCTGCTATGTGGTGTTGTTTATGAAGTGACCTAAGGATAAACATGTCCCGATCTGCGTCATCATGCAGCATACTATGTGTATAGTAGTAGCGCATTACGCTTCATTTATACATACATGTGGGGATAATGCCTATACATTCAAGTGGGGAACATTCTTATTCAATTCCACCGCCCAGGGGGTATTCATGAACATTCTATTATATATATTCTATACTATGTCGGTGAGTGCCTGATCCTTCATTGATCCCTAGCCCTAAGTTCCCAGGGCTCCACACACATAGAAGCAATCCGTTCTTCTCTACTTCAGTGGAAGCCTCTCAGATATCTGAACGTTGTGGAGCGGATCTCTCTCAGACTGGGGCTGTGGCAGTTCAGGCAGGCGGGTCTGGGCAGTAGCAGTGGCCAGCAGGGACAGCATGCGAGCCTTCATGCGAGACATGGTCACACACGCTGCGTGAGGATCAGTGGCGCTATATAGCATGGATATGTACTCGCGTGTGGTCTGGATTCCAGCTGAGAATGGTCCTCTACTCGTAGTCGCACCTTCATCAGTGGCAGGACTGTCCTCCTCTACAGGTGAGCGAATGGTGTGAGGGGGAGTCAGAGTTTGGTCATTTTGCACTTCCCAGCTTAAATAGGCCTCAGTTCTACATGGGTGTTATTGCTGGTGGGGTTTGCCTAGACTGAGTGGCACGTGTCTACACATAGGTCCGCTAATCTCAGAGTATTTGTGAGTCCTAGTGGTCCCTCCTCTGTATAGCAGGTGGCTATCTTTCCAGTTTGGGTCACGCCTTGATCAAGGCGGGGAACCCAGGACTGGTTTTATTCACTGGTCTTATGTTTGTCCATGCTAGCTCGTTCATGATGAGCTCAACCCTAGATCATGGTCATGTGGTGGTTAGTAGTTAGTCTTTTTGGCTATCTCATTGAGCTCCCCTCTTGTGACTAGACCTTAGTGCTCGTGAGTAGCTTTCTCATTGTAAGCAGCCCTTGACGGCTGGAGCGACCAGTCTCTTGATCCTGAGACTAATTGAACCATTTTGTAATTTCTTATGTTAACAAATAGTTCACTGATCTATCTAGTCTTCACTTGTTGGTTTTAATTTCCTATAACCATACCCTACTTTGTACCTACAGCACCACTTGTCGGGATCATGGTCTAGATACGTATTGGTCTCTCTAAAAACACTGCTCCACTCTAAGTGCCTGTCGATTATGATATGGTCTGCGGACATGGATCCACGCCCTCTAGTTTTAATTGAAACTCCCTGTGTTAGTCTCTCGACGTCCTATTACATCTGCTGCGATGATTTCTTCTACCTCCGAATCGGTGGTCTCCCATGGGATTCCAGAGAATTCTAGGTGTCCTGGTGGCAGGACATGTCTACCATCCCCTCTGGTGACCAGTCTTTAGGGGAAAGTGAGCGCCATTCAGATGCCGAATGGGTACGGTACTCCGCCGTGGCAACTCACAAAGGCTCATGTTGTCACAGACATGTTCCACTGTATCAATCCTGTGGTGTGTCAGACATGTCCACTGTCTCTGATCATGCCGATGGAGGACTGGTGAGTACTAAGCTCCCAAGTGGAATGAACGAGTCTAGCAAACATTGCAATCAAGATAGCAAATGGACTTGCATTGGTTCAGGATAAGACATCTTGGAGAGCAATGTCATTAAGAATACAAGTTATACGGTCGTAGGTCCTTGTTAGTTGCGGCACCACAACGTTCGGAGCTCTTCCTCTCCCTGAGGGAAAAAAAGGTAACTTTCATTTCAATTAACGTGCGTAGTGAGTCGTGCATATTCTATTTTGCTCCAAATGGTCACAGGCAATGCCCCACATCGTGCCGCACTCTGACGCTTGAAAAGGCAACGCGCTGCTTAGACTTAGGATTCCTCCCCATGCTCCCCTCTTCTCCATCATTAGCATCACCACTTGTGTTCCAGGGCGGATGCTGAAAATGCTAGGTTAAACCCTCAGGACAGGGAACAACGATTGATAAAAAAAATATAACAAGATAGATGTAAAGCGTGGCGGTGTGTGTGAAGTCAAATTCAGCCCAGCACAGCATTAGCAAGCGGTGTTTTCTCTCCTCCTCCGCCCTCTCCTCCTCTCTTCCTCCTCCTCCTCCTCTCCTCCTCCTACTCCTGCGACAGGGTCTCCCTGTACCCCACTGCTTCCTGGAGCTTGCTATTGTAGACCAGGCTGAACCTTGAACTCAGGAGATTATATCCTTCTCTAGCCTCCCCTGAGGATGCTGGGATTTAAAATCGAAAGACTGGAGGTTCACCACGCCTGGCAAGCAGGCTTTCCAATGCACTTTAAGATTTGGAGGCTGCGCGGATGAGGGTGTTCATATTCAAATGTGGAGGTACAGTCACTTTATGGACGGTACTGGAGAGGAAGAGAGGTGTCACCTAAGAACCGGATTCAAAGTGGGCTGCCAAAGTCGTCCCTACCCGCGGAGCCCGCCCTGCTAAGCGCAAGGTCTCAGACCGCAGGTGACCAACACCCTGGGTTCCAGTCTGGTACTTTCCTTCCAAAGGGGAGCACAGAACCTCGCAACCGTACGAGGTGACAAGTAGTCCAGAGTATGTGGTGGGACCGGCAGCCGGGGAGTCCCCCCGAATCTGTTCGGGCAGGCCACGGTTCACACTTTCCCCGACGCAACATGGGCTCAGGCACTGTGAGGCGCTAGCTCCTCCTCCATTCTGGGCGCCAGGCGCATAGGCGATAGCAGGCTCGGGGCGGGGGGACAGCTCGCTGCCATTAGCATGGGGCGCACGCAGGGCGTGAAGCCGAGCAGCGGTCGGTCCCCGGGAATACGAGACGCTAGGCGTCACAGGCCTGCAGACACGCCGCCGTCGGTCAGGAGCCAGAGTCCGACGCGCAGAGACCGCGTCCCCGCCCAATTGAGAACATCGTACAACAATCCAAGTGACGGTGAACAACGTATCTGTAGACAGACTACCGATGATCGGGCGCACTAAGGTGGGACTCGGGCATTGCTGTCCTGGCGCGTGGGCAGCTTTGCGGTCCTAGCGAAAATGGGACTACCCCTCATGCTCTTCGGCCCTCCGAGAGACTCACGGGGCCCCCGCGCAGTCCTGGCGGTTATTCCAGACCTGGGGAAGTCCGCCTGAGGGTTCCCATGGTTTCGTCAGCTTGGGGGCGGTCCAGGTGCATAGACTCCCTGCCCAGGGAAAAAGTGGGCCCGGTCTCGGAGGGATTCACCCGATGTGAGGAGATGGCTCCCGGGTTTTCCAGGGTTCAGGGATTATACTCCCCCTGGAGAGTGGGGCCCCCGTGGTCCAGGGTATAGTCCCTCCGGTGGACGAGATGTGTGACACCGTGGTGCATGGGGTCCCGTCCGGGAGCAGTGGGGCCCCGGGATCCGGGCGGATTCGCCTCTCCGGGACGACGATGCGGGCCACGTGTGTATTCCAGGGGGGTCCTCCTTCCGGCGTGATCGAAGAGGTGTGGGCCCGCGCTACACAGTGCGGATAGCCCCTACTCTCGTGTGGGGGAGTGGGCCCCAGGGTTCGAGGGGTCCCTCCGGGGTGAGAGTGGGCCCGGGGTCCAGGGTCCCTCGCGTGGCGAGAGTGGGCCCCATGGGTTCGCAGGGCGAGAATCCCTCCGGAAGTGGGCCCGGGTACCAGGGGGTCCCTCTCAGGGTGTGAGAGTAGGTGCTACACGGGCCCAGGGAGGTGTCAGCCCTCCCGGGGATCGACTTCCTATACATTCAAGGGGGCCCCGGGTCTAGGTGTGTGCGTTGCGAGGACCCCGCTACTCCCAAAGCAAGGAGTGTAGTCCACCAGTGGCAGTATGTTTCCTGCTGAGCTTCTCGGCCCCTTCGAGTCGCCCTCGCAAGCTTCTAGCGAAGTGATCAGTAGATACAGTAGAGAAGGTGCACAATTCGACTCGCTCGCCGCGTAGGCACACTACGTGGGCGACTCGGCGCTACAGCTGGAGAGGATCAGCGTCTACTACAATGAGTCATCGTGTGAGTAGCGCCCCGCCGGCCCTCTCCGCCTGCGCCCGGCCTCCCGCACCCGGCCTTTCCCCGCTGCCTCCCGAGCAAGCCCTGGCAGGGACCCCGCAGTCCGCACGCCTGGATCCCAGCCTAGACGCGTTCGGGGAGGCTCTCGGATTTCGGGTGCGGCCTCTGCGCCGGAGTTTGTACTGGGAAAGTTCTGGCCAGATAGAGCTGGATACCAGGCCACTCCCTCTCTCCCCCTGGGGCGGGAAATAATTCAAACTGTGGGATGCCGCCTATCCCGAGGGTCTGGGTTTTTTAAAAGCAGATAATCCGTTGGTGTTATGAAATCAATTTAGCACTCCCTGACCATCTTTTCCTTAAACTTTTAGAGAATGGAGCAGAATAACAGGGTGGAACACAGTAAAAGATGCATCTTTTTTTTTTTTTTTTTTTTGTTGTCTGTCTTTTTGAGACAGGGTCTCCCTGTAGCCCCAGCTGTCCTGGAACTCACTTCTGTAGACCATGGAGCTGACCTCTTGGCAACTCACAAAGATCCGCCTGCCTCCTGCCTCCATAGTGGCATATGGATTAAAGGCGTGTGCGCCGCCTCTAGAGCATTGCGATTGTGACTGAAAGTTTGGAAAACATTTGCCCAAATGATTTTTCTGATCCTTCGATTAAGAATATAACATTATCTCCTGAGATCACTCTTTGGAACTGATACATGTAGATACGTTCTGTGATATTGGGTGGATGAGAGGGTATCTATCATTAAATTTCACAGACTCTGTACAATACCAGTATTTGAGGTATTTAACTGTCCTCTCTGGCGCTGCAATCGTGTGACGTGATCCACCATCTACAAACACACACCACCACTAAACTCACATACACTACACACACCGTACGAGAGATATGTGTTCCACGAAAACAGAATCCCAAGGAATTGAAAGAACACCCAGAAAATGACAGGCACTCTCATGGTATACACAATAGGTGTGTACCTAAGACACTCTTCTCAGAAGTTTGGAGACTTTTAGAGTCATTTCCTACCTTTCCACATAGATAGCTGGGCTATTTTTGAGGGGTGGTCTTTTGTTTGACGACAGGGTCCCCTGTAGTCCGGCTGTCACTGGGAACTCCACTACTGTTAGACTAGGTCTGGTCTTTGAACTCACAAGATCCACCAGCCTCTTGTCTCCCAAGTGCATCTGAGATATTAAAGGCGTGCACACCATGCCCGGCTCCACACAGAGCTTGGAAGAGCATTAAACATGACTCATGGGATGTTCATATAAGCAGCAGTTATGGTAGACACCTGGAATACTTGGGCATGAGGGTCGGTCTGGGGCACTAAGGGAAATTCCAGTGTGCCCTTCACTTCCTGTTAACTCAGGCCAGCTCGATACCTTTTCCTCAGTCTGGGCATGTGCAAAGCCAGGCCCTTTCTATTTGAGATCCTGCAAACTCCATCCTCGGGGGGGGACGGGGGGGGGACCGGGGACTGGAGGACATCACCTAATAGCTATCTTGCTCTTTTGTTATGAGACTGCCTCGCCGATTACGGAATACATGAAACACTTCTATAGAACCATGATATTGGGGCATCATGCATGTGTCCTGAGGTATGGCACTTTGGGAGGCGATGCTCGACTGCAACTTAAGTAACATATATGTTACGTGCATGGGGTTGAAGATGTTCTGCCTAATTGGTGAAGGAACTCTTGTACAGACAGAGTGCCAGTTTGCTGCTGTAGACATTATTTACTTCCATGCAGCTAGAAAAGTACAGCTGCCTAATAGGAGTCTTGGGGTGAACTGGAAAATGCAGAAGTCAGGAGACCTGATACTCATTAGGCCTCTGTGTGGGCTGGCTCCTCATCCCAAGGTTAAGAAAGTCGTAGTATCCTTTCTGAAGATACTGGCTCATCTCTGCCAGAGAGCTCTGAGCTGGTGGGACTGGTGGGGAGGCATTGATTGTTCCAGAAACCCGGACATAACTCCTGTGGTGGGCCTTCTCTTCCTCTCCAGCTCAGAAGTATGTGCCCAGGGCTGCCCTGGTGGACCTGGAGCCGGGCACCATGGACAGTGTGAGGTCTGGGCCTTTTGGGCAGCTCTTCCGGCCAGACAACTTCATCTTTGGTAGGTTCCATCTTTAATTAATTAATGTATTTTATTTTATTAATGTGTGGTGTTGTCTGCAAGTGTATGTACATAGTGCTCATTGAGGTGGCACTTGATTCAGAGAGCAGATGAGTAGGGACGTGTCCTAATTGTCTATTTGATTATTGGTGCTGTAATTGAACCCAGGGCCTTGGACATACTTGGATCAGGGCAACAGCTCTGTGGTTGAATG
>VZQC01004952.1:0-38323 GCA_009823505.1 Rhizomys pruinosus
TATATATAATTTGTAACTGCCCCCGCGCCACACACCCCCCGTCAAGAATCAGTAATGGCAGTTCATATACAAAGACTTCACAGATCCAAAGAAGTAATACATCTGGGGAAAAACTCAAGACCTGAGAGAGAAGAGGAAAGAGTGGTAGAGAACATCCAAGAATCAATTGCTGGACTCTAAAGCAAATGACAGGCAAGACGTACAAGTCAGTGTGTGGGGGGGGTCTGGTTCTAAATGAAAATTTTTTAGACTATGGAAGTAATACCACACCAGCGTGTTTGCCTAGTATGCACAAGCCCTAGGTTCCATCCACACCACTGCAGTATACATATATGTAATGCAGAACATTTGTTACAAATATCTACATGACGAATAAGAGAAGCTGCAAGTGAGTAGACAGTGGGGAGTAAGAAAAGCGACATCTCACTTGCTGGTTTCTGTTTTCAACATTAAAATAATTTTCGAACCCTGCCTGGCATTTAAGTAGCATCACCCCTGGAGATGACTGCGTTGGTTTCATTAAAGTGTGTGTGCACAGAGCACAAATAGAAACCTTTGCAGTTTCATAAAAAAAAAAAAAAGAAAGAAAGAAAAGAAAACTCATTGTGTGAAAACTTTAATAAATAACATTTAAATATGAATATATGTGAAATATTGTAGAATATGGGGCTGGTGTAACTGAAAATAAAATTAGTCACAAAAGCACAACAAGCAGAGTAATTAGAAAGAGTTCTTTCTAGCTGAATTCAAAGACAAATTCAGAAAAACTTCAGGTCAGAATATCCTGTTTCTATGTTTAGGAGCCCTCAGTTTGCCAAAATCTAAAATCTCAGGCAGTGAAGGTATCACATGCCTGTTAATTACCTGTTTAACTTAGCAAGAAAGCAGTGGTATTGATTGTAGATTAAAAAACATGATTATAAGTAATACTCATGTAAATAGAGAATGGCTCAAAAATAAGGAAGAGAATTTTTTATTTGGAATAAAAATAAATTTTGTACAAGAAAAATAGTACTTTTTGGATACAGATAAAAATTATATTACAGGAATTATATATATATATATTTAAAGCTATCAATATTCATGTTACATATTTATTCTCCAATACTGTGAAATTACTTCTGATTTATTTTCTTCTAATGATAGCTGCTAATATACATGTAGAGCACTATCTCATTTATAATTATTCAGAATATTAATGTTAATATTGATTACATGTGCTTTGAAATATTTTAAGTATCCACTTTTTAACTTGATACTTCCTTTAATAAATATGAGAAGTACTTGTACTTTATATGCATATGCCCCTTGTTAGATTTATTAAGTTGCAAATATTTTCCCAGCTTGAATTTTCATTCCTTTCAAAATGACATTGTCAGATCCAAATACTTTAAGTTTGATCAAATCCTATTAATTTATTTTTCTATAAATTATACCTTGTAGAACATAATTTAAACTCTTTTCCATTTTTCAGATGAATGTAGAGCTTAAGTTTGAGCTTTTAAGTGTATTTTGAATTTCTGTTCCTATGGGTGTAGATATGTGTGGTCACATGCTTATATTCTTCAATGTTTCTACTATGGTTTACTTACAAAATAAATGTGTTTTCACTGTAAAAAACAAAAAGAAAAAGATATATGAACAAAACATCAATAAAAGTATTCAATTATTACTGGCAAGTGCATCTACTCTGTGGCTGCCACCACTTTTGGCACCCCTCAAAGACATGAGACACAGCTTTTAAAAATTTATTATTATTATTTATGTGTATGAGTGTACTGTGTGCATGGCTTTTTAACCTTCCAATATGGACTGAAGACTCATATCTCTTCAAGAATCCTCCACACTTTCAATGCCAGATGGGGACTACTNATATATATATATATATATATTCTATATATATCCCAGTATACGATGTGGGCAATGAGCCACACACCACACAGCACAAGATCAGTGTGTGTAAGTGGACTTCACCAATGTCCTGCAGAACACAACCTGCAAAAGACCAGGTGAGGCCTGACTTCCTGGGGGCTTTGGGCACCCCTGTGACCATGGAGGCCTGGTATTGCCTGGGACCTTCCAACCTTCTGGTCCTGGACACACAGCACAAGACCAGTGTGTGCCCTGCTGGGTGAGCGGATTTCGTCCATGTCCTGCAGAACACCAACCTGCAAAAACCAGGTGAGGCCTGCCTGCCTGGGAAATTTGGGAACCCCTGTGCCCCATGGAGGCCTGGTATTAGCCGGGACCTTCCAACCTTCCAGTCCCACAGTGTGACATGGGTGGAGTTAGACGTGCACCACACAGCACAAGACCAGTGTGCACCCCACTGGGCAAGCGGACCTCACCCATGTCCTGCAGAACACCAACCTGCAAAAGACCAGCCTAGGGAAGTGGTGGTGCAGAGGATCTACCTGTATAGCCAACATTGAGGGACCAGAACCCAAAGAAACAAATAAACAAACAAATACAAATGCTAAAGACACACACACACACACACACACACACACACACACGCACAAAACCAACATGGGAAAATCTCGTAATAAATCCACACTGAACTCTACCAACACTACACAAGACTCCTACAATGAGATCTCCCTGGAAGGAAACCAAGACACAGACTTTAGAAAAAGAATTGTGGAATATTCAAAGCAATTAGAGAACTAAGGGAGGAGAATGAAAAACTGAAGAAGTACCAAGAGAGTGATAATGTCAATTTTTGGAAAGAACTAAGGAGAGAGATTGAAAAAATCTCAAGAAGGACCTAGAGGGAGATAATGAAAAACATTGATTGGAAAGAAGTAAAGGGAGAAAATGACAAACCCCAGAAAGAAGTGCAAATGCTGAAAAGATCCCAGGCTAAAAGGGAAAAAGAAAATGACCAACTAACTAAGGAGCTACAAGATGAGAATGACAGGCTCCAGAAGGAAGTGGAAACACTAAAAAAAAAAAAAAATCACAGGATGAAATGAAAAAGGAAATTGAACATTTATCTAATCAACAGGAAAAGATGGGAAAAAGCCTCAGAAGCAGAATGGAAGAAGCAGAAAAAAGAATATCAAAACTGCAGGATAACATGGAAAAACTAGAATGCTCAAGTAAAGGAAAAAAAATCAGAGTGGAACAACCAGGAAATGTGGGACACTATGAAAAGACCAAACCTCTGCATCATAGGGATAGAGGAAGGAGAAGAATCCCAAGACAACACTACTGACTAGATCTTCAACAGGATAATAGAAGAAAATTTCCCCAAACTGAAAAACGATAAACCCATACAAATATAAGAAGCACATAGAACACTGGAAAAGACCAGAAAAGAAATTCCCCACACCATATAATTGTTAAAACACTAGATGCTCAAGCCAGGCATGGTGGCACACGCCTTTAATCCTAGCACTTGGGAGGCAGAGGCAGGCGGATCTTTGTGAGTTCAAGGCCAGCCTGGTCTACAGAGTGAGTTCCAAGACAGCTGGGGCTACAGGGAGACCCTGTCTCGAAAAGACCAAAAAAANAGACGCCAGGAGAGAGAGCAGCCAATTCCTCATGTAATCATTTAGACAAGCGGATGAGCGAATGTATAGGAATTTTTTCTGTGTCATCTTTGTGATAGTGCGTGATCAGAGATCAGTGTGAACAATGTCCTGACACAACAGAGGAATTGAGACTTAAAATAAATAAAAGGAACGCATGAGGAAATATGACTTACGAAAAAGGAGAGACCAAACACACAGGATCGGAAAAAGTGTCGCAGTACAGTGGACATGTTATGAAGAACACTGAACCAGGGAGGACATTTGGAAGCACATATCCCAAGAAGTAGCATAGAACAGGACTGCAGCGCATTTATGCGTGGTATACACAAAAATCCGAAACAGATTAATGAATATGAGTCCATTGTACTACATTACGACTAGTTACAAATTACAATGGATCCCTCACAATGTAGATATGTACCTATTCATACAGAATCACAAGAACGCTGAAATATTAATACAAAAAGGAGAAAACCACAATTAAAAAAGCTACCGTATAATATAAAGGCACGGCATGACTAGAGCCGATACATATAATAAGGGGGACATGATCTGGCACGTGGTTGTGGTGCGATATGAACCACAATGCATAGGTCATAAGGCGTTGAATGATCCGAGAACATTTGTTATATTGGGCATGGGATTGACACTTCACCACACTGTAGGAGGTCATAACGGGGGTCATCGTATTCAATACGGCATATATGTATATGTTCCAGAACTATGAGTTCTTATCCCACCTGAGAAATCCATCTCTTTCAATATGGTTATTACTCAGGATTCGCCTCCACAGAGGCATATCCACATGTAATAAAGGTACACTAGAGGCGCAATAATGCCATCAGCAAATTCTTTCGTGAGGTGTACAGTATAATGACGGCTAGTGATCAGTTTAATGAAAATATATCAATATGTAAAAACCTAGAAGAGCGCCCGAGTATGCACTAGGTGTAAATAGATTGTAGATGCATCTAGATCAGATCATCACGATCTGGTAAGCGGTAAGACAATTGGGTCACACAAGCCATTCTTCTAGGAGACACCAATAGACACAGCATTTGAATGACTTTAAATGGTATCAGATACGTCGTTAGGAAACGATGTCCGCTAATCAGTATAGGCATGAGCGTTTGATCGTAATAGAGATCGAGTAGTATTCATTGGGATCATCTAAATACATGAAATGTATAACGGTTCAATGGCACAGGGTGAACCAATAAGCGATTATGTAAGTATGATAACACATGTCATATAATCACAGAAGACATAGAACGAACTATACAGAAAAGCATGGATAACATGGAGCGGGCCACATCATTTAGAACACTGTTAAGTTATGATAAAGTGTCCTACATGGAGATACAATCAATGCATACATGTGGTCTTATGAGAAATCATGTAATCCGCCACCCAGCTATTTATGTATAGATGCAGGCCACTAGTTGCAAATAAAGGGAAACACAACACAATCTAATTGAAGATAGGATGTCCAACAATGTATGAAATATAATTTAAAACACAGGCATCCGTATATCACGCGTATACCAGGAGATCTGGGTTTAGGTAACTTATATCGAGACACGTCCACACAATGTTAATGTCACATAATGCGGGACGCGAATTAATTCGGAGAACAGTATCATGTACTATCATAAGCATGCACTTTACCACATGTTTATGGGCATTGTGTTAGGACCACAGATCCCAACCAGGCACATCGAATCGTTTATGATCAGATCACACATGAATAGGCCTAATCCCCACATGAAGATATAGGCAAGGTCACGAGAAAATAAATCCATTCCGCCATGAGCATTGAATAGACACACTTTTCACATGTGATCGCTATAGAGGACAGTCACTCGACAATCGTTGCTATGTTAGGCATTATCCCACTTGTATACACGTGCCAGGGCGAAGCTGATCCGAGACAGTTGTATAGGGGTACTTCAGTTCAGAAATTCGAGACATGCTCGCGACCACCTTTATAGGTATACGACTTAGAAACACGTAGTTATATCAACATTCAAGTTGTCCACAGATCTATACTATGCCATGCATCCTTGCTCCACCATGTTAGTGGTAATCTGTGCTAAATGATTGCCTTAGCATGTTGTGTAGCCACTCAGCAGCAACTCACAACCCACCGACCATGAGATAACTGGTTGAACCAGAATCATGCCTGAATGTTTAATCCAACTTCCCAAGCATTATGAAATAAGACAACAACAATCTCACCACGTAGATTCAGCTATGATCAACTGGAGGGTGTCAAAGTGTACACGCATGATCCCCAGTATGTATGGCATAATGATCTCAGAACATGACGGTGTACAGGAATGATTCCCTTATGTATGTATAGTTATGATCAGAATATTCACGTATAAGTTTGATCACAACATTAATGTATATGCATGATCGCTACTTGTAAGAATAGTCATGACCCCACATGTAAGTGTAGGCAAGATCAGCAAACAATACATGTAGAGAGGGTAGCTATGGATCTGCCTCATTCATGTATGTAAATTCCCTAACCAGCATGATGTAGAAATCCAAAAGTATAGCATGAATCAGAACATATATGTATACGCATGTTCCCCACATGGATTTATAAGCGTGATCTGAATATTCATGTACAAGCATTTTCCCCACATACTGTAAGCGGGATGTTATCCATACTGTGTGTATGCATCATTCCTCTATATAGTATATTAAGAGCGACGATCAGCCTTAAAAGGATAAAATGTATAGAGATTATCGTTGCCAATCTAGGTATAGGGCCATGGACAAGAGACAGAGGAACCATGTCCTGACACACCACAGACAGGGGTCAACGATTGAGACAGGGACATGAATGAGAGCCAGCCAGGGTTCCATACAGTGGACATGTCTGAGATCATGCAAACAATGACAGAGACATTGGACACGTATCGGAGACCAGGCGGGTAGACTGGGACCAGGTGTATAACACATGAATCGCAAACATATTCTATCTAAGAATTTATTCACATAGAATGCCCACTATCATGTACCATATGGAAGGAGCACTTTACTTATCCAACCATCATAGCACGTAAATGGCAATCAGATCAGCAGTCATACATATATAGGCTGACTGCACGTGTGTAGCAATGACCCACATCATGTATAGGTGTGAATGCAGACATTTTTATTGGCAAGAAATCTCTCACATGTAAGTATAGTCATGTTCCCCGCATGTATGTATAAGAAAGTTCCCCACACTTGATATGTAATAATGGCATTATCCCACATGTATGTATAGGCGTAATCGCCTCATGTATGTATGCGCATGATCAGAAACACATGTAAAGGCATGATCCCCACATGTATGTGTAGACACGATCAGAACACACATGTAGTAGCATGTTGCCCACATGTATGCATAACCATGATTAGAACATCCATGTATAGGCATGATCAGAAAACATATGTATATGCATGATCCCCCCATGGCTATCTAAGCTGATCCTGAATAATACATGCACACAGGCATGAATTCCCACAATGCAAGTAAATAGGCATGAATTCCCACATGGTTGGGGTATAGTTTATCGAATCGCGACGCAATGCATGTATTGCGCATGAATGCAGAACATACATGTTTTGGGCATGTCCCTCACATGTATGTGATAAGGGAGTGTTACCCATTTGTGTGTAATAGCATGATTCTCTCATGTATATTTAGACATGATCAGAGCATAAATGTATAGGTATTATCGTTGCATGTATGTATAGGCATGATCAGAAAACATATGTCTGTAGGTATGATACCACATGTATGATCAGAACATATATGTATAGGCACGATCCCCACACGTATGTGTAGGCATATATGCATCATGCTAAAGTGTATGGCGACTGAAGGCATGAACATATTATGTATAGGCATGAACCCCACATGTATGTATAGGCAGGATGAGAACAAACATGTATAGGCATGGCGTTCCCATTTATGTATAGGCATGATGATCCCAACATGGGTGAATCGGCATGATCCAACTATGCATGTCTTATCATGTTGTCCACATGTAAATAATGATATAAGCGAGGACCGCCCCCCAACGCCCCTGAAACGGAGAATGTGACACATGAATAGTAAGATTTAGGGCACATGAAGGTATCTCAAGCAGTGTCTGTAAATATAGAGCCTCGATACCCATCAATACGTAGATAAAGATATGGAATACACGGCTAAACATTATTATCGTTATCTTTTCCTGGAATATCAGAAAAAATGAGCATGTAATTACCACAACTACAGATTCAAGACGCATACAATGGTACATACTCACCGATCCCATATATAACTAGTCACTATGATCATCGCCAATATATGTTATGCAGCAGCCATAGGACGATGAATCTAGTAAACCATGGCAATGTATATGCGAGCATCGATTACCCGACCCATCGTATGTGTATAACGGTCAGATTGCATGCGCTAACATGTATGACTAGTAAGGCATGTCAAGAAATAACTGATGCCTAACAATGTGGGTCTGAATAAAAAACATGAAATGTAAAAGGCATAAAATTCCTACTCTGTAAGTAAGAAGTCATATGACCCCACATGTTATGTGTAGGCATGATCAGAACATACTTGTAAATTTATCATGATCACCTGCTTATGTCATCACGGCATGACTCAAGAAAACAGGGAAGACCTCGAGGAAAAAGAGGGCCCACGTCACTTAGCAGAGATGTCCACTCTAGCGTATATGACATGATATCGCCCACTGCATCGTATTCAGAAACTAATCCACCTCCTTATTACAATTGGAATGCACATCGACATGTAATGTGGTAACTAGGAGGAATAAAACAGAACATAATTATGCTAATAAGCGCATATGAAATGTCCCCACATGTAAAGTTGTATTGACAAGGAATCCCACTACAAGTATGTTATGATACAGATCACACATGATACTAGGCCTAACCTCTCACCATGGGATATAAGGCATGGATCCGAAGTATCCAATGCATGAAAGCACACATAGCCCACATGTACGTATAGGGCATTGCCCCCTACCACATTTTAGCTTCTAGAGACATTTATTACCACTTTTGAGTATAAGAACAGGCATTGATCCGGAACATGTACTCATAGCTTAGCTCAAAAATGGGTACAGTACATGTATTCGGGCATGCTCCACCACCCCTTTATAGGTTAGATTAGAACCTGTAATATCACGTTTGTCCCAACATGTATATATAGGTATGATGTCCACATGTATGTAACGGCATGATATTCACAAGTGTGTTTAGGCATGATCCCCACAATAGAAGATAAGGTATGTCAGAAACATGCAGTATTACCTGAACAGTAACATTCACATATTAGCAATGATCCCACAGTGTAGTACAGCACGCATGACCCCATTGCAATGCAATAAGGCAGATCAGTACAATCACGTGTATAAACGATAGATTCCCAAGATAGTTGATGTGTAGGCATGATTGCCTCAAAGTAATGTTACTGGATATCAAATATTTAATATAATAGCACTGTAATAATTAACGATTCATGATCACATGACATTTAGAATTAATATGGACGGACACGAAGAAATCGTACTACTTGTTAAGTATAGTCAATGACTTCCCACATGTAGTGTACCCCATTGGACACTTATGTTTCGTAGTGCCATAGAATTCCAAGAACAAATACAATGTGAGCATGGTGCCCACTGAGGTAAGCATGGAATTAGAACATCAAAGTATCAGCATGATCAGACATGAGATAAATGTATAGATCAACAGTGCCAGACATGATTTCCACAGAGTGGCAATATATATAAGCATGAATCTGTAAATATTTCTGTTAACCAAGCTAGACCAGGGCATGTCTTAATCAAGTCTCCCAAGCATGCTTAATTGCCATAAGAGTATGCAGGTTCAGACCTAGTGTACAGCCATGGCATTTCCTATGAGCGTGGTGTAATCAGTACTTATATGTCGGCATCAAGTTTGTAATTGAATTGTACTTTGAGAACACGATCAATATCAGCGTAAAGATGAGATACATAGAGCTCAGCGCAATTAACGTGCGGGCATTCTAATAGTGGACTTCCCAAGTTAGCAAGCGTAGAGAGAACTAAAAGGCAATTATAGCATGGATGAATCAGAGACCAGTGGAAGGACTGAACACAAAAAAAACAGGATTGGAGACAGAGGACGATGAATCGAGACAACGCAGGATGTCATACGTGGATCATGTTGGCAGACTGGTAAGACGGCTGAATCAGGGAGAAAAGATCAAAGATGAACTCCAGTCGAACAGACACCTCTGGCGCGCGGCGAACGCGGACGAATCAGTTAATCACCAACATGATTAAGGAAACTGACCCACAGTAAAAATTCATGATCCCACATGTACGTATAGACAATATCTGAGTCACCACACCTATAGGGATACAAGCACGGCATGTGCCACCTAATATACGGCTGAATAGAGCATAAATATAATATGCATGATCTGCACGTGTGCATGCATATGCCCCACGTGTATTTATAGGTGTGATCAGAACATATTTTATTGCAGAATCTACCCATGTATGTAACAAGTCATGATCTCTACACCCTCGGGCGCAATCGTTAGTATAAGATATGTTCACATTTAAACACATTGAATGTATAACAATTGGGGGATGACGATATTAACTGCATCCCCGTAAACACATGTATGTTTAAAATAAAGGCGACATTCCTCACTGAAGTAAGGGGCGTAATCGCCAACATGACCATGTAGTTGCGCATTGAATTTCAAGAAATACAGTTGTAAGACGTCTGGAATGAATATTCTCACTACATGGTGATATTCGTAGTTAGTTGCATCATCACGAAATAATCAACCAATGTAGTAAGGCCATAAAAGCATAAAAAACACAAAAAAGAAAGACAGTAATAGTATTATATATGCGCATCAGTAAAAAAAGACAAACAATACCAGTCACAGTAAATAGGGAGGGCATAAGACTCCAAGTAAGAAGAACAGGTAATGTATAAGATTTCAATTCAACTGAATCCCCTCAGACGCTCCATGGCTATCTAAAAGAATGAGTACACGTGAATATTACAAAATAGCACACCAAGGGCATGCATTCTCACAGGCATGGGCCAAAAATGAGAAAGGAGTGGAACACATCACTAAATACAGAGCGCAATTGAAGACTTTCGCGCAATGGACTTGTATCTAGTTTACGGATCCGAGCATGCTACTTTGTATTGGCATGATCAGAAACCAATAACAACTGTTTTGGCATAGAACATCCCTTCCGACACGCCTGGACGTATGTATTAAAACTTAGTTGGTTTTGGGGGAAAGGGAATGTTAATCAGCATGATGCTGTAGTGACACTTAGATACCATTGAATATTACACCACATTATGTATTATTAGGCAATATGACACAGCAAAGCAGAGAAATGAAATGGCAATTGGGAAAGTATGATTTAATCATATAGACAAACACCACTAAGCGGAATGAAGATCAGCCAGGAGTCTCTTGAATTCCACATTAGTAATCAAAAGCTGCATCTCTAAATGAAGTTCACACAGTAACTTAATAACAATAATAGAACCACTCACCTATATAGCCTAAGTAATTAGAGTTAGATGAGAGAAGCTATGTAGAGAAGAGAAGAGAGAGATAACTGACTCCACACCAATTATACAAATGTATTAGTATATATCTATGATGAAAAGGCGAAACTATCAGCAACTACGAGAGAACAAGAAGACATACAGACGAAACTGAAGAAGAAAAAACCAATCTGAACACCAACATAAACAAGCCATAACATGATGCGACGAGGACGAGTATAAGCGGTCATTGTGCACAGAAAAATATGATACCCGGGCTTGGGTGGGGTGGACGGACATGGAAAGGGGAAGGCGAACTCGATCGTTCATTGAGGAAATATTACTGACTTAAGGAACATAGTTAATGAACAAAAATAAAAACAAAAAAATGAATAAAGTAATACCGAAAAAAAGAACAGACTTTTGTCACAACCAACATTTGAACAACCAAGAGAAATGGATAAAGCGACATCCTATATAGTAAATATAATATATGATATTATAAAACAAATGTAGCCTGAGGAAAAATCAGTGTACATAAAGTACAAAACTTAACGAACAAATGCTTAGATAATAGGCAGAATTATTAAATGACTCTGATAAATGTCAAAAATACACCAAAACACAGCGAGTACGAACAAAGAGCAGATGTTTACGTTCAGTAAGAATTGCTCCCGTATTGGGAGAATAGGATTAGCCCGCCGGAGTGACCATAGAGTCGACTGATGCGCGCCCTCAGCGCCAAGGTAGAGATGAGTGGGAGCGCCTGAGCGAAGAGCTAGCTGTTGACTTTCCAGTTTGATGAGAATAAGACAACAAACTTATGACCCGATGTAAAACAATCAAGTGAGGAAACAGTTAGAATAACAGTAGTGCAGTACTGTCACTCGTTACCACCTGACTTTTACATACCCGCACGTTCTTGGAGTCGTGGACGGTGTGGTCTGATAGGGATTTTACTTGCACGGCGTCGACTAAGTTTCGCCGTCGGTCGTGAGAGTACAGGCATCGTGATTGGGAGAAGAGTATGAATTTCTGTATCACTTTGCTAACCCAAAAGGTAAGATTGTCGATGTTAAGCAGTAGCGGTTGTTGCCTAAGACATACAGCTAGATTAAAAATATAAGTACCATTGTAGCATTAGAAAGAACTAATCCAGAGGCGAATAAACTAATAAAAACATGATATAAAAAAAATCAAGATCAACGCTGATTTGCAAAAGATCTCTAATATCATAATACATTAATAATAATGTATCAAAATCCCATAATTTTTAAATAATCACAGGACTTAAAGATATTTGTGTATATATCGAAAACCTTCAGTAATTTAAAAAGATTATATATTGTAACAAAAAGCATTTAAAATGTGAACGGATTAAAGTTAATTAATAACTTGTGTCATTTAAGTATGCTGGATATTTACTACCTAGAAATAATAAAGTTTACAGAAAAGCACTATTTTATGAGTAGCTTAAGGGAGATGAATGTATAAACAGAATAGTGGCATATGTGAGAGAATTAAAAAATATATTTTTGACCATTGGAAAAGTAAATAAGAAAACAATCAGTGATATTCAAAAGGCAAAGTCACATCTAACCCCTTGTTGATTTAGCAAAATAAGTCATGTCCCCAGCATACATTTATTGGATAAAGTCTCAGATACTATCGGTTCTAACTACTAATACAGTTGTCAATAGTAAAATGATGAGTCTGCAAATAAACGGTAAGAAGATGTCTTTATACTAATGAGAGAATTAGAGTTTTTGTACCATAAGACGAATGAAATGCTTATACACAAATACATTCAATACCATTTCACACAAAAGTAACTAACACTAGCTAATTTTAAAGTAAATGTTTCAGTTAGCTAACAAGCGTGCTCAATAATATAAAGACATCTATGGGGGGAAATTCATTCTCTCTCCTCCTCTTTGTCTTTTTTTATACCGATACATAAAATACACGACAATGAGAATATTTGAAGATTCACTGGGAGCATATCTATCTTTATGTTCTCCAGAATTTAGTTGCCAATTAGTGGTCATCCCGATATACATAAGAGGTAGCATGTGTCGGAAGGCGATGATTGGCAGAGCTTTGCGGACGCGTCCCATCGGCTCGGCCGGTGATACTACAACAGCACCACAAACACTCTCTCTTTCGCAAGTCCTGTCATGAAGCTAGCACACTCTATGGCCTCAGGAAAACAGGCAAAGAGCACTAGGCAAAAAAAAAGCAAAAAAAAAAGCTATAGACCCATCACACTAATGAACATAGATGCAAAAATTCTCAACAAAATACTTGCAAATCACATACAGACCCACATCAAAAAGATCATCCATCATGATCAAGTTGGATTCATACCAGAGATGCAGGGATGGTTAAACATATGTAAATCAATAAATATCATAAAAAAAAATAAATGGTCTAAAAGACAAGAAACACACAATCATCTCAATTTATACAGAAAAAAACTTTGATAAGATCCAGCATCCCTTCATGTTTAAAGCCCTAGAGGGACTAGGACTGAAAGGAACATTCCTCAACATAATCAAAGCCATATATAACAAACCCACTGCCAACATCATCCTAAATGGAGAAAAATTGGAACCATTTCCCTGAAAGGCGGGAACATGGAACAGCTGCCCCCTATCACCAATCCTCTTCAACATAGTGCTTGAAACACTTGCTAGGGCAATAAGACAAGAGAAGGAAATTAAAAGAGTATTAACTGGAAAAGAAGAAGTTAAGCTATCCCTTTTTTACAGATGATATGATAGTTTACCTAAAAGATGCTAAAAACTCCACCAGAAAACTTCTAGAAATGATTAAGAGTTTTAGTAAAGTGTTTGGCTACAAAATTAACCTGGAAAAAAAATTGGAATCCTTTCTTTACACCAACAATAAACAAGTGGAGAAGGAATATAAGGAGACCTTTCCACTCACAATACCCTCAAAAATAATAAGATACCTGAGAACAAACCTAACCGAAGATACCAAAGACCTCTACAACAAAAATTTTAAATCCCTGAAGAAGGAGATTGAAAATGACACCAAAAGATGGGAAGACCTCCCATGCTCATATATTGGGAAAAATAATACATCAAAAATTTCCATTTTACCCAAATTGATATACAGATTCAACACAATCCCAAACAAAATCCCTATGAGCTTCTTCACAGAATTGGAAAAAAAGTTCCTTAAATTCATATGGAAAAACAAAAGATCACAAATAACTAAAGGAACCCTGAATGAAAAATGCAATACAGGGGGAGGATTGCCCTACCAGACTTCAAACTATAGTACAGGGCAATAATCATAAAGACAGCCTGGTACTGGTGCAAAAAATAGACAGGTTGACCAATGGAACAAAATTGAAGATCCCAACTTGAGCTCATACAATTCCAGCTACCTCATATTTGACAACGGGACAAAAACCCTCAATGGAGGAAGGATAGCCTCTTCAGCAAAATGTGCTAGCAAAATTGGATCTTCACCTGCAGAAGAACAAAATCTTACCCCTACCTCTCACCCTGTACAAAAATAAACTCCAAATGGATATGAGATCTCAACGTGAAGCCTGAAACCCTGAAGGTAATAGAAAAAAAATTTGGCAACAATCCACAGATATAGGCATAGGAAAAGACTTTCAAAATCAAACAGCAGCTGCACAGGAAGTAAGGTCAGCAATCGACAAATGGGACCTCATAAAACTCAAAAGCTTCTGAACAGTGAAAGAAACAATCAAGGAGGTGAAGAGAAAACCCACAGAGTGGGAGGAGATCTTTATCAGTGACACATCTGACAGAGGATTAACGTCAAGCGCACGCCTTTAATCCTAGCACTCGGGAGGCAGAGGCAGGTGGATCTCTGTGAGTTCAAGGTCCGCCTGGTCTACAGAGTGAGTTCCAGGCCAGCTGGGACTACGGGGAGACCCTGTCTCTCCCCCCCCCCAAATTACCAAACAGGGATATCTGTTCCCTGATGAAGGAAGGCAAATTGGAACAGAGCTTTTGACTATACTTTGAGAAGATTGTGCTTTGGGGAGAGAGGATGAACTAACAGATTACTGTTCAGAGACCTTCCTTCCTTCCTCAAGGTCTTTGATCTGGATAGGCTATTACTATAATTTAAGTTGATAGTAATTTTGCAATGCTACATCTAGGAGCTAAAGTCACTGGGCACCCAGCACAGGGGTCATGCTTAGCACCACAGTCGGTATGACCACTTGCTCTTGTGTGAGACTTCGTTGGTTGCATAGGCTCTACCACTGTGAATGCATTAGCTGGATATCAGAAGCCGTAAACTACATCTTCTGTCAGATGAATACGTCGCCACCACTATGGATTTACAGCTGTCATTACTTAGGAAAATGGAAGAGCAGAAACACAGGACAAGAAAACAAAAAGGACTAATACCATGCACTTCCAGTAGCAATACTAACACAGAATTTTGTTTGGCACCTGCATCTGGGGAGCCAGAGGGATTAGGAAAGCCTTGCCAGTCACTGCAGGGCGCAGCTAGAGGCAGACTCACTGATGTTCCAGTTCAAAAATGATAAGGTTTAATAAATCTCCATGAGTAGATTTATCTCATAATTGCAGATCATATTTAGAGCACTGGACTAATTAGATTTGATTTGTATATGCTTTAGGCTTAATTGAAAGTCAATTTTTCTTAGGTTACATCAAAATGATTCTTTGTTAATGTGGAAACAGGCAACTTTTGCATAAGCTGAATTCTAAAACATGACCATACTTATGGTTTTTGCATTTGAATTGCTTGCTGTTCTGCTGTTAGGAAATCTGGTCACTCTTCTAAACAAAGAAAAACTGCTGATTTCCATGGTATGTGATTTGTAATTCTGAAATTCTGTTACAGATAAATCTTAAAGACAGTCCAAGAAGATGTAACAATGATATATCTGCCAAAACAGAATTTGAAATTAGTAAAGGAAGAAAATGCAAACAGCGAAAGAATTTCCTGTGTATTACATCTTTTGTATAACAAATCCACTTTTGGTAACTGATAAAACAAAAATAACCAAAACAACAAAACTAAGATTACAAAGTTATAATCCCTTGCAATAAAAATTATAGTATCTTTGAAATATTTCAATTAACATAGATGTAGATACGATATGTTGGTTTTATTATTAGGCCATTATTATTTAAATTTCACATTAATTGTAGAGTTTTTACAGGCTTTTTTATTTTTACCTTTGAATTTTCATAATGGTGTTTGGTCTTCATTAGGATATCTCCACACATAAGCTACTTATTGTTATGTAGTCTTTGGCAGCCCGATTATGAATGAAATTCAGTTATTTAAAATATATAGTCATAGCTATTATAATATAATATAATATAATATAATATACTTCATCTTAATTTTGGGCTATTTGGAATTATAAGTGGAGTACAGAAAGCATGGTGAGTGTTTGGATTTATTTTTGGTTTATGGCTGCTAGAATTTCTTTCTTCCTTTTTTTTTTTTTTTTTTNAATTTTATTTATTTCCGTATGTGTATGAATGTATTGTCTGCATGCAAGTCTGTGCACCCGTGACGTGCAATGCCGCGGAGGTCAGAAGAGGGCGTCGGACTCCCCTGGAACTGGAGTTCTCCTGGAATTGGAGTTTCAGACGGCTCTCGGCCGCCATGTGGGTGCTGGGGATCGAACCCGGGTCCTCTGCAAGAGCGGTCGGCGCTCTTAACCGCTAGGCCATCGCTCCAGCCCCCCTGGCTTTTTCTTAAATGTCTTCCAGGCCTTCCAGAGCTGTAGGGCCCTTCCTGGCTTGCTGTGAGGTTACCAAGTAGTTTTAATTATACCAACTGATGGCTGTGCCTATGTTAACCAGGTAACTAAAGCTCTCAGTCACTCAGAAATGGTTGAATCTCTAAAAATCCTAATGGGAAAGATGCAGAGCTCATCACTACAGGCACCCAGGAGCAGGCATGCCATAGGGTTACCTGGCTGGCCCGTCTCTATCCATAAGAGACACTCTCACTGTGACCATGGAAGCAGCATCACAAAGCAGCATTATAGAGGGAAGAAAGGAAGAGGAAGACAAGACAAGGCTCTGCTGTCTGTCACCATATGCTTTGATGCTCTTGCAAGGAAACCTCACTGGCTTTAAAGCAGGACACACCCGGGTTCGATCCCCAGCACCCACATGGCGGCTGAGAACCGTCTGAAACTCCAATTCCAGGAGAACTCCAGTTCCAGGGGAATCCGACGCCCTCTTCTGACCTCCGCGGCATTGCACGACACGGGTGCACAAACTTGCACGCAGACAGTACATTCACACATACAGAAATAAATAAAATTAATTAAAAAAAGTAAACAATAAAAAAGGGAGAAATAAATAAATATGACAAATTATAAATAACTACCGACATAATAAAATGTGGACCTCAAGAGGAAGGCATATAAACATTTAACATTAATTTCTCTAATTCTGACGCAGAAGCATAAAAGTAAGGGTCATATTGCCCAATGTTCCTTTCATTGGTAAAAGAAGATCTCAGATTTGGGGCAGGGGGATTAAAGTTAAGCACAAAAGCTCTATTTGCTAAAACTGCTCAGTTTCAGATTTTAGAGTTGAGAGAGCATAGAATGAAAAAGAAAACGGACATCATCCAGAAGAATAGTCTTTCTAATAATAGTTTGAGTTACATATTTTTCCTATGTTTTGTGACTTTTCTCTATTTCTCTGTTTATCACTAGCTTTAAGTCAAGTTCATTTTAGTAATAGAGAATGATCCTCTTAAAGCAGATGCAAAACATGGAAAACAAAAGAAAATGCAATCAGGAGATTAAAGGACAGAGATCATCTGAGTAAAAGACTTGGACATGTAAATAAATAAACCTCTTCTTCAAAATCCAAATATGGAACTGAGCACACTAGCAAAACAAATGAAAGTAAAACCAGACCATAGCTCATCATGGTAAATATGAGATTGAAATTACAGGCTCCTCTTGTTCTTCCAAAATGTAGCTTAATGTCACCATTCACAGTTCAGGAAGGGGTAAGTGTACAGTGTGGAGAGAAATACAAATAAAAGTAATGCCACAAAGTAGCCACATAATGCCAGAAAAGTGCAACACACAGTAGCAATAAGTTTGCAAAGAAAGGAAGATAAAAGCAGCATCTGACAAATTTTAGCTTTGGAATCAGAGCAAGAGTTTTGGACACAGTTTCCAAATTTTTGTGGCCATAACAATCTTAATGCAAATATATATATATATGTTTGTGTGCATGTGTGTGTGTGTGTGTTTTATGAGATGATAAAAACAGCTTAAGAAGAGATGCCAATCCAACAGAAAAGAACAGGTAGAGCTGACATAGCTCATGAAGAATAGTAAAATTGGGCTGGTAATATGAGGCAGCTCAGCAGGTAAAGGCACTTGCTGTTAATCCTGATGACAGGAGTTCAATCCAGGATCCTCATAATGGAAGGAGAGAACCAAGCTCTCCTCTGATCTCAGCCTGATTTACATATGGGCATTTCCTCTCCTCTTTATAGATAGCTTTGCCCTCCCAGCTTCTAGAAGAACTGAAGAAGGTCTACCTGCCCAAGAAGATAAGTGCTCACAGTAGAATGCAGGGGTCCTAGAGAAACATTAGAAAAGGACTTATATTCTCCTGTCACCCTACACTGGAAGCCCAAAACACTGAGGTGCAGAAACCCATCGATTCCACTTACCCCATGCAGCAGCATGTGGAGCCTGCTAGAATGAATGATGTCATCTTTCCACCCAGGGTAGCTGTGTCTGCAAGTCACTCCGTAAGTCTTCTTTTCATTTATTTTCATTATTTAATTTCTTTTCTTACATGTATGTCTTAAGAGTGGTTTTCTGTGTTTGTACATTATTCAGATAGGTTTTCAGAGTATTGCTTCTTTCTCCCCTAGTTTAGCACAAAGCTTTCTTATTCCATTCATATCTCATGCATACACTTATCCTGAAGCCTTTTCTTCTTTTTTTATCCTTATTTACCTTTACTTTTATTTCTTAGTTGAAACATGTTATAATTTTAACAATTTCTAAAATTTGTGATTTAAGAGGTATTCCAATTTTCTCCTTCTGCCTATGTTTTTTTTAAATTATTAAAGTAGATCTAACAATTAATCTTTATTATTACCCACCTTACTCCCCTCCTAGTGCTAATCTTATTAACTTAAATTTTTGCATATGCTTTACTATCCTTGGTTATTTACCACTGAAGACATAGGGGCCAGTGCTATTAATTGGCTGATACTGTATTCCAATAGTGAGGATATGAAGCAGCTGTGGTTTATCTTGCATTTATTATCCTACTTATGGAATAACACAGAGTTTATACCAGTTACTTTGAGATCCTGGATGTTAAAACTATTTTTTTGAAAGACAGATTCAACTGTACCACATCCAAGTCCATTGTGAACATTAGAAACACTTCAACTGGAAGACTATAGCTGATTAAAAAAACAAACCATGCAAAGAAGAAATAACACACAATGAGTAAATTTTACCACAGTAGCATAAAAACAATAACCACAAAATCTAAGAGCATCCAACTCCTCCAAAAATTAATAATATTAGAGTAATGACAACGAATGAGAGTGAATTTGATAATATCCCAGACAGAGAATTCAAAAGAGTGTTTATAAGTGTGATGAAAGAAATCAAAGAGGAAAAATAAGCTCCTAATTGAGAAAATAAACAGCTGATTGATATGAGGAAGGTGACTCAAGAAACACAAGTGGAATTCAACAAAGAACAATACTGAAGAGAAATCAATCTTAAATGTTGAAATGAAAAGCATAAATCAAATATAAAGCTCTGAGGAGAGTTTTACCAGTAAAATACATCAAGAAGGGGACATAATATCTCAGCCTGAAGTGAAAGCAGAGAAACTGGAAAAATAAGAACAACACAAAACAATAAGGTAAGAGTGGAAATTACAAAGGATGCACCACAATCTGAGAAGACAAACTACTTGAACAAATAAAAGGAAACAGAATGATAGAACCAGTGGAAGATTCAAAGGAATTTTTTCCAAAAGTCAAATGAACTTGGGTGAAAGTACAGTCATAAACAGAAAAATTGAGAAAAATCAGAAAGTTACAGGAAAATAATTAGGATGAATATTATTAGAAGAAAGCATGGCTCTGGAAGACAAGCAGTGGAACTGAATAAACATGAAAACAGCATATGGAGAAATAGTTCATACATGATAAAATTCTTTTTCTTATAAGTCTTTTGTCACATCTTATATATTCCCCTTCAGATACCATAAAGTTGATAACAGGAAGTAAATATTATGGTACATATAAGAAACAAATTATTAATAATGATATATTTTTGAACCTATATGAGCTGAAAGGCTAAGACTTAATCACTATTCATTGACTATTCAGAGAAAAACAGAGGACAATGTTAGAGTATCATCTCTAACTTTGCTTTCTCCCAGGACATAATTTTCTAATTTATAACAAACAAAGAAGGAAGGTATTTCCCTTTTGAAATCTTATTGAGAGAACAACTTAAGACACAGAAGAATCAAACATGGAATGAAATTAATGAAATGAAAAAGATTAGAGAGTGTAAGATAGAGGAATAGACCAGGACTTAAATTTTCAAACAGATATTTAAGTATAGTCAATTCTTATTTTGCTCTGTTTGTACTTCTCTCTGTATTTTACAATAATCTCACGTCAGTTTTTGTTAACAAGTATTTTAATTTTGAAGCACTAACAAGGGAAACTAGTTAACAAGCAGTTTTAGAATTCATGAACATAGGTACTCAGGCTAGAACAGTAATCCCAGGGATGGAATGGGTCAAGACAAGTTTGGGTGTGATGATGTGGGGTGCATGTTATATGTTGGAGAGAAATGGATGAGAAGCTTCTATATTCCTGCCTGGTCCAACTGGATAGGTAACTATGATAGAAGGACACAGGAGAAATTAAAGTCTTGAGGATTAGGTTAGGTAAAATGCCGGATTTGTTTGTAAATTGGAGATTAACGTTGCTTTGCATTGGTAATTACTTCAGAGTATAGACGTTAGTCTGCAGTAGCTAGGATCAGAGGCGGGTGGGCGGTATGTTTGGAAATAATGCACAGTGGATACTTTATATTTTGTGGGCTAAAAAGTCTCTGTTGCAACTACTCATGTTTGTCATTTTGCTCAGAAAGCCTCTATAGACAGTCTGTAAATGCATGAATCAGAGTATATTATAGTGAAATTTAATTTATGAACACAAGAATTTAAATTTCTCATATTTTTTATATCATGGGCTATTATTTTACTTTTATTGGACACATTAAAATATGGAAACCTTGCACAACATGAGTGCACCTACCTACATGCAGACAGTACACTCATTTTTTAAAATATTAAAAACATCTTAATAAAAAATATGGAATCATTGTTACTTGATGGAGCATAAAAAATCAGGCAGTGGTCAACTTTGGTTTGTTAGACCATAGTTTGTGAAGCTATGGTCTAAAATATGTACTTCCTAGATGTCTTCTTAGAACAATGAGCAAAAATTGGAATCCACAGCAATTTAGATGATATATGTTGCAGTCTTTAATCCTTATTGGTGAAATAATGTTACATTTTTGATAAGAACAACTTTGCAGGGATATGATAACCATAGAATTTTCATAAAAGCATGATATACACCTCCTAGGATGTGTAACTTGGTGAGGTGTCTGTCCAGAAACATGGACTGCAGAGACTGTGAAGTTACCCTGTTATTTTCTAGTTACTTAGAAATATTTCTTGTTGAGAATTTTCTTTTTTTAATTTTATTTATTTTTTATGTGTATGAGTGTACTGTCTGAATGTCGTTTTGTGCACCTGTGTCGTGCAATGCCGCAGAGGTCAGGGTGTTGGATTCCCCTGGAACTGGATTTAAAGATGGTTCTCAGCTGCCATGTGGGTGCTGGAATCGAACCTGCGACCTATGCAAGAGCAGTCGGCACTCTTAATGGCTAAGCCATCTCTCTAGCCCCTAAAGAATTTTCATTTTTTTGAAGCAATGTATTTCTATTTCTTGCCATATGGTTTCTTTTTCATATTTGAAGATAATTTTCATATCTACCTCAAAATATAATTCTTAATCCATTTTCCCGAAGTTATTAATGTATACTAACTATAAAACAATAGAGTTAACTATGTTATAGTTCTATACATGAACTATCCACGCACATAATATACTTTAATGTCAGTACCCACCTTCTACTACCTTTCTTGTCCTCCTGCCATTCGTCTTCCTTTTCACAAATAGTCTCCTTCCACTTTCTTGTTTTTAAAAGTCATCTAGGATATGGGCTGGAGAGATGGTTTAGTGGTTAACAGCACTGAATGCTCTTGCAGAAGACCCAGGTTTGTTTCCTAACACCCCAGTTCCAGGGGATCCATTGTCTTCTTCTGAACTCTGTGGACATTGCACGACACAAGTGCACTTACAGAAATACAGGCAATACTCTCATATGCATAAAATAGAAACAATAAATAAAATATTTAAAAAATCGTTTAGGCTAAATTTGGGAGAACTGTACATTATTCATTCATTTTTAGCTTCCTTTACTTTATTTAACATGCTGATCAGTTCTATCCAATTTCCTGCCAATAACATATAATTCTTCATTTTTCACTTCTAGTTTCTCTCTGGTGAATTCCATCTTTAACGTGTTGAACATATTGTTCAGTGACTAAAAAATTGTGAGGCTTTTATTCCATTTGAAGCTAAAAGATGCTTCCAAATTTCTGGTTTCTAGAGGCTTATGAACTCCTTTACTTACCTGTTAAATTTAAGATTTTTAACATTATTGATAGCATGAAGATATACTGGAGAAGTTACAGTAAGTAGGTATTTTTATTAGACTTTGTTACTCAATATGTCTATGTAAAATATACTGTGACTCAAAAGAGTGATATATTTAGCTTACTAGGGGAAATATCAATATTGACTCTCCTAATTTAATGAAATGTGTTTATATGTAGCTGACTCATAATCCTTTAAAAATAATTTAGTGTGCAACTATAAATAAAGATTCATAAATAAGAAATCAGTAATGTTTCTAGAAAAACAATTGGCAGCACAAAAAATATTTAAGCTCTAAAATGATGATCCCAGGGACTCACATGGAGGAAAAAGAGAAATGACTCCTGCAAGTTGTTTTCTGACCTACAGATTTACTTCCACACACTTGCACACAAAATAATAAAAAGTTAATTTTTGTATAAAAAGGATTTTTTTGATAGGATTGTTTCTTAAAGAACATGACATTTATAAAATACATAGGAAATCATTTGGATAATGGTATTATTTTATAATAGGTTTTATTATTACTAGAATATAGCCAGTTATACTTTTTAAAAATGCTAATCATATTATCTTTAAATCATACAGCTTACTAAATAATATGCATACTTTTAAACTCAGGCCAGATTAATTCCATTATGTATAAGTACATGTGTCCTCCTCTATTAGAATCATATTGAATCCTAAAAGTGTCATTACATTTTGGCCGTTGAAGAAATTCATATCCAGACCCTAGTCTCATCAAACAACACTGAAGTCAGAGAATCATTAGTCTGTGGCAAGCAATGTGAAGCAGAGCAGATGAGTCCTAACAGGAAATGAACTGAAACAGTAAATTGAAATTGCTTTTTATCCCCTCCTCCTACCTGAAATTCTGAGTTTGACAGCTACCACTTAGCATTTAAAAACAAACACACACACATACACAGAATGTCATACATATTCAATTTTACTTTCTTAACAAAATTCTAAGGAAAAAGTTAATTGCGGAAGTGTTTTTCTTATATAATTTTATTCATCAGGGTCCTGGGTTAGTATATAACATAAACAAAGAATTCAGTTAATTAAGTGAAACTGTGCATCTAACATCTGTCTGGTATTATTCCTCTGCAGTAATTTCAACCCTCAACTCAACCAATTGAAAAGCTTATAACCACATCCATGTTATAGTTGGAATTCTGTCTAGTTATTTTATTGTCTTCTGAATTATATGAGGAAAATGTTAAGTGTAATGCTCCTTCCACAACTAATATAGAAAAATATAAAAAGTGATACTTCTTTTTAATCTATATAACTGAGAAATAACAATTATAGTCATGCATAGATTTTACCCACGTAGTTATTGAATCTATTATTATATTCACTCAAACCATTAACAGATGGTGATATCTGAATTATTCTTTTCTTTTTAAATTTATTTTTATGTGTATTAATATACTGTCTGCATGTTGGTTTGTGCACCCGTGTCATGCAAAGCTGCTGAGGTCAGAAGAGGGTGTTGGATTCCCCTGGATCTGGAGTTAAAGAGGGTTCTCAGCCGCCATGTGGATGCTGGGGATTGAACCCGGGTCCTCTGCAAGAGCGGTCAGCGCTCTTAACCTCTAGGCCATCTCTCCAGCCCAATTACTCTTATTTTCATGGCATTACTTGTCTAGACTCTCAAGGACAAAACATGAAGCAATGCTTTGTGTCTCCTGGAGCCAAGCCGTTATGGTTATTGTCCTTAGAGGGTAAGATCAGAAGGAAGATGAACATGATGCAGCTCTCTTTGGTTCAATAGGCCTATAATGAGAGCTATTTTTATTTGAAATATTGTACTATATGTGTAAAGTAAGATATATAAAACATGAATTAAATAATCTATTCCTTCTCATATATTTTTCTGTTTGACTTCACACTTTCTTTTTCAAAGGATTGTCTGAGTATTCATTTATCCTCAAAACATCATTGTTCAGTTTTTGCTTTTAGGATCTGTTGTTGCATTCTATTTTGATTTCATTTCAGTATATGCCTAATGATATAATTGTGGAAAGGTTAGCATTTGTTAATTAGGTAGTATCTATCATGTGTTACTATTATCACTACAAAAACTGGAATTGTTTGAATCATGTCATCAATCATTTAAAATAAAGATTTTATTTTATAATAAAATAAAATCCCACTTCTCAGTCCCCCTGTTTTTTTCTGGCTCAAACTTTTAATCACACCATTGTCATCATCATTGTCATCTCAGCCTCACTCTTCTCACCTACTATTTTTCTCTCTAGGTCAAACCCTTGGTTATGCTATCAGAACTTTGTCTCATAAGGCTGCTGACCTTGATGGACTAGCAGCCTATCCTTATGATGTCATTAAACCATAAAGCCTCCAAGTCCCCATCTCTAAATCAAAAGAGTTATAATTTCACCTATGAATTTTGTCAGGACATAATTCATTCCATTGCATATAGGCCATTGAATACAAATGCACAGTGATGTCCTAAAAATGGCATTCCTAAGGCCTTTGGCTCTGGTATGTAAAAGTTGAGGCCATGGTTGTCTACTAGTCAGTATCAAGAGCAAAGTTAAGGGGCTGACATGTGTCTGTGGTCCTATGCTCATGAATACCACTAACCCAACAGAAGAAACAAGCTGGAGTGGCTATTCTAATATCAGACAAAATAGATCTCAAAGTAAAATTAATCAGAAGAGACAAAGAGGGCCATTACATCCTTGTCAAAGGAACAATGAACCATGAAGACTTCACAATCCTAAATGTCTATGCACCAAACTCTGGTGCACCTAACTTTATAAACACAACTCTGTAGGATCTCAAGACACAGATTAATCCTAACACACTAATAGTGGGAGACTTCAACACCCCACTGAGCCCCTTGGATAGATCAACAGGACAAAAAGTAAACAGACATCAGAATTGAAAAATACAGTACATTGAATGGACCCTCACAAACATCTACAGAGCATTCCACCCAAATACCAGAGAATATACTTTCTACTCAGCACCTCACGGAACATTCTCCAAAATCGACCCCATACTGGGGCACAAAAGGAACCTCAATAAATACAAAAGGATAGAAATTATTCCATGCACTCTATCAGACCACAGTGCAATAAAGCTCAATATGAACCTCAGAATAAGTCCAACTAGCTACAAGAACACATGGAAACTAAACAACACAATCCTGAACAATGAATGGGTCAGGGAAGAAATTACAACACAACAAAACCTGTGGGATACTTTAAAGGCAGTCTTGAGAGGGAAATTTATAGTCCTAAGTGCCCACATCAAAAAACCAGAAAGGGAACAAATAAATGACCTGACATAGCAGCTAAAAACACTTGAGAGACAGCAACAAATGAACCCTAAACCCAACAGACAGGAAGAAATAACAAAAATCAGAGCAGAAATCCATGAAATAGAAACAAAGAAAACAATACATAAAATCAATGAATCCAAAAGCTGGTTCTTTGAAAAAAATAAACAAAATAGACAGACCTCTAGCCCAGTTAGAGAGAGAGAGAGAGAGAGAGAGAGAGAGAGAGAGAGAGAGAGAGAGAGCAAATCAATAGTATTAGTGATGAAAGGGGAAACATTACAACAAAGGAAAGATCCAGACAATCATAAGAGAATACTTCAAAAATCTATACTCCACTAAATTTGAAAACCTAAGAGAAATGGATGAATATCTGAAATCCTGGGAATCAACAAAGCTTAACCAAGAGAGATTGACAGTTTAAACAGACCCATAATATTTGAGGAAATTGAAGATGTAATTAAAAACCTCCCAACTAAAAAAAAGCCCCTTGCCAGATGGTTTCACGGCAGAATTCTATAAAACACTTAAAGAGGTCTTACAACCTTTGCTACTCAAACTGTTTAGAAGGATACAAACAGAGGGAATTCTCCCAAACTCCTTTTATGAAGCCAATAGAGAAAATCAAGCCTTCAAAAATTTGAGAATGTTTAGATTGATTTTTCTGTTGTCTGGAAGCATGTGTAGAGGCGGATGAAGTTTGCATGCAAAAGCCATATTCTGTATTGAGGGTCAAGAGGTTTGCTCTTGCTAAAATATATTCATAATTTTCAAAATAATAATTCTACATTTTTTCTCAGCTACTAATTCATTCATATTTCTGTATTTGCACCAAATGGAAATCTATGGTGCTGTTAAGTTTTTAACAAAAATGAAGTTCATGTATACATTTGGTTATATTTAATTCCATTTGAGATATAGAAAGTTAGAGTTGGAGGGTAATTGTATTTATCTATCTATCATCTATCTATCATCTATCTATCTATCTATTGAGAGAGCTCTTTACACAAATTAATCATATTGTCTCCTCTTACCCCAAATTCTTTAAAAATATTTTAGTTATTAATTTTATTTTATGTGTATGAGGTATTGCCTACATATGTGTAAGTGCATGTATGTCATGCAATGTCTGTGGAGATCAGAAGAAGATGTCAGAACCCCTCAAACTGGACCTACAGCTAGCTCTTCACCAGCATGTGGGTGGTGGGAATCGATCCCGGGTTTCAGTGCTCTTAATCATTGAGCCATCTCTCTAGCCCCATTCTGGAATTCTTTTTGTAAATAAAATACTTTTATTGATGTTTTGTGTATTTCATACATCATTTTTCAGTCCAATTTAGACATATTCCCCTTTCCTTCCCCCCTACCCCGCTTCAGTTCATGCATTCTGCCTTACATGTCTTTCAGTCTTTTTAAAGTTTTTCTTGGAGAGGTTTATTGTTTTGGGCAGATTTTTACTGTATCAGTCAGTTCTTTTTTTTTTTTTTTGTCTTTTCAGTCAGTTCTTTGACTCAGTCCTTATGTTGTTGTTGTTCTCTCCCATTTGTATTGCTTCAAAATAACCCTGTATAAACGTCACATATATTCCAAAAATTATGACCTCTGTAAATAAACTGTAAGTGGAAACAATAAAAAGATCCCAGAATTCTTAAGGTTACAAATAGAAGTTCAATGTTCTTCCTGTCTACATTCCATATGAAGAAGCCTTAGACACACAGAGGAAGCTCTTTGTATAATGATCACTAGAATGCAATCATTTCTACTCTATTTACAACTTGCTTGCATCATATCTGTTATTTCATTGGCCAAGTCAATGTTGTACACATAACTCAGTATCAATTCTTCTTATTATTTTTTAAAATATTTTTTAATTCATTTTGTATGTGTATGAATGTACTGTCTGCATGTAGGTTTGTGCACCCGCGTCGTGCAATGCCGCGGAGGTCAGAAGAGGGTGTTGGATTCCCCTGGAACTGGAGTTCTCTTGGAACTGGAGTTTCAGACGGTTCTCGGCCGCCATGTGGGTGCTGAGGATCGAGACCAGGTCCTCTGTAAGAGTGGTGGGCACTCTTAACCGCTAGGCCATCTCTCCAGCCCAACTCAGTATCAATTATGAAAGAAAGATATTCCTTCCATGATGAAGACATGGTCCAGAATGAATATATGCCAAAAGTAAACTAAAATTTTCAGTGTGCTCTCTTGTTTACAAATATTTGTCTTCCTTTATAAAAATTACCCTCTCTTCAAGGAAAATGCAGCAAAACTTCTAGTAAACATAGCAATCAAGTTAACATTAAGATCTTGTCACTTAATAAAGTGCTTAGAAATTTTTCATCTTGAATCAAGGACTAAAAAACTACAAGGATTTGTTTGTTGAGAGTAGAGGTAGAACAAAGGCCATTATCCTACCAGAATGAACCACCTTACCCAGAAGGGAATGCAGACACCACTTAGTGACCATAACAATCCACAATGGTGTTAGGCAAAGGCTACCAGCTTTTCTGCTGGACAGTGACAGAAATCCTTTACCAACCCTCGGTTCCTTCTCTGTGAGCTGGTTTTAACCCATTCCTTCCCATTGTCCTTGGGCCTACCTTTTGGGGATACTGTCATTTGTTATTTTCCTGGTCATCCTAACACTCTAGAGACAGAGGCAGGTGGATCTCTGTGAGTTCAAGGCCATACTGGTCTACATAATGAGTTCCAGGCCAGCTGGGGCTATATGGAGACCCTGTTGCAAAAAGATAGAGAGAGAAAGAGAGAGAGAAAGAGAGAGAGAGAGAGAGAGAGAGAGAGTATTGGAAGTGATTCAAGAATTTCCTACAATGTATTTTTGATCATAATAATACCCCCTACTCCCTCTCAATCTCAACTTATTAAGGCCCTCTGACTTCATGCCCTCTACTATTATTTGTCTTTTTTCTAAAGGGTAATTGAATCAAACCTGTGTTTCCCAACTGCTCTTGGGTGTGGATATATTCCTTAAAGGCTAGTCAACCTACCAACTGTCACACTACTTAGGAAAACTGACTCTCCCTCTCTTAGCTTCTATCAATTTCCCAAAAACCTTCAGCTAGGGCTGGGGTTTCCTGCCCACTCCTCCATCCATGCTGGGACCCAGGTCCCAGCACTGCGGGTTCATGTGTGCAACTACACTGTACTACCCAGACCACAAGAGTTTCCTTATGTTCAGCTATCACATCTGGCTCTTAGAATCTTTAAGCTGCCTCTTTTGTAAGGATAATTAAGCCTTACAAAATTAAGAGTATGATATAGGGGTCCCATTTAAGGCCAACCACCAGTCTGTTCTCTACAACATGTTTGGCCATGATTGGTCTCTGTTAATCATCATTTGGTGTAAGAAGAACATACCCTGGTGGGAATTGAGAGATGCACTAATCTTTTTGGTTAAAACAATAAATCATTAGGAGTCAGTTTAATATTATGTCCATTTAGCATAATGATAGCAGTAGGCTCTCCCATATGGGAAATGACCACCTTTTAATCCTCTTTCTGCATCTAGAACTTTTGTGATTCAACTTGCTCTTTTTACTGGTCCCTTGTTTTGCAAAATATGCTGTATATCTTCTATACATATTTGTATTTATCCTTATTTGTTTAAGGTTATTTTCAAAATTATTTTCTAGACCAGCCTTTCTCTCTAGGTTTACTCAGTAACTTGGGTGCACTTGCTTTCTGAGCAGTGCTTCAAGGTTTAGGAGCTCCTTGATTTAGCCAAAGGAATATGCACTTATAAGAAGTAATTATTTCAGAGTTTTAAAATAAGCATTATGGATTTCCTCTTGGACTTAAAACCAGCTTTATTGTTCAGTGCTATCATTTTGTTCTGTCTCCATGTCCCCTGCTGGCTGACAGGTCACTTCCTGTCTGAGCTCATCTTTTGGTGTTTGATTTAATGTCCTTAATAAGAACTACTTTGCTTCATAACTTCCTAGCTCAACACCGAAAATTTAGTAGACTTTTTTTCTTTTCTACTTCACCACTAGAGTCAATTTTATCAAATGTTTGCCACTGCATTACCCAGATCATTGTTCTCAAGTTCATTTAACAATTTCCCCATCCTTTTTTCCGGTTCCCCAAATCATTGCCACATATTTAAAGTTTTAATGATGACAGCTCCAGACTTCTGGGACCAATTTGTGTTAATCAGTTTTTGTTGCATAACAAACAACCACAAAATCTCTGTGACACATAGAAATAAGCACTTATTTCTTATTCATACATCTGTGGTTCAGCTGGGGTGTATCTGTTTCAAACTGCAGAGATGGCTGCCTTGGCTTCAAGTCTGTGTTGGGCTTATATCTGCTCAAGTGTGTTCCTTCCGGAGTTAGCAGTGTGGGGACAGATGCAATCTGGAGGAAGTTCTTTGAAAGGCAGAATAGCAGAGCTCGAGAATATTGACCTGAATCATGTGCGTATTTGAAGCCTTCTTGTGTTCACTTACACGCCACTACAGAAAGAAATACTCATGATCAACCTCAGTTATCAGTGGGACAGAGATATTTCCTTATAAAAATCAAGATTTGTATGGCATGAGTGACTGTTTCCTAAGCAATGTCATTGAACACACATGTAAAAGCTGTGAGGAAGTTTGTGACTGCACATCCTGCCATGAAACTAAGGGTGAGATTCTGGCTCTAACTATATCCTAACCTTAAAACCCTACAGAAGTTGGAGAGAAATCCATGGCTGTTCTCCCTAAAGATAGATTGTAAGAACATTTAAGAAAATGGAAGATTGTTGTATTCTGGTATTTGACTAGAAGAGGAAAAGAATCATTGAATCATTATTGATAATTGTGAGTATAATGAGCTGAATACCAGGAAAGGGACATGAAGGACAGGAAATTTTTAAGTCTACATTTTTTCCCCTTTAGCTACTTGCCTTCATATGAAGAATAGAAACAACATTAATCAGAACAACCATTTGGAGGGATAATATCAAAATAGCATAAAGGCAAAATTAAGTACAAACCATAGGTCGTGCAGCCACTAAGTAAGACTATTTAGTGGTCAAGTAATAAAGGTAAGCTCTGTATGTCTGTCACAAAGGTGCACACAAATATGAGATTGTACCCTCAGGAAATCACAGAAAAAGGGGGGTGATTGAGACTGAGGTTTAGGTAGAAAATGGAATAATACAAAGTAAAACAAGGTCCCGGCACATCCCAATGATAATATATCTGTTTGATTTGCTCTATTCCAGATGCCCTGTGACCATTTGAAAAGATGGAATTTAGAAACAAGAAGAAATATGCAGAATCTCTGAGACAAGGCAAAGGCAAAAGAAACCATACATTTATAGGTAGAAGTAGTGACAGAAGAAGGCTAGAGAGAAAAATGGCACTACAAATATGTTAGTGCTTATTTCAGACTGTGATTCTGATTGAGTTTTCATTGTTAGGAAGTGGTCTTCAGGTGTTATCTGAAAAATGCCAAGGTGGGTGGGATGGTGGGATAAGAAAAGGATTTGGGAAACGATGCGGAGCAGTTTAAATTGCTGGAAATTATTCTTTGGGGCTGGCTGTTGTTGTGCTGCCTGTAATCCTAGCACTCAGGAGTTGGAGGCAGGAGAATCAGAAGTTCAAGTACATTTTAGGCTATTTAGAGAGTTCAAGTCCAGCTGAGAGAGAGAGAGAGAGAGAGAGAGAGAGAGAGAGAGAGAGAGAGAGGAGAGAATGGGCACACAATCTGGACATAACATTTACTGATGCATAAAGAAGCTTTTTTGGATAATTTCTTTTTTTATAATGCTTTTATTGATGTTTTGTGTATTTCAGACATCATTTCTCAGTTCAATTTAGACATATTCCCTTTTCCTTTCCCCCCACCCCACCCCAGATCATGCACTCTGCCACCGCTCTTACAGAGGACCCGGGTTCAATCCCCAGCACCCACATGGCGGCCGAGAACCGTCTGAAACTCCAATTCCAGGAGAACTCCAGTTCCAGGGGAGTCCGACGCCTTCTTCTGACCTCCGCGTTATTGCACGACACGGGTGCACAGACTTGCATGCAGACAGTACATTCATACACATACAGAAATAAATAAAAAAAAATTAAAAAAAAACATAAATGTCCTGCATCTTTCTTTCAGTCTTTTTTCATGTTTAGAAATTCACATTTTCCTCCTTTAGTTTTATGTTACTCTAAAATATGAATACATACTTTTTTTTTACATTTAAAAATACTTTTATTGATGATTTGTCCATTTCATACATTATCTTTCAGTCCAATTTAGACACTTTCCCCTCTCTCTGCCCCCCTACCCCACCCCAGTTCATGCCTTCAGCCATACATGTCTTGCATCTTTCTCTTATTCTTTCCAAAGTTTTTCACTGCAGAGGTTTGTTGTTTTGGGCAGAATTTAATTGTATCAGTCAGTTTTTGACTCAGTCTTTATGTTGTTCCCTCCCCATTGTATTGCTCCAACATCTTCCTATATAACCATCACATATATATCAAAATTATGACCTCTGAGAGTAAACTGTATAGTTAATTCAAAATATGTTTAAGCATTCACATTTTCCCCTTTTAATTTTTTTTTTTTTTTTTTGATTAAATTTTTTTTTATTACTTTTTTTTTTTTCTTTTTTAACAATAAGTAATAATTTATGAGTACAAGCTCCTTCAATGTAAAACCAATTGCAAGCATTTGGCCCAAACCCACACAGCCCAAGGGTCCCACATCCAGCTGGGGGGGACTTGTATGTTCAATCAAGTAGATCAAATAAGTGTCCAAACTATATTGCTATGGTTTTCACCATTCACCCCAATTGCAGCCCCTACATTCTACCATGCCCCCTCTTCCGCAGATTGTTCCCTAGGCTTAGAAAAGGGGCGCAGGTGGCCAAGAAGCAAAACAGTTTACTTTCTCTGGAGCTGTTGTCTTGGACTCTGGTCATCTGGCTGTTTCCTATTTCTGGGCTAACAGTTTGTCCAGGAATAACCTTCAATCCTACTAATGAAGCATAAGCAATTAGATATATAGGTATTTAAACAGTACTAATTGTTATGGTAGGTTACTTGGTATTAGACACAGATGTTGGATGGTGTTAATCCATGAATTACGTATTTTCTCTTAAATGTGACAGGGTCTTAATGTTGGCTTATAACATCTCCTAACCACTGAGGACTGTAAGCTTGTGGTATCAGCCTGTGGGTTATTCCTCCAAGGAGAGAGTAATAGCCAATTAAATTTGGGATATAAAGGCATATGGCTGCCTCTGCTGCACAGTATTTCCAGGCAGGTGAGGTGTAGCTGGTGCTGACAGAGGAGACTTGCTTGACTCAAGGAGACCTATATTTTGCTTTATGGTTTAGTGGCCTTTGTAACACTCTCTGGTATTCCAGAAACCATCGTACACTTGCAATGTGTGGTCTCAATACATCTTTCCATGCTTACATCAGGTCTTCAACAGAGGCCTTATCACCCCTTTCTTCTGCAGGTATCCCAGTTTACAGGCAAGAAGCCTTTACCTTTTGGGGGGGGGCTTGGATCCCCTGGCCAACATCTCCTTGGTAGAATAATCCATTGCTGATATCAGAGCTCTCCTGTATAATATATTTTGCTTAAGTGCATAGCTTAAGGAGACTTTAGTATTATATTTGGTTCTGAATAGAGAATAAATCCTTTTCACAGTTCCTATGTCTATCAGTCAATTAAAGAAGGCAGTTTCACTGGTTTTATAAGAGATTACATATATATATATATATGTAATCTCATATATATATAGATATATATATTATATATACAGTTAGAGAACGTCTCACATGCATCATATTTCTCCTTGTTCTATGGGGGGGAGGTAAGAAATTCTCTTGTATTAAAACCTTGCAGCACCTAGAAGGAGAATAATCCTTTTCACAGTTCCTATGTCTATTAGTCAATTAAAGAAGGCAGTTTAACTGGTTTTATAAGAGATTACCTCTATAAGAGTTGGCTCCAATTTACAGTTAGAGAACGACCTCATCATCATCATATTTCTCCTTGGTCTATTGGGGGGGAGGTAAGAAAGTCTCTCATATATAACCTTGCAGCACCTAGAAGGTAAGTTTCATTAGGACTCATTATAAATAGTTGTTACAAGTAGGATCCACAGAGGGGTTTGATGTCTGTAGCAATCTGAGGCTTTTCTTCCTTTCAATGTTCAGACGGGCCAACCTTTCTGCTGGCACTTCCTGGTGCATCCTACAAAATGCAAAGCTGTATCTTTTCTTTCTCAGGTGTTAAGTTAGTGACATTTTGATCTGTTGGAACATACAAATCTTTTCCTGTAGTTAGTTTTAAGATTTGAATTGCAAGGTTTTTGACAAAAAGGTTTAGTATCTATCTGTGCCCCCCCCTTTTTCAGGTTTTTGTTTTTTGATCCAGGGTCTCAAAAAGGCAGTTGTAAATTACACATACCTATAGGCGTGGATCAAGGCACAGATTTCATCAAATTCACTCATGCTGTTTTGGGTGACTGTATTATTGGGAAGCAAACTTAATTTTTTAAGTTAAATCATCCTACAGGTAAAAGAGAATGCTACAAGGTGATACTGTAACAAAGAAAAATTATAGAGAACATTTGTGTGTGCCAATCCCAAAGTTATTGTTATATAGATTTTAAGTAAAACAAATGTGGACAATTTATATTTCCAATTAACTAAGGTGCATTACCATTTTATCAGAACCTTTAAACCAATGTTGTTTAATATATACATATTTACTTGTACTAAGTCCTAAAACACCATGTAACCTGTAGACAGAGTCTGGGCAAAATTGGGTACTTGTTGAACTCACTGTCAATTAAATATGCATTAAGAATATACACCCGTGTCCCTCTCCCGCCCCTCCCACCCCTCCCGATTCACATTTCAGTCAGTTTTCTGATGCAGTGTTTCTGTTTTTGTTCTTTTATATGCATCCTCTCCACAGAAATATTTAAACTTGGTTATTGATGCTAGCATCCACATATGAGGGATAAACCATTCATCATTTGTTTTTTCTGGGACTGTGTTACTTCACTTAATTAATATCTCTAGCTCCATTCATTTTCCTGCGAATGCTGATGATTGTTCTTCTTACCGCTGCAAGAACTCCATTGTGTAACATGTACCACATTTTCTCTATCCACCATCAGTGAGGGACATTTGGGGTTGGTTCCAGCTTTTGCTACTGTGAACAGAGCTGTAATAAATATAGGTGTGCATGATTTTGCAGTAGGATGAGTCCTTATGGTATATACGAAGGAGTGGGTATGAGTGGGCAAATAGCAAGCTGATTTTGAGTCTCTAAAAGTTCTCCCATTGTTTTCCATAGTGGCTCTACAAGTTTACATTCCACCAGCAATGGATGAGTGTTCCCCTTTCCCACAGCCTCTCCAGCACTTGATATCATTTGTTTTCTTGATCCTGGCCAGTCTTATCAGAGTGAGATGATATCTTAGAGTGGTCTTAATTTGCATTTTCCTAATTATTAGTGACGTTGAACATTTTTAAGATGTTTCTCAGCCATCTCTAATTCCCACCTCTGTGAAGTCTCTATCAGTTCTTTTGCTCCACTTTTGAGTGATTCATTTGTCTCTTTCTTCTTTGTTTTTTCGAGTAGCTTGTTTACTCTGGAAATCAAGCTTTGCAATGTATCTGCAGTGAAGGTTTCCTCCCACTCTGTGGGTTTCTCTTCACTTCCTTTATTGTTTCTTTTGATGTATAGAAGCTTTTGAGTTTCATGAGGTCCCATTTGTCAATTGTCGATCTTAATTTTTGCACAGCTGCTGTCTGATTTAGGAAGTCTTTTCCTACGCCTATGTCTTGCAGTCTGCTGCCAACGTTCTCTTCTATCACCTCCAGAGTTTTGGGTTTCACGTTGAGGTCTTTGATCCATCTGGAATTGACTTTTGTACTAGGGGAGAGGCAGGGGTTTAATTTCATTCTTCTACAGTGGTGATCCAGTTTTTGCCAACACCACATTCTGAAGATGCTGTCTTTCCTCCTGGTGTCTTTCTTGGCCCCCTTGTCAAATAGGAGGTGGCAAAATTGTATGTGCTAGGTTTGATCTTCAGTTTTTATTCCATTGTTAACTGTCTGTTTTTGTGCCAGTACAAGCTATGTTATGACTATAGCCCTTAGTAATTTTTGATGTAATGGCAGAAGTGATCCCCCTGTATTGTTTCTTTTTGCTTAGGGTTGCTTTGGCTATTCGGGGTCTTTTGTTTTTCCAATGAAATTGAGGATTGTTTTTTTTTCCAAGTCTGTGAAGAAGCTCTTGGGATTTTGATGGGGATGCATTAAATCTGCACACGAGTTTTGGGTAAATGGACATTTTTACTATATTATTTTCCCAACCATGAGCACAGAGGTTTTTTCCACTTATATCTCCGCAATTTCCTTCTTCAGGGTTTAAAATTTTGTGTTGTAGAGATCCTTGGTGTCTGTTGGTTAGGTTGTTCATAGGCATTTTACTGTTTTTGAGGCTATTGTGAGTGGAAAGGTCCTCCTTTTATTCTTGCCTCAGTTGCTTGTTGTTGGGTGTAAAGAAAGGCCTGATTATTTCTAAGATTAGTTTATATCCTGTCACTTACTGAAACTTTATTCGTTTCTAGTTTTCTGGTGGATCTTAGCATGCATTAGGTAGAAATCATATCATCAGCAAAAGGGATAGTTTGACTTCCTCTCTTTTCCAATAGAGTCTCCTTTAATTTCTCTTTCATTGCCTTATTGCCTAGCAAGTTTTCAAGCACTATATTTGAAAAGGGAGTGGTGACAGGGGGCAGCCTTGCTGAGTTCCTAACTTAAAGGGAATGTTTCTGGCATTTTCCCCATTTAAGATGATATTGGCTTGGGGTTTCCTGTATATGGCTTTGAGTTACATTGAGGAATGATCTCCTGTCCAATTCCCTCTAGGACTTTAACATGAAGGGATGCTGGATTGTGTCCAAAGGCTTCTCGTCACGTCAATTGAGATGATGGTGTGTTTTGTTTTCTTTGTCTTTCATCAGTCCATTTATATGTTTGATTATAATTTATTGATTTTCATATGTTGAACCTCCCACTGCATCTCTGGTATGAATCGAACTTGGTCATGATGGCTGTTCTTCTTGATGTGGGTCCATATGCGATTTGCCAGTATCCTGTTTAGAATTTTGGCATCTGTGTTCATTAGGGGAGATGGGGTCTATAGTTCCCGTTTGGTGTACTGTACCCTGGTTTTTGGTAATAGAGTGATGCTGCTTCAAAGAAGGAATTGGGAGAACTCCCTCCATTTGTATCCTTCTAAACAACTTGAGTAGTAAAAGGTTGTAAGTCTCTTTTTGAATATTGTATAGAATTCTGTCCCGTGAAACACCTGGGCCTGGGCATTTTTTGGGTTGGGAGGATACTTATTACATCTTCAATTTCTTCATGTTATATTTCTATTTGGTTTGTAAGCTGTTGGTTTCTTCTTGTTAAGCTTTTGAGTTTCCCAGGATTCAGATATTCATCCATTTCTTCTAGGTTTTCAAACTTGTAAAGGTTTTTTGAATTATTCCCGTAGATTGTCTGGATCTTTTCATTGTGTGTTGTGATATTTTCCCTTTCTTCACAGATTTATATTTGGTTTTTGTCCTTCTTTTTTTGGTTAACTGGGCTAGAGGTCTGTCTATTTGTTTATCTCTCAAAGAAACTAACTTTTGGCTACATTGATTTTTTGTATTGTTGTACTTGTTTGTCTATTCATTAGATTCTCTGCCTCTGATTTTTGTTATGGTCTTCTCGTGTCTGTGGCGCATTAGGGTTCATCTGTTGTTTGGCCTGTCTCAATGCTTTTAGAGCTCGTGTGGTTTTAGTCAATTCACTTGTGCTCTTTCGTTTTTCTTTAAATGTAGGCAACTCCAGGGCTTAAACTTTCCCTCTTAGGACTGCTTTTAAGGTCAACATAGGTTTTTGTTGTGTTTGATTGCATTGTCATTCAGTTTTCCAGGATGTTTTGTATTTCTTTCTGTCTTCTCTCCTCTGACACATTCATTAATGTCAGAGAGTTTTGTTTATTGCTCCATGTGTTCT